>CM055273.1:67808514-67933648 GCA_029237695.1 Conchocele bisecta
GATGATCGAATTAGACTTTCCCAAAGTAGTGTTATTAACTTTGTTACGAAAATCGGTGACCCAGAGAGTTCTTCCACTATTGTCTCATTGTTAATTGAACTTAATTTGTAAATACTAATATATTGAAATAAATTTGTAAAATTTAAATATGAACGAATCACTGTATCCAACTCTCAATACCACTCCACCAACACTGTGTACAATTAACGAAAGAAGTTCAGATTTTAGGTTGAATAATATCGTCGCTATGCAGGATATTTTAGTTAGAGAATGTGCAAATAGAAAAAGACACGCTAACAAATATAAGCTCGCGGTGAACATAGCTGAAGCATCTAGTACGGTTCTGGCAAGTTTTTCTGTGTTGTGTGGGGCGGGGACAGCTGCAACTATATCCACCATTATAACGGTTCCTGTAGCGGGGATTTTATGTGCGGTGTCGGCCGTTTCTGGGTTGCTGTGTATGGTAATTAGGGCGGCGGGTGGAAAACTCGAGAAAAAAAGTAGAAAACATGATAGAATATCCGTTCTCGCTAGGTCTAAGAAAAATAGCATCGACGTTATGGTGTCCAAAGCGTTGGCCGATAAGAAAATATAAAATTTAGAGTTTGAATCCGTGGTGGAAGAAATGGGGGGATATGAAGAATTAAAAAATGATATAAGAATCAAGGCGCGCGCCACCATGCCCAAAATTGAGTGTACTGATTGGGATAAATTTAGGGTAAAACTTGGAAATAAAGTCGGAGGAAATGTTACAGCACCATTGTGATATTTTATAAAATAATTGTTTTTTTTTGTTTTTTTTTCTAATTTTCTTAATTTTCCTAATTTTGAAAAAAATATTAATTATTAATTATATTGGTGCAGTAAACAAATTTACATACCTATACAACATATGTTTTTCACTGAGAATTACAAATTCAGTCGAGGATTACACTACACACCGTCTGTGTAATTGATACACTCGGCTATCAATTTACGCATGGGTCATAACCCGTGTAATTTATACACTCGGCGAAGTTTACCTCGGCTATCAATTTACATGGGCCATAACCCCGTGTAATTGAAACATTGTCGTTACAACATAAATTAATTACTATGTAATAATAGGGGGTGTTCAGCTTTAAATTATTAAAAAACTAGAAATGTGGCCTGTCGGCACACGAATGCCCCCGCTGGCAGCCAAAGAAAACGAGGCATATTTGATTATAAGCCATTTACCCGAGCCTTAAGGTTTCGAACGCACCAAGTCTGTGACATTGACCCTGGGCTTAGCAGGGGCGTGACGAATGTGGATTTGTCACAGGGCGGTAGAGGACCATTGGAGCAATGCGTGTGTGCAATGTGAAGCAGATCCGAGCAAGGAAACACAAATTATAAGCCATTTACCCAGCGTTAAGGTTTCGAACGCACCAAGTCTGTGACCTTGACCCTGGGCTTAGCGGGGGCGGGAGGAATGTGGATTTGTCACAGGGCGGTAGAGGACCATTGGAGCAATGCGTGTGTGCAATGTGAAGCAGATCCGAGCAAGGAAACAGAAATTATAAGCCATTTACCCAGCATAAAGGTTTCAAATGTACCAAGTCTGTGACCTTGACCCTGGGCTTAGCGGGGCCGGGACGAATGTGGATTTGTCACAGGGCGGTAGAGGACGATTGGAGCAATGCGTGTGTGCAATGTGAAGCAGATCCGAGCAAGGAAACAGAAATTATAAGCCATTTACCCAGCGTTAAGGTTTCGAAAGCACCAAGTCTGTGACCTTGACCCTGGGGCTTAGCGCGGGGGCGGAACGAATGTGGATTTGTCACAGGGCGGTAGAGAACCATTGGAGCAATGCGTGTGTGAAATGTGAAGCAGATCCGAGCAAGGAAACAGAAATTATAAGCCATTTACCCAGCGTTAAGGTTTCGAAGCACCAAGTCTGTGACCTTGACCCTGGGCTTAGCGGGGGCGGAACGAATGTGGATTTGTCACAGGGCGGTAGAGGACCATTGGAGCAATGTGTGTGTGAAATGTGAAGCAGATCCGAGCAAGGAAACAGAAATTATAAGCCATTTACCCAGCGTTAAGGTTTCGAAAGCACCAAGTCTGTGACCTTGACCCTGGGCTTAGCGGGGGCGTGACGAATGTGGATTTGTCACAGGGCGGTAGAGGACCATTGGAGCAATGCACGTGTGCAATGTGAAGCAGATCCGAGCAAGGAAACAGAAAGTATAAGCCATTTACCCAGCGTTAAGGTTTTGAACGCACCAAGTCTGTGACCTTGACCCTGGGCTTAGCGGGGGCAGGACGAATGTGGATTTGTCACAGGGCGGTAGAGGACCATTGAGCAATGCGTGTGTGCAATGTGAAGCAGATCCGAGCAAGGAAACAGAAATTATAAGCCATTTTTTACCCAGCGTTAAGGTTTCAAACGCACCAAGTCTGTGACCTTGACCCTGGGCTTAGCGGGGGCGGGACGAATGTGGATTTGTCACAGGGCGGTAGAGGACCATTGGAGCAATGCGTGTGTGCAATGTGAAGCAGATCCGAGCAAGGAAATAGAAAGTATAAGCCATTTACCCAGCGTTTAGGTTTCGAACACACCAAGTCTGTGACCTTGACCCTGGGCTTAGTGGAGGCGGGACAAATGTGGATTTGTCACAGGGCGGTAGAGGACCATTGGAGCAATGCGTGTGTGCAATGTGAAGCAGATCCGAGCAAGGAAACAGAAATTATAAGCCATATACCCAGCGTTAAGGTTTCGAACGCACCAAGTCTGTGACCTTGGCCCTGGGCTTAGCGGGGGCGGGACGAATGTGGATTTGTCACAGGGCGGTAGAGGACCATTGGAGCAATGCGTGTGTGAAATGTGAAGCAGATCCGAGCAAGGAAACAGAAATTATAAGCCATTTACCCAGCGTTAAGGTTTTGAACGCACCAAGTCTGTGACCTTGACCCTGGGCTTAGTGGGGGCGGGACGAATGTGGATGTGTCACAGGGCGGTAGAGGACCATTGGAGCAATGCGTGTGTGCAATGTGAAGCAGATCCGAGCAAGAAACAGAAATTATAAGCCATTTACCCAGCGTTAAGGTTTCGAACCCCACCAAGTCTGTGACCTTGACCTGGGCTTAGCGGGGGCGGGACGAATGGATTTGTCACAGGGCGGTAGGGGACCATTGGAGCAATGCGTGTGTGCAATGTGAAGCAGATCGAAAGAGGATAAACAGAAAGTATAAGCCATTTACCAGCGTTAAGGTTTCGAACGCACCAAGTCTGTGACCTTGACCCTGGGCTTAGCGCGGGCGTGATGAATGTGGATTTGTCACAGGCGGTATGAGGACCATTGGAGCAATGCGTGTGTGAAATGTGAAGCAGATCCGAGCAAGGAAACAGAAATTATAAGCCATTTACCCAGCGTTAAGGTTTCGGAAGCACCAAGTCTGTGACCTTGACCCTGGGCTTAGCGGGGGCGTGACGAATGTGGATTTGTCACAGGGCGGTAGAGGACCATTGGAGCAATGCGTGAGTGAAATGTGAAGCAGATCCGAGCAAGGAAACAGAAATTATAAGCCATTTACCCAGCGTTAAGGTTTCGAAAGCACCAAGTCTGTGACCTTGACCCAGGGCTTAGCGGGGGCGTGAAAAATGTGGATTTGTCACAGGGCGGTAGAGGACCATTGGAGCAATGCGTGTGTGAAATGTGAAGCAGATCCGAGCAAGGAAACAGAAATTATAAGCCATTTACCCAGCGTTAAGGTTTCGAAAGCACCAAGTCTGTGACCTTGACCCTGGGCTTAGCGGGGGCGTGACGAATGTGGATTTGTCACAGGGCAGTAGAGGACCATTGGAGCAATGCGTGTGTGAAATGTGAAGCAGATCCGAGCAAGGAAACAGAAATTATAAGCCATTTACCCAGCGTTAAGGTTCGAAAGCACCAAGTCTGTGACCTTGAGCCTGGGCTTAGCGGGGGCGGGACGAATGTGGATTTGTCACAGGGCGGTAGAGGACCATTGGAGCAATGCGTGTGTGAAATGTGAAGCAGATCCGAGCAAGGAAACAGAAATTATAAGCCATTTACCCAGCGTTAAGGTTTCGGAAGCACCAAGTCTGTGACCTTGACCCTGGGCTTAGCAGGGGCGGGACGAATGTGGATTTGTCACAGGGCGGTAGAGGACCATTGGAGCAATGCGTGTGTGAAATGTGAAGCAGATCCGAGCAAGGAAACAGAAATTATAAGCCATTTACCCAGCGTTAAGGTTTCGAAAGCACCAAGTCTGTGACCTTGACCCTGGGCTTAGCGGGGGCGTGACGAATGTGGATTTGTCACAGGGCGGTAGAGGACCATTGGAGGAAAGCGTGTGTGAAATGTGAAGCAGATCCGAGCAAGGAAACAGAAATTATAAGCCATTTACCCAGCGTTAAGGTTTCGAAAGCACCAAGTCTGTGACCTTGACCCTGGGCTTAGCGGGGGCGGTACGAATGTGGATTGTCACAGGGCGGTAGAGGACCATTGGAGCAATGCGTGTGTGAAATGTGAAGCAGATCCGAGCAAGGAAACAGAAATTATAAGCCATTTACCCAGCGTTAAGGTTTCGAAAGCACCAAGTCTGTGACCTTGACCCTGGGCTTAGCGGGGGCGTGACGAATATGGATTTGTCACAGGGCGGTAGAGGACCATTGGAGCAATGCGTGTGTGAAATGTGAAGCAGATCCGAGCAAGGAAACAGAAATTATAAGCCATTTACCCAGCGTTAAGGTTTCGAAAGCACCAAGTCTGTGACCTTCACCCTGGGCTTAGCGGGGGCGTGATGAATGTTGATTTGTCACAGGGTGGTAGAGGACCATTGGAGCAATGCGTGTGTGAAATGTGAAGCAGATCCGAGCAAGGAAACAGAAATTATAAGCCATTTACCCAGCGTTAAGGTTTCGGAAGCACCAAGTCTGTGACCTTGACCCTGGGCTTAGCGGGGGCGTGACGAATGTGGATTTGTCACAGGGCGGTAGAGGACCATTGGAGCAATGCGTGAGTGAAATGTGAAGCAGATCCGAGCAAGGAAACAGAAATTATAAGCCATTTACCCAGCGTTAAGGTTTCGAAAGCACCAAGTCTGTGACCTTGACCCAGGGCTTAGCGCCAATAGGTATTAATAAATAATTATAATTTGCACACCATTTGTATGTTGTATAGGAAACTGATGAGTATATATATGTTTGTTGACCTTACAACAATTGGTTAGGAGCGCCGTGGCGTAATGGTTAGTGTGTCGGACTACTGATCCAAGGGTCGTGGGTTCGAGCCTGACTAGCGGCGTGCGTTGTGTCCTTGAGCAAGATACTTTATCCACACTGCTCCAGTTCACCCAGCTGTAAATGGGTACCGATAATTCGTAGTTGCTCTGTAAATACGAATTACCGGCTTCTCTCAAAAATCTCTACCTCTGTTCTTTCTCCCATTCTTGGGAGACGGCATGCAAGGTCCTAGAGCCAGTGCCGCCTTTAAATATAAGCAAAAAAAAAAAAAAAAAAAAAACAACAATTGGTCTCATCTCGTGCATGCCATGTTGTTGATCCGGTATGACGTCCGTCTCGTCTGTTTAATGGTAGCAGTCTATGCATATGTGTGTATTTGGCGATGTAATTGTGTAGCTCAAAGGTGCCGGCCTAAAAGATTTCTGCCTAAGAGCTTTGCAATTTCGGAAACCAAATTCACACATAGGCTCGCCTTACTTCGCTGGTTTCTCTTAATAGAGGAATTGGCAATGGGGTTCAAGGCGACCCAGAATGTGAGCCAACAGATGCGTGGGCTTAAGAAAGGTCCCAACACCCCAGTGGTGGTGTGCGGCTAGAAAATCTGCCCAGTCGCTGGGGGTGTTGTGTGCACGAGTGGAGGCTTTTGCTATTTTTTGTTCAAAATATCTTTATAAGCGATATCGTAGAAATGTATATTCGTAAACGAATCGTTGGGTTTTAACAATTTTATATAATACACCTTAGTTTTATATCCGATACGCATTATCAGTCTTAATGTTTGTATTTGCCTCTTGTATAGTTCACATAATTGTCGGTATAATATTGTAAATGCAACGTTTTTATCGGAGCGTAATAAATTACGCTGATATTTCATGTATTCGATATCGCCTAGTGTTCTCATTTTATAGAATTTATATACAGGATCATAACCCCCGTAAGCTTCGTAAACTTCTTCAACACAGTCATTAAAAACTTTCAATTCCAATTGAATTGTATTATCCATTTTCTCTAATAATATTGGTAGTTGTTTTTTTTTCTATTCAATTTCCAATTTCTAATAATAATTTTCCAATTTCTTCGTTAAAAGCGATATTGTAGAAACGCATATCCGTAAACGAATCTTTGATTTTAAACTGTTTTATAAAATTAGTTTGATAATGTTTCGGTAGTGTTTCTCCGATCCTATTTAGTCGCTTCATTACATAAATTTGATACTTATACCGGCGACATAATTGCCGTTTAATATTGTAAATCCAACGTTTTTATCGCAGCGTAATAAATTACGCTGATATTTCATGTATTCGATATCACATAGTATTGTCATTTTACCGTGTTTTAATACTGTAGAAACAGCAGCGTAAAATTCTTCATCAAAGTCATTACAAAATTCCAATTCGTTGCGTATTTTATTATCCATTTTGTTATAATATTTTATTATAACCTATTAAATTTATCTGTTCAATTGGACGTGAAATAAACATGATGTATTTATGACACCAATTTTTGATTTTTCGGGGGTGGTGGGAGACAATTTTCTCGTTAACCAATTTTTGATTTTTCGGGGGTGGTGGGGGGGGTAGTGATTTTTAGGGGTGGAAACGATACCACCGTAGGTGGTATCATTTTGACTCCCTTTATACTACTTTAGGAATAACTATGTTACTCATATAAGGGGTATTATAGGAATGAATGGCCTTTTTGCGGAATTTATCGGGGTGTAAACTTGGAAAAGTCGCGGGAATACTGGACGAAGGCCGGAAGACCTCGTCCAGTATTCCCGCGACTTTTCCAAGTTTATATCCCCGATAAATTCAACAAAAAGGCCATTCATTCCTTATAATTCCAGCATTTTAAATAAATTCATCAAGTAAATGTGTTTATTTTCCGTTTTCTTAAGAATTATTTTAACTGCGCCTCACAGTTACGGAAAGTAGTTCGGCATTGAGTTTACTGGGATATAAATTGTGGACGGAGACTTGCAACGGACCAATCAAATGTTAGGGAATTGTGTAAATATTTTTGTGCTGGAATTATAACAGATTCAACTCTCACATACAAGAATGCCAAAGACGTACCCGAGGGTCAAACCAAGGTCAACATTTAATAGGATTTTACATGGAACAGACAGTAAGTTTTATCTGAAAAACAGAGCCATTAGCATGAATCTGATCCATCACAAAGGATTGGCAAGGCTATACATATTCAAGTTACATTTTATCAATATTGCATTTTCTCCAGAGCAGCAGCCAAAGATCCACATTATTTATGTTTCATTTATCAAGATTTCCGCCACTGTCTGATGAAATGGTCTTATATCATTTCTGACTGGGGTAGATCTTGATCAGCAGCCTATTTCACCAACATTTCAAAGTATACTTTTCTAGCAAAGTACACTTTGAGGGAGAATAATTTAATTTTAGGATAAATTTATAAATTTATTATACTGACTTTATTACATTATCACAGCAATTTTGGCTGTGATAATGTAATAAATTCAGTATAATAATTCTGCATCCTTTTAATCCTCAAATATATGCTGTCGTTAGTTTTATATGAAATAATGCATTTCAGGAAAAATAAATGATTTCTCCCTCAAAGTATACTTTACTAGAAAAGTATACTTTGCAATGTTGGTGAAATAGGCTACTGGCTGCTATTATATGAGACACGCCATGTGATTTTGTACCAAAGAAAATGTGCGATGTTTCGAGTTCATAGAAAATATCTACAGAAATGGAAATGGATATACATTGTTTTAAAGTCAATCTTTTTATTAAATTTTCGACCACATGGTCTTTATCAAAATAGTATGAAAATGTATCGGCAGTCCTATGTGACGTCCATAGTGTAGCAGTAAACCGGATGTTATGAGCCAGATGTCATGACGTCGCGCGAGCCCAGGCCATACGTCAAACCACGAAACCACGATACACCACGATACACCACGATACACCACGATACACCACTTGTGCATCATGATCCCGCGATCCGACGCACAGTCCAGTCCCGTACGACGTCAAACCCATCCCATGACACCCGATACCAGAAACACGAATATCAAAAATATTCTCGTTTCCAGCATCGGGCCGCATGTGGTAAACCAAGAATGCGATCGACGCATAAAACTGCCGATACATTTTCATACTATTTTGATAAAGACCATGTGGCCGAAAATTTAATAAAAAGAGTGACTTTAAAACAATGTGTATTAAATGTGCTTCCCGGAGGTTATAAGAAATTACTAGAAATGGATATATTTTCTGTAAATGATGCCGATTGTTGACAAAATGTTGTTTTATTTCATTTACAGAAGATATTGTATATTTTGTAAATATTTTTCATGACCAATCGTACATGTTCTTGGGTACAAAATCAAATGGCTCGTCTTATATGCACTCCTGCAACCTGATTGGATCCTTGGTCGTATACTGGATTGACCCTTACACCACGGAAATATATGTTGTCATCTGCCATTGTCTTTGCATTTTCATTTACTTTACAACAAAAACAGAAAACAAATATTTGTTTATACGGGTAAGTGGATGGGAGAATTATTAATCCTTTCAACACTACAGACCTCTTTAGCAAGCAGTGTTTGTGTAGATCCAGATGAGCTGCCTCGTAGTGAGCCGGCTCATCAGGATCTGTACTTTTGCAAGAAAATTCATACATTTTAGAAAAAAAATCACGCCCTTCTTATAAATGATTCAAATGGTGGTCGCAGCATACTTCGGCGCACATAGAAGGAAAATATTTAGGATTTTCCGCAAACTTAATAGCGTATCCTCAGCATGAAAAGGGTTAATGAACATATCACAGTCCATTCCAGTTATTTGGTGTTGAAAGGGTGAACAGTGATGACCACAACCATCATTGTCTGGCTCTTCACTGATTTAAATTCCAATCAATCAATCAATCAGTCAATTATTCCTTTCTGATCTCTATATGTGACCTTGCTCTTGAAGCGAGGTCACATATAGATATCAGAAAGGAATAATTGATTGATCGGAATTTAACACCTGCTCAAGAGCGAGGTCACATATAGAGATCAGGAATAATTGACAGATTGATTGATTGATTGATTGATTGATTGATTGATTGGAATTTAACACCTGATCAAGAGCGAGGTCACATTACAGAAAGGAATAATTGATCGATTGATTGATGAAGGTTTTATGTCCATTCATCAGCAAGATCATAATTTTGACTGTGCATCCACACATCCTGGATCGAGTCTCCGCTGATGCGCATATTTCTCGCCTGTGACATTTGGTGCCCAACGAGGGACCGTGACTGATAAATACTGCCCAAAATGTACCAACAAAAATATGGAATTCAGAGACAAATTAGATATAGAATTCAGGGACAAATTCCAATTTGGCGGGGAAGTATGTCACGGTAATTAACTCACTATGGGGAGAAGCTGTGTATTCATGCCCGGCTAGCTCAGTTGGTTAGAGCGATTGTTCGGTAAACCAGAGGCCCCGGGTTGGAGCCCCGGGCCGGAGCACACTTTTCTCGCCCTGTGACATACTGGTACTGGTATAGCCGTCTCATCAGGATCTGCACTTTTTGCAAGTAATTTCCACATTTTTGAGAACAAAAACACCCCCTTTTCATAAATGGACTAGTCAGAAAATCAATGTGACGATTGGATTGGTCGGAAATTAACATATAAAATCCATTCCAGTTACTTAGGGGTGAGAGGGTTAATTGTGGATTCATGGAATGAACAACCTCCCATCCTCCCAGGAAGGAAATACTTAACCCTGAGACCGCTACTCACAACAATTGTCGTCTGCTTTTGTTTTTATATATTCCCTTATTTCTCAATAAAAACATGGTTTGACAGCACTTTACAATCATTTCCAATGGAAATGATTCTGAAGTGTTGTCAAAGCATGTTGTAAATAATTCTAAAGTGATGTGAAAGCATGTTTTTGATGATAAAAATGGAAAATAGAAAATAAACAGCAGACAACAAAAAAACTAAGATAGCTGTTTAAGGGTTAAGAGCAGTTTTGCAAGATTGAAGCCCGATTGAAGCTTGATTTATGTATTATGCAGGATATCAGCACATCAGGACAGATCACATAACAGGTTCATTATGATAGGTGGAAGGTTGTGCGATCTGTCATTTGTCATATTGAGATTGGCCGAGTTTCATGCAATCTGTAATCGGCTGCACTATAAGCAGTTACATGATACTAATAGGCAAGAACTTCTGTCAGATAAAATGTATCGGTGTCTGGGAATCTTCTCCGATGTTTATATACAAAAAATTACATATTATTCCAAGGGATAATATTACTATGTCTGGAAATGGAATAGTTTCAAGTCAATCTTTCAAGCGGTTGACATTGTCATCACAGGTAGAGGTATGTACGGAGCGCCACAGGGGACATGGATTTTTTTAATTAATTTGTTCTCACGAAATAACAATTTGTTCCCTCAATTTATTAATTCGTTCCCTCGAAATAACAATTAGTTTCCACGATATAACGATTTGTTCCCTCGAATTAACAATTTGTTACCACTAAATGAAAATTTGTTCCCTCGAATTAACAATTCGTTCCCACAATATAACAATTCGTTCCCACAAATTAACACCCACGGGAACAAATTGTTATTTTGTGGGAACAAATTGTTAAATTGAGGGAATAAATTGTTAATTTGTGGGTACGAATTGTTAATTCATGCGAACAAATTGTTAATTTGAGGGAACAATTTGTTATTTCGTGGGAACAAATTGTTATTTCGTGGGAACAAATTAATATAAAAAAGAAATCTAACATGCAATATGCCCTTAAGGCCATATAAAGTTAATTTACTGAATGCCATCTGAAGTTTTGAAAAAAATGGGGCGGTCAGGAGGCTTTTATTCTTTTTATTTATTAAAATTTGTTGTGGTGATTTAGTGTTGGCAGAATACAACGAACATCGCCTGTTAGCAGCAAAGAGTCATAGGGGGGACTGATAGGGTTTTGTCGAGAAGTATTGAAAATAAAACATTTGCAGCAGACGACAACATTTAATTCAGCGTAGTAAGGGGTAATAAATGTTCTTCAAATATATATAAATAAAAGATTAATATGGGTTAGCATTATTTTTTAGAGGTGGGTGGGGATGATATTCAGTAAATTAAGTTTATATTGCCACCCATGACATATAGATGTGTGGCAACTCACCTTTGACATATACTGACAAGGGCGTGGGTTATGGCTTGGTTCTGTTTGATGTGTGAGGCCAACTCCACCGCCTCCCTCTGTAGTTTCCCTCGTTTCTCACGTAGCAGGATCTCCGTGTTCCTGTCGATTATCAGGTGGCTCATCACGGCCTCCTACAATACAGTCGGCCAATACCAAGTCTTACTAGAAATGTGGCCTGTCAGCACACGAATGCCCCCGCTGGCAGCCAAAGAAAACGAGGCATATTTAAATTATAACCCATTTACCCGAGCATTAAGGTTTCAAACGCACCAAGTCTGTGACCGCATGAATTTGTCAATTTTATGTCACGTTGCTTAGTAAGCAATGCGTTGCTTAGTAAGCAATGTGACGGAAAACTGACAAATCCAGTCAATTATAACATTAACCTATTACTTTCGGAATACACATTTACGGGTATGAAATGTATTAAATATTTTATTTTTATTTTTGTTATTTCTCAATAAAGTATATGTTGTGACCACTCATTTGAACCGTCTTGACATATACTTCTGAAAATATTTAGGATTTTCCTCAAACATAATGGGTATCCATCCTCAGCATGAAAATGGTTAAGGATGTGCCAGAAATTGCCAATAGACCAGTCTAATTATAGGTTACCAAACTGGGGAAATCAGGAGTAACTTCCCTTAGAACAATTTCCAGTGCATCCTGGACATTAAAATTGTCCCTATGACAGGGTTCCATCAGTCTCCAGTAAGTTATCTTCGGTTATATAGACAAGTCTTACAAATAGATTACTGAACTTGGAAAATCATGAGGAACTTCCAATGGAACTATTTTTGGGGCAACCTTTATGTTAGAATTGGCACTGTTTGTTGCCTTTACGTCACATCACTTTTTACGCCATGCAGGAGATACCCGGCAGTCTATAATTTTTAGAATCATCAGAGCTCCAGTTAAGGTGCGTAATTTGACCAAATTGGGGTGAATTTTTTGTATTCCTTCATCAAAAATGGCAAGTTGGGAGTCCTTTAGAATCGTCTCATTGAGACGATTCTAAAGCACTCCCAACTTGCCATTTTTGATGGAGAAATAAAAAATTTACCTCCAAATTACGCACCTTATCTGGAGCTCTGATCATAGCTCTGCATGCAGCCAATTCCAATCCAGATACCAAATTAAGCCAGTCTGAGTGAACAAACAAACAAACAAACACAACATACTATTCAAAGTTTTACAATCAAAGGGCAAGACTTTCAAAGGAATGTCCAAATGGCATACTTCATAATCTTGATGTCTAGTTGCCAATCAATCTCCAGTGGAGCACTAGCAATAAGTGACTATATCTACTTGACCCTGTAAGTGCCGCTACTTACCAGAACTACTTTTTCACGGTCACTTATTATGCTTCAGTAACTAACCCTTAGGCCGCTATCTTTATTTTTTGTTGTCTGATGGTTATTTTCTATTTTCCATTTTTATCATCTAAAACATGCTTTGACAGCACTTTAGAATAATTTACAACATGCTTTGACAGCACTTCAGAACCATTTCCATTGGAAATGATTCTGAAGTGCTGTCAAACCATGTTTTTATCGAGAAATAAGGCAAGATATAAAAGCAACAGCAGACGACAATTGTTGTGAGTAGCGGTCTAAGGGTTAAGTACCCCACATACTGCTTATAAAATGATGGTTTGATCATAATCATGGAAGCTTATCGGCGGACGCACACTGTAATATCTCCCTAAATATTTGGATACAATTTATTCTGGGAAAACACATACATTTACAGAGATCCAGTTAAGATGCGTAATTCGACCAAATATTCAAGGTATTTTTTGTCTAGTTCTTCACCCAAAATGGCAAGTTGGGAGTTCTTTAGAATCGTCTCGAAGAGACGATTCTAAAGCACTCACAACTTGCCATTGTTGGTGAAGAGATAACAAAATTCCCCCAAAAGTTGATGAAATTACGCATCTTAACTGGATCTCTGCATGTATATAAATATACAATAATTCCAGCACAAAAATATTTACACAATTCCCTAACATTTGATTGGTCCGTTCGTCCAGTATACCCGCGACTTTTCCAAGTTTATACCCCGATAAATTCCACAAAAAGGCCATTCATTCCTATAATATTAAGATTATTCCAATATGTGTGATTAGCATAGTACTAGGTAACACCCTGATACAAGTTGTTTTGAGAAACCCCTATTTTGTAGAGGTTGCACAAAACTAATGTAATATTTAGGGTATTATGGAATTCACAACTTTGTGAAGTTGCTTAACTCTTAGACCGCTACTTACAACAATTGTTGTCTGCTGTTGCATTCATATATTGCCTTATTTCTCAATAAAAACATGGTTTGACAGCATGAAAATACAAAACAAGAAATGCGTCTGTCAAACGCGGATGCCACCTGCAGCATATTTGAGAAACTGTGACAAAGTGGTTAACCGAAAAGTGTGACGGACGGACGGACGGACGGACGGACGTTCTTACAGTACTATACTTATGTGGCTTATCACATGTTAAATATTAGCCACATAAAACGATTTTTAGCCACATAAAACAGACAGACAGACAGACAGACAGACAGACAGACAGACAGACAGACAGACAGACAGACAGACAGACAGACAGACGGTCCAAACACTATATGCCACCCGTTTCTTCGAAACCCGGTGGCATAAAAAATAAGATAGTCTAAGAGTTTAAGATATGGCCAGTGGAGATGGCTTCCAATATATATTTGCAGGTTTGTTTCCTTTAGGAAATACTAAAGGGAAAAAATTAAAATAAGACCTTGCCCTTGAATTACTGACCTGGGGCCCGTTTTAATAAACTTTGGATGACTAAAATGTTTGTAAGCACAAAATTATGTAAATTTCACATTAACAATATTTTACTGTAAACAATTATTGGATTTACATTTATTGAGCATAGGCTGCATATGCAGCCTATGCTCAATAAATGTAAATCAACCAATTTAAATTTCTAGACGGTCCTAGATTTGCACTTACGAAGATTTTAGTTGTACGAAGTTTAGTGAAACGGGCCCCTAGACCTTGAGCAGTGGCACATTGGGGCCATTATAAGCAATAAGTACCGGCAGCAGGCCTAGATACAAGTTGTAGCTAAATATTGTCTAAATCACATAAGGGGATAGATTTTAATTGTCAAATAAAACTTAAAACATGAATGTTAAAAGCAAGCCTTGGAATGAATATCCATAGTGACCTTGACATTGGGAATTGGGTTGTGAAATACCTGGGGTGGTGACATATCTATGCCAGCAAGACATTAATGTCAATATTGACACAGCTTGCAGAACCTGTGCCCATGCAGCCCATGCAAACATATAGAAGAGTATGCAAAAATGTGGCCGCGGTCGGAAAAAGCAATGCATACGTCTCCAGCACGAGTGGGCGAGACAAAAACAGCTTACGAATTCAAAGAATTACAATCTGTGTGTGGTATAGAGCAGTCAGCAACAAAACAACTGGAGACACTGGCATATTGATAGACACTTATATATTAGAATGTAGGAACTGTACATTATCATCGGCTGTTGTTGTATATTTTGTTTGACAGTATTTTAGAAGTGTAGTCAAAGTACGCTTCTGATGAGAAAGATGGAAATGCTGAAATTCAAAAATAAACAGCAGACGGCAAAATGTAATTCAGCATTATCTGGGGTAAACGTAGACATATCGGCAAACAGAAAAAAATATGTTGCGTTGTACATGTACATCAATAAGAGAAAACATGGGATTTTTCACATGTGTCGTAGCTGACGAAGCACAAGAAGCACCTAGCTCAAGCTTGCCTGGCGTTGCCACAATACAGAACACAATATCATAAGCAATTAAATGCTTGAGACTTTCAGGAAGATGATACTTTCTACTATTTAATCAATACTATCATCTAACGTCACATGTTGCCTATATAATGATGCTTAGGTTTATTTTCATTGTATTTATTTTCCAATACAAAGGAATCTATCTAACTCTTAGAATGTGGGATATGATTTGATTTATTGGTGTTTAACGGCCTATCAACAGCTAAGGTAATTTAAGGCTGGGCCAACGGGTTCGATCCCGTATATAACCTACTGCATTGGAATATTTACATCAATTTTTTTTTTATTCAGCCTTGAAATTAGAATAACCTGACCTGGTACCAGGTCCATACCACACCAGTCACTTGACATTGAGTTCATATGTGTTTTAAAAAAATTGTGCTATTGGCGGTCATCTTGGATTAAGCGATGACTCTCATTTTACCAAATCTGAAAATGCTTCATCCAAGGATCTTAACTTACTATGAAGTTTGGCCAGCATCGGCCACGTGGTTCCAGAGAAAAAGACGTTCAAAATCTTGAATAAATGGACCTTTTGGCGGCCATCATGGATGACATAATCATCCGATTCCGACAAACATTGCACCAGAGCAATCGCCTCATCGATACCTTCAACTTGATATATGACATGAGCATATTCAGCCAAAAATAAAATTTGACCCCACGGGCTACGCCCATTTTTGACACCGGGGTCACCATTTTAACACCTTTGAAAGAACATTCTACATCGATCATTCCTACCAAGTTTCGTCGAAATCCGGCTGGCGGTTCATGAGAAGATGATTTTTTAAGAATTTGTGCTATTTTTAGACGGCGGCCATCTTGGATTAGCGACGACCTCCGTTTTAACAAATCTAAAAAGACTTCACCCATGGACCATAACTGTAAAGTTTGGCCACCATGGGCCAAGCGGTTCGTGTGAAGAAGAATTTTGAAATCTCTAATAAAAGAACGACCTTTTGACCTTTCGGCGGCCATCTTGGATGACATGACCATCCAATTTAGACAAAAAATGTACCAGAGCGATCGACTCTTTGATACCTTCGATTTGATATAGACATGACCATATTCGGTCAAAAATAAAATTTGACCCCAATTTGACCCCACAGGCCACACCTATTTTTGACCCCGCGGTCACCATTTTAACAACTTTGAAAGAGCATTATACATCGATCATTCCTACCAAGTTTCGTCGAAATCCGGCTAATGGTTCATGAGAAGAAGATTTTTTAAGAATTTATACTATTTTTAGACGGCGGCCATCTTGGATTAGCGATGACCTCCATTTTAACAAATCTGAAAATGCTTCACCCATGGACCATAGCTTTTAAGTTTGGCTACCATGGGCCAAGCGGTTCATGTGAAGAAGAATTTTGAAATCTCTAATAAAAGAATGACCTTTTGACCTTTGACCTTTCGGCAGACATAACCATCCGATTTCGACAAATAATGCACCAGAGCGATCGACTCGTTGATACCTTCGATTTGGTATATAGCATGACCATATTCGGTCAAAAATAAAATTTGACCCCAATTTGACCCCACGGGCCACGCCCATTTTTGACCCTGGGGTCACCATTTTAACAACTTTTAAAGAGCATTGTACATCGATCATTCCTACCAAGTTTTGTCTAAATCCAGTTGGCGGTTCTTGAGAAGGAAGAATTTGTGCTATTTTTAGACGGCGGCCATTTGGATTACGTAATGACGTCATTTTAACAATTTTGTAATCCCCCTATCTAAGGACCATGACCATAAAGTTTGGTGACTATAGGCCCAATGGTTAACGAGGAGAAGACGTTTGAAAATGTTCACGGACGACGACGGACGACGACGACGGACACATTGCGGTAACAATAGCTCACATGAGCTTCGCTCAGGTGAGCTAAAAACATGACTTGACAGCACTTTTTGTCAAACCATGTTTTTCATAAGAAATATGGAAATTAAAAATAAACAGCAGATGACATAATTAATTCAGCTGTGTGAGGGTTAAATGCTTGAGACTTTCAGGAAGATGATACATTTCTACTATACTATTTAATCAATATGCTTAGGTTTATTTTCGGTGTATTTATTTTCCATATACAAAGGAATCTATCTAACTTTTAGAATGTGGGAAACGTAAATTGTCGTCTGCTGCTGTTTTGTATTGTGGCTTCTTTCTCAATAAAAACATGGCTTGACAGCCCTTTGGAATCATTTCCATTAGAAATGATTCTAAAGTACTGCCAAACCATGTTTTTAATAAGAAATATAGAAATTAAAAAAATAAACAGCAGACAACATACGGTAATTTAATTCAGCTGTGTAAAGGGTTAAATGCTTGAGACTTTCAAGAAGATGATCCTTTCTATAAGGTTTAATCAATACCATCATCCAACGTCACATGTTGCATACCGTCACATGCATGTTGCATACCGATGCTCAGGTTTATTATTTTCATTGTATTTATTTTCCATATACATATCTATGCAACTCTTCGAATGTGGGAAACGTAAATTGTTGTCTATAATTTTTGTATCGGTAATGAAATAGTTAATGAGTACAAATACCTTGGTGTATACTTTTCAAGGAGCGGAAGTTTTCTTAATGCCCGAAAACATATAGCACAACAAGCAAAAAAGGCAACATTTTTACTATATACACGTATTAACAACTTGGATCTACCAATTGATCTCCAACTAAAATTATTCGACCATACAATTCTACCAATTCTGACATACGGGTGTGAAGTTTGGGGCTACGAAAATCTAGATATCCTGGAGCGAATACATACAGACTTTTTAAGACGAATAACAAAAAGTCGTAAATCCACACCGTTATACATGTTATATGCCGAGCTCGGTAGACATCCAATATCGATTACTATTAAGACCAGGATGTTAGGTTTTTGGAATAGAATAGTAAATGGCAACCAGACTAAATTATCATATCTGATGTTAGAATATATTTCGAACCTTGAAAACACTAATTTTAAATGGTTGCAGTTCATAAAACATATAGTAAATGAAACGGGGAATAATCTAGACTATAATATGCAGGAACTAAGGAAAAATAAAATTAAACGTACTCTAATGGATCAATTTATCCAAAACTGGCATTCACGTGTCTCGGAATCTAACAAAGGTAAGATGTATAATTTATTTAAAGATAACACAAATATAGAAGGATACTTCACATGTTTACCACAATCATTGTACTATAATCTTGTAAGATTTAGAACAGGTAATCATAAACTCCCAATCGAGACAGGTAGATGGTTAGGGATACCCCATTCTGAACGTAAGCGTACCATATGTAATAAAAATGATTTGGGTGACGAATTTCATTATCTGCTAGTCTGTCCACATTTCTCGGATAAACGAAAATTGTATCTCAAACGTTACTATTATCGGCATCCAAATGTTATAAAATTCAAAGAACTTCTCAATTGCAAGTCAGAAATACAGTTACGACGGTCGAGCATCTTTATTGCTGAGATTATGCGTTTTTTCCAATAACTATTGACTTAAATGTACCTCCTAGATTATAAAGTAATTCACATGTTCATAATTTTGTTATTTATGACTTTTGTATTATAGTTTAATAGTAATCATACATCACAGAGTCATTCACAAGTGGTGCAGATCCTGTTGGGATGGCTTACTTTGAGCAATCTCATCCGGGGCTACACTAATTGTAGATATTATACTACTGACAATTATGAGTAAACACAACATACTGTTGTTCAGTCACATACTAGTAAATCAAGATGTACATTGTTCACACCTATCAATATGCATGAAGGATTGATATGATATTTGCATGGTAAATAACGACACGATATGCATGCTAGTGGAGGGTGAAGGCCGCATACACAAATATATATGAGTTGTCGTTGTGCGTGCGGTCCGCATCCAACCAATACAGGCACACCCATACTACGATGTCTAACTTACGAGAAACTGTATAATAACTTATGTATTAAGTGGCATACATACTCTCACCAACTTTCGATTTTCACTATCTGATGAGAGTGTGTCCCACTACAATTCACCGTGTATTCATCCTGACATGCCCTGTCTCGTTCTCCATATTCCTGGAGACTGAGGACACAATCAGGGATGTGCGGGTCTTTTTTGCAATCAAATATACTTGCAACCCGTTTTCTATATGCTTGTATATTTAATTGTAAAATGTTTGACGTAGCATTAAATTTTACCAAATCTAACTCCTATAAACTCGTAGATGAGTTTCTAAGAATTGGAATTATTGTCAAACTATGTTTAAACAAATTGTTCTGATTCGGATCCAAGCTTACTGACCACGTTCCTTTACATATAATACTTGATGAATTTCTCCCAGTCAATACTCGCTACTGATAAATACCATCAAACCGAATCATTGCAAAATATATAGATGTTGACTTCTTTAACTAAATTTGCCTGCAAACAAGTTCTCTGATAAATTAGACCGAGTACAGTACTTCCACATAACTCTCGCCATGCTGTTGTTGTTGTTCATAATAAATTATGCTTGTACATGTATGCACTCATATACCACTAAGTGGTCTGAGATCATTGCCAAATAAAGGATATGTTCTGTTCTGTTCTGTTCTGTTCTGTCTACTGCTGTTTTGTATTGTGCCTTCTTTCTCAATAAAAACATGGCTTGACAGCACTTTAGATTGATTGATTGGTGTTTAAAGGCCTATCAACAAACATCTAAGGGCTAAGGGGGGGTGGGGGGGGGGGGTGGAATCCCAAAATCAGAACTGAATATTTACATAAAAAATATATATATTCAGCCCTGAAATTATAATAAACTGACCTGTAGCCGATTTCATCAAAATTGCAAAGTATACTTTTCTAGCAAAGTATACTTTGAGGGAGTAATCATTTATTTTTCCTGAAATGCATTATTTCAAATAGAACTAACAAATGCATGTATTTCATGATTAAAAGTATGCAGAATTATTATACTGAATTTATTACATTATCACAGCCATAATGGCTGTGATAATGTAATAAATTCAGTATAATAAAAATTAATAAATTTATCCTAAAATTTCTCCCTCATAGTATACTTTGCTAGAAAAGTATATTTGCAATGTTGGTGAAATAGGCTACAGGTGCTAGGTGCATACCACACCAATGTCACTTTTCCCCTTCCCATAAAAGTAATAGGATTACGAATATAACCAGATTTAACTGTCGCATACAAGAATGCCAACGACGTACATGAAACCAGTAGCCTATTTCATCAACATTGCAAAGTATACTTTAGTAGCAAAGAATACTTTGAGGGAGAAATTTTCAATTTTATGATAAATTTATTAATTTTTATTATACTGAATTTATTACATTATCACAGCCAATTTGGCTGTGATAATGTAATAAATTCAGTATAATAATTCTGCATACTTTTAATCATCAAATACATGCAGTTCTATATGACAGAACGCATTTCGGGAAAAATAAATGATTACTCCCTCAAAGTATACTTTGCTACTAAAGTATACTTTGCAATGTTGATGAAATAGGCTACTGGTCTCCGGTCTGGAGTCCGGTGAGGATGAACCCCAATCGTTAAATTACATGCTCCCACCTGCCACCCACACGTAACAGTATAGAACGTCCCACAAACCAAACAAAATTGAACAATCTTTACTACAACATAATGTTCATGATTACAAAACAAACAAAATATCTTGAATTACTTATGTACCTGAATTACAGGAAAACCTCTCTACACTGGACACCATTAAAATCTCCCATAGAGTTACCATGACACTTCCCACCACCCGCACCTCCACCCCACCAACAACCAATTGTGCGTGGTACACAAGACGTGTCTTACCATACAGCACAACATATAGTTTGGAGATACAGTGTTCCAGATAAGTAATTAGTAATTGAGTATTGTTACTCCATCATTTCTGAAGCAATTGGGTATTTAAACATTTTAATTGGGTAAAATAAAATCACACTACTGTTTACACATAAAGAGACCGCAATTATTGAATATTTTGCTTCGAAATGAAAACATGTCTTGGCATTTCATTATAATTGTCTCCTGGGAGACAATTCTAATGAAATACCAAGATGTGTTTTCATGAAAAATAAGAAAAATATGCTATATTTATGGTCTGTTTATTGTTTTCTGCAGCATGATAAAGATACCACAAATTGTTTATTGCTTTTTGATACTCGCTACTTCTGATTTCAATTGGGTTTTTGGCAATTTTAATTGGGTATTTAAGCAAATACGCACCTTATCTGGAGCCCTGGAGATATACCGACGGGTAAGCAAAATATTCACATATTTCTAACAAAAATCATTACATTACAAGTGTAATGTTTGAAACCACAGTGAGGAAGATTGCAGTAATTTCTAACTGTAGTAGCAGCCAAGATCGGAGGACAATAACCCTCACATGTTGAGGAAATATCTAAATATTTGTTCTTATCTCTTGTTGGAAGTATATTTTTGCGACCATCATTTGAAACATCTCGTCAAGACAGTTCAAATGAGTAGTCACAACATATACTTTGGATGAGAAATGAGAAAAGAATTGTTGAAAGTATTTTTACTGTTTAACCACCTTTTTGTTATTTCGCATATGATGTGACAACCATTTGAACCATCTTGTTGAGCCAATTCAAAGGAGTAACCACAACATATGCATTCAATGAGAACTGAGATAATATTGTGGAAAATGGTTTGAATTATTATACCGCTCTGGGGACCGTTTCACTCAACTTCGTACGACTAAAATGTTCGTAAGTGCAAAATTATGATAGTGTATAAATTGCACATCAACATTGTTTTCTTGTAAACAATTATTGGATTTACATTTAATGAGCATAGGCTACATATGCAGCCTATGCTGAAGAAATGTAAATCCATTGATTGAAATTTCTAGACGATCTTACATTTTTGCTTACGAACATTTTAGTCGTAAGAAGTTTAGTGAAACGGGCCCCTGGTACTTCGTATGTCATTGGTTAATGACTTAATGGTAAAACTAATGTGATGGGAAAGTGCTACTGGAAAATTATTGCACAATCAAAGATTTTAACAGCCAATGTAATGTGGCCCAAGAAAGCAATTTAAGTGAATAAATGACCAAAGTTATTAAGCATTAACTGTGATTCCAGGCAAGAAGCCTAATTTTATCCCGTCAACACAGTGCGTATGTGCCGTGAAACACGGTGCCGTGAAACGTTTGTGATATCCTGTCAATACAACCTAATCACTTCGTATGAATATGTGCGGTGACTGGGGTTATTATTTTGCATTTTAAAGCCATTTGTAGAGCAGAGCCTCGCCCATCCCATTTCCTAAGCCTTGCCAGATATTTTTCCCATTCACGGCACTAACCTACTATTCTCTATCTATTTTCCTTATTTCTGAACCAAAGTATATGTTGTGACCACTCATTTGAACCGTCTCGGCGAGACGGTTCAAATGAGTGGTCACAACATATACTTCTGATAAGAAATAAAGAAATTCTTGGGCCTTGCCTGATATTTTTTCCCATTCACGGCACTAACCTACTATTCTCTATATACAAGCTCATGCACCCATTCTATTGTATAACACTTCTAAGCATCTGTTTCCCTATCTTCAACACAGACAAGCTGGTGAAAAGTGGTAACAATAGCCGACTTGAGCCTTGGTTAAAAACACCATATTTTCTGTAAATAAATACGAAAATTGTTAATTGAGAGGACATGCAGAATTAAATATTACAGTACATTCATAAGATATATGATTGTCAAAATAATATCGTAACGGAATATGGATATGTAATAAGTGAAAAAATTCAACGACACAGTAACCTTGCAAAAAAAATGCTGAACTAAATTCTGTCATCTACTGTTGTTCTTTTCCCATTTTAACAATTTACGTTACCTACATTCTAAGGGTTAACCACACTGATGTTCCGCTGGTGTCCCAACAGAGGTTAGCACAAGAAACCTCAGACAGCGTCTACTAAAGTTACAGAATACAGAAGTTGAGTAATTTTACAGAGAAAGTCTCAAGACAAGACAACCAGCAGTTACAGATGTTAACCGAAGACCATAAACTCAATTAGCATCACATAACATAGCAAAAACAATAGGACATTTCCCAGTGATTTCTATTGGCTGCCACTGTGGGAACGAGTACGATTATGGCAGCAGGGTGAATGAACAAGAAAATACTACAGTTGAACCTCCCCAAACGGACACCTCTTTACAACAATCGCCTCTCTGTAACAGCCAATATTTGATATCCCAAATGGACAATTGTCTCTATAATTAACCCTACCAACAACAGCCCCCTCTCTACAACAGCTAGTTTTGTGTCTTAACATTGGTGGATGTTGTAGAGGTTGTACTGTATGTGGTTTGTTGGTGCACACATTTCCACGCTGGCAGCCGAAGAAAAACTTGAATTATCTCCCTTTGTCATAAATCGAGTACAATTATGACAAAGGCAGATAATTCAAAAGTAGTAAATCAGCAGTTACCATTCCTGTATGGCAGAAATGACCATCACTAGTTCTACTTGAATTATCTCCCTTCGTCATAATTGTACTCTCTAAGAGAGCACAATTTGTTATGACTAAGGGAGATAATTCAAAAGTAGTAAATCAATGTTTACAATTCCTGCATGGGAGAAATTGCCATCACTGGTTCTATGAATAAGCCAAACATCATATATGTATGTAAATATTATACAAAAGGTTTGTGACATAAGTGACTGACATTGAACGTGGGGTTAAGTTGGGGTGGTGCCTTTTGTGTGGAATGATATGGGAAGCAAGGCATCATTCAAATATAAAGGCATTTCAAGACGGGGAAAAAATATTTACTGAATGGCGCAGTTCATCCTAGAAACACATTTGTGTAATATACAAACATTCAGTGAAGTGAAACAGAATTCGCAGTCATTTACAGATTTTGATTTGATTTATTGGTGTTTAACGGCCTATCAACAGCTAAGCTAAGGTCATTTAAGGCAGGGCCAACGGGTGCGATCCCGCATTTAACCTGCTGCATTGGGGGAAAATCCCAAAATCAGAACGGAATTTTCACATTGAAATAAATATTTATCCCGTCAACACAGTGCGTATGTGCCGTGAAACACGGTGCTGTGAAACATTTTTGATATCCAGTCAATACTATTTTTGCATTTTACAGCCATTTGTAGATGTTGACGGGATAAATAGAATAGTAGGTTAGTGCCGTGAATGGGAAAAAATATCTGGCGCGGCACGGAAACGGGATGTGCTCGGCAGAGCCTCGCCCATCCCGTTTCCTGAGCCTTGCCAGATATTTTTTCCCATTCACGGCACTAACCTACTATTCTCTATATATTCAGCCCTAAATTAAAATAACCAGACCTTGTTTACAGATAAATGTATGGACACCAGTGAAGATTTTAGCCCCATGGCTGGGCATGTATGTAGTGCACACAAAATGTGCGAAGTTTACACCTACCTATATTAAAGCATTAATAATAATAATAATCTCATTATTTTGTTTATTTCTCCATATTAAAAGGTTTATGTTGTTACCACTCATTTGAACCGTATCAACGAGACAGTTCAAATGAGGGGTAACAAAATACATGTATACTTTTGAGATGAAAAATGTTTTTCCTTAAAAAGTTTCAAACTACTATAACTGTATCCAGTCTTTAATGGTTTAAAATACCTGTATATCTTGTTAAGGATATACACTTTTCATGATGGAACTTGATAGCATGGAAGCATATATGCTGTGACAATTCATTGTAATTCAAGAGGCTACATACAACATCTGCTTCTGCCGTATACAGGGCTCTTTCAACTGGTTGAAGATTTTGCTGGTATTTCATTTCATATATACAGGAACAAATACAATTGCGGTTCCCGGTAATTAGCCGGTACCCATTTACTGCTGGGTGGAATGAAGCAGTGTGAATAAAGTGTCTTGCTCAAAGACACAACACACACCACCAGTGAGATTCGAACCCACGACCATAAGATCAGTAGTCCGACGCCTCGACCACGCGCACCGCACAACATACATATTTAAAAAAAGATGTCTTTTTAAATGAAATGTAGGATGACATTACAATGGTAATGGTGGAATTACTTGATGGTAGGTTGTAAATATCGAGTCAATGTGAAACTAATCGATAATCACTTGTGCGAGATTTCAGCTAGCTAAAACCATAAATTGGATGTACATAATTTTTGCATGGGTAACTTATGAACACCCCTCGTATTCTGGTTAAAATTGTGTTAACTATCTACCACCGCTCTATGGCTGGAAATGTATTCAAACAAGAAATCATCTTGATTTATCAAATGTCCATTGGCGTCTCTCCAAAGCTGATATGACATACACATTCCCCAGGGGGTCTGTTTAAGATGTGCTCCACTATAATTGTGTGTGATTGGAGGAATGGGGCTTATGGGTTTTGCAACCAGTGTAGATCCAGATCAGCCTGTGCGTCCGCACAGTCGGATCAGGATCTGCACTGTTCGCTATTCCACCAATGAAACATCTGTCATGCTTCTAACACGCCATAGATCGCTATCAGGCTATACAACAGGAGTGTGCTATTTGATCAGGAGCTACACTGGTCACAAATCCCATAAGCCCCATTTCTCCAGTCACAGGCACAATTCTGTTATATTCACAAGCACACCACAGAGTAATCTTGTTTTCAACCAGAGATACATACTCTCAGAGCCAAATTAAAATGGAAGCTATCCAAATTGGACAAACAAAATGAGCTACTGATAAGTGAAATATATTGTATGACCCAAGTACACTTGTTTTATCACCGATATTAATTTTTAGGAAATACAATATTTTCCGTAAATAATGTAAAAATTAACAAAATCACGCAAAATTGAGTTAATTCCTCATGAGCTGTGATTTTTTTAACCAGTATTGGCGGAACACAGCTGTGTGATAGGAGAGATTATTCCAGATCTGGGCTCATATATGTCTTCAGGAGATTTTGGGCCAGAATAGACCCCGATCACCACGTTACTCAGACAATCAGAGATTTGGTATTCACAGGCATAAACCACTTTCAATTGACGGAATTGAAGGTACGAGTGGAAGAAGGGGGCTAAGTCCCCCATTCTTCCACCCACCCTTCAAATGTGACCAGCCTAGGCCCTGATCGGACTGCATAGATCCCCAGGCTGATCTGAGGCTATGGCTGGTTGCACACATCAATTATAGGGTGCATTTTCACAACTAGAGACAACATACTGAAATATTAATCAAACATCAAGTAAAACACTAAAGAACTGAAGTAATCAAGCCAACATTTTATTGGTTCTTATTCACCTAAGCTTACTCTTATCTGTCAAACATATAAACTATCTGAATAATAATATTTATTAAGTTGTTTACTGTCTGAATAATTGTCTTAGAACTGCTACACCTTTACATACCAAAATATTTAGGCAAAACATGCTAGTGGTCATTTAGCCCTTTCACCCCCAGGTAACTGGAATGGACTTTGAAACGTCACTTTTCCAAACAATCCAATTGTCAAAAAATTATTTTCAGACTAGTCCATTTATGAAAAGGGGGTGTTTTTGTTCTCAATAAATATAAACAAGAGTGCCGTAAGTCGCAATATACGCCCGTCGAGGCAACTCACTGAAAATCAATATGGTTCTTCATCTTGACATGATAAACATGTACACCAAATTTGGTTACGACCGGTCAAGTAGAACTCAAATTATTGCGTGGACAAGGATACAGAGTCCGAAAATTAAAAATGTCCACCAAGGGGAGATAAGTTATTGGAAATGTTTCAAATTCAATAGGCTTCTTCATCTCGCCGTGATAAACATGTATACTAATCGGTGACGTAGAATTTGAGTTATTGCGTGGACAAGGATACAGAGTGTGAAATTAAAAATGGCCGCCAAGGGGAGATAAGTCATCGGAAATATTTCCAAATCAATAGGCTTCTTCGTCTTGCCGTGATAAACTTGTATACCAAATTTGGTTACGAGCGGTGAAGTAGAACTTGAATTATTGCGTGGACAAGGACACAAAGTGCGAAAATAAAAATGGCCGCCAAGGGGAGATAAGTCATCAATTTTTTTTGAAAATCAATAGGCTTCTTCATCGTGCCGTGATAAACATGTATACCGAATTTGGTTACAATCTGGCAATGGTAGACTGTATGTTACAGATGGAAATACCCACAAATTGTTTTTCAAAACAATTTGTAGGTATTTCCATTTGTAATATTGATGAGTTTATTTGAATGTTGATGAGTCATGCAGCCATGTTTGACAACAGCAGATTTGTGCCCCACTAACACAGAACAGCGGAGGAACAATTTGGCAACTAGACCACATAGACTGCAGCAAAAACATATGACATATGGAGATTGATATTGAACTTGGCTTTTCTCAGTTTTCAAGGCACCGTGTCTTAGAATGGACATGTCTAAGATATTCAATATTCGACACACAGGTGATTCTAGCGTATCTTGGATGGTCAATTATTGTTTGTATATACATGAAAGACTTTTTAAAATCAAACTCATTCGCTTCCTGATTAAAAATGAATGTTAGCCGCCATCTTTGAAAATATTTCAATCACGTCCACGCAGTGCATGGTTAGGTTGGTTACTGACGTCATTTCCCATTAGCCAAAATCAGTGTGTGTCATGTGATTTGATATTTTTAAAGATGACGGCTAACATTCATTTTTAATCAGGAAGCGAACGTGTTTGATTTTAAAAAGCGAATTTAGGTTAGTGAGACGCATTTTTAGTGCAGTTTACACTCAAAATCTTTGAGATTCATGTTAAAGGTACATGCCCACGCAGTAGGCACAAAATGTTCTTTATAGAAATTAAATAAGTGTATAATTATGTCACTATTCCACCAGTTCTAAAAATTACGAGTGCCCGCTATACAAATATAATCATTTATTAATTATCAATTTACTGTTAGCGACGCCAGTTGTGAACTGGCCTGGTGATGTAACGCCGCGTTCTAGTAACGTCATGAGACACATGCATTACGTAGGTGTTGGCTTGGCCCCGAAATGAGCATTGTTTACAGCCATGGTCAAACAGCACGCGCTGAAAGTTTGAACACGGCTATGAGTGGTGTCGAACAACGGCAGTCATGTAACAAGACGTGGTCAAAATACAAAAGTTTCGCTCCATGGAGAGCAAATCTACTATGTCATGTGACCAAGAAACTTCTGGTTTATTCTGCTATATTCTATCATAGACGGTGATAAAAAAGGGGAGATAATTTGGTAATGCAATTCCACTATTAGGGTACTAGAACACAATTTTAGAAACATAACACTTTTTAGTTTCAAAATCATACTATAAAACCTATAGAAGTAGGTTTGCATTGCAGACACGAGTTGAATTAAATATTTTATTTTTGTTAGTTCTCAATGAAAGTATATGTTGCGATCACTCATTTGAACCGTCCAAATGAGACGGTTCAAATGGTTGTCGCGACATATACTTCTAAGCACATTGAAAGAAAATACAGGTCACTCTCGTTATCTCGAAGTCGAATGGACTGATGAAAATATATCGACATATCCGAACTTCGAGATAACAATTCGCCAAATTTATCGGAAAAAAATCCGAACAAAATCGCTTCAAAAATGCCTCTTTACTTTATTTCCGGGTTTTCATAAATCGCGGCTTGAGTTTATTCTAAGCTGTTTTCGTAATTAACAGACGATTTACTTATTGCTACACCGTTTAATTCATTTTTCTGTTAAAAGAAATTTGATATCACATTAAGTTTAATTGATTAATTATGGTTTTAAGTGAACTGTTTGAACTGGTCATGCAACTTTAAACGCATTTTAGCGGCGGCGGTGTCTTTGGTTTCTATAGACGTGTGAAAACTTACCCGAGATAATCAAGCTGATTCAAACTTGGCAGCGCCGGGCGCTTTCTTTTTGCATCGACATATCAGAATACAAATGTGAAGGAAACATATTATCGGGACTCAATTTCAACTTCGACTAAACTGATATATCGACATATCCGATATCGAATTATCTGATCTGTATAGGGAATTCTGCCGGGACCTGGGATGTATATCGAGATAAGCAGGTATATCGAGATAAACAATATCGAGATTCAGCTGTATTTATGATTTTCAAAATGGCATATCCTCAGCATGAAATGGGTTAAAACTAGCATCCAGACTGTTCGACAATCAGTAGCCACTCTGAAACACATGTGTACAGTAAACAAAATATTCTAATCATGCAACATAAAAACAATATTTATCAATTTATCAAAATGTTAATTTACCAATTATTGATAGAAAGTCTTCAGTTGAGAGATAGTCGCAATATTTAATGCATCTAAAATTTATTTTCAGCATCAATTGGTGATAAGATCCCCCACACTCCGACACACGTTTATTTAATTAACGATCATTGTGGATCCTGATTAGTCAATGCACTCGTAATGCTGCTTGATAGTCATCAATAGTTTTCCCTGATCGCATCATGAATAGCTCACTGACTGCACAGAAGTGCATCATTTTCTGGTGGGTGCAATGGCCAACAAGAAATGGCATCATTAAACGAAGCTAATCCCCTTGCTGGCAGACATGATAATAAAACAAGAGGGACATGTCCCTAATTCGCTCACCTGACTCCATGAACACCAGATGAGAATGTGACATTGAGTTCATATGTGCTTTAAAACAAGAGGGACATGATGTCCCTAATTCGCTCACCTGACTCCATGAACACCAGATGAGAATGTGACATCGAGTTCATATGTGCTTTAAAACAAGAGGGACATGATGTCCCTAATTCGCTCACCTGACTCCATGAACACCAGATGAGAATGTGACATTGAGTTCATATGTGCTTTAAAACAAGAGGGACATGTCCCTAATTCGCTCACCTGACTCCATGAACACCAGATGAGAATGTGACATTGAGTTCATATGTGCTTTAAAACAAGAGGGACATGTCCCTAATTCGCTCACCTGACTCCATGAACACCAGAGGAGAATGTGACATAGAGTTCATATGTGTTTTAAAAATATTGTGCTATTTTTAGATGGCGTCATCTTGGATTAAGTGATGACTCTCATTTTACCAAATCTGAAAATGCTTCACCCAAGGATCTTAACTTACTATGAAGTTTGGCCAGCATCGGCCATGTGGTTCCTGAGAAAAAGACGTTCAAAATCTTGAATACATGGACCTTTTGGCAGCCATCATGGACGACATAATCATCCGATTCCGACAAATATTGCACCAGAGCAATCGCCTCATCGATACCTTCAATTTGATATATGACGTGACCATATTTGGTCAAAAATAAAATTTGACCCCAATTTGACACCACGGGCCACGCCCATTTTTGACCCCGGGGTCACCATTTTAACAACTTTGAAAGCATTGTACGTCGATCATTCCTACCAAGTTTCGTTGAAATCCGGCTAGTGGTTCATGAGAAGAAGATTTTTTAACAAAGTATGCTATTTTTAGACGGCGGCCATCTTGGATTAGCGATGACTTCTATTTTAACAAATCTGAAAAGGCTTCACCCATGGACCATAACTTTTAAGTTTGGCTACCATGGGCCAAGCGGTTCATGTGAAGCAGAATTTTGAAATCTCTGATAAAAGAACGACCTTTTGACATTTTGGCGGCCATCTTGGATGACATATCCATCCGATTTCGACAAATATTGCACCAGAGTGATCGCCTCGTTGATATCTTTTGGCGGCCATCTTGGATGACATAATCATCCGATTTCGGATGCACCAGCGTAATCGCCTCGTTGATACCTTCGATTTGATATATGTATGACATGACCATATTCGGTCAAAAATAAAATTTGACCCCAATTTGACCCCACGGACCACGCCTATTTTTGACCCCGTGGTCACCATTTTAACAACTTTAAAAGAGCATTGTACATCGATCATTCCTACCATGTTTCATCGAAATCCGGCTAGCGGTTCATGAGAAGAAGATTTTTTTAAGAATTTATGCTATTTTTAGATGGCGGCCATCTTGGATTAGCGATGACCTCCATTTTAACAAATCTGAAAAGGCTTCTCCCATGGACCATAACTTTTAAGTTTGGCTACCATGGGCCAAGCGGTTCAATTGTGAAGAAGAATTTTGAAATCTCTAATAAAAGAACGACCTTTTGACCTTTCGGCAGCCGTCTTGGATGACATAATCATCCAATTTCGGATGCACCAGAGTGATCGCCTCGTTGATACCTTCGATTTGATATATGACATGACAATATTCGGTCAAAAATAAAATTTGACCCCACGGATCCGACCCCGGTGTCACCATTTTAACAACTTTGAAAGAGCATTGTACATCGATCATTCCTACCAAGTTTTGTTGAAATCCGGTCGGCGGTTCTAGAGAAGAAGATTTTTGAAGAATTTGTGCTATTTTTAGACCATCTTGGATTACGTAATGACGTCATTTTAACAATTTTGTAATCCCCCTACCGAAGGACCATGAACATGAAGTTTGGTGACTATAGGCTCAATGGTTACCGAGGAGAAGACGTTTGAAAATGTTCATGGACGGATGACGACTGATGACGACGGATGACACATTGCGGTAACAATAGCTCACGAGCTTCGCTCAGGTGAGCTAAAAAAACAACAAAAAATAACATTTAACATTTTTGACTTACAAACAAGGTGAACATAAGTCCTCAGTGACCTCGACCTTGGAAGGTCAGACATGGTTCGTATGCACAATGCACCATACCTAGACACACATTGTGGCCAAATATTATCAAAATCAGTAAGGAGGTTCACAAAGGTCAAGGTCATGCCATTGGTGGTGTGATTGCGCATGTTCAGGTGAATGAACTGTCCAAATATTAAAGCAATCCTTTAAGTAATATTGAAGATATTACATGATGGAGAAACTCTTACATACTTTTCGACATAACAAAATGGCTAAGTGTTTCAGCAATATTTTGAAGGTGACAAAGGTCAAGGTCTTGTTAATGGTGGTGCAAGTGTGTGACAATTGTTCAGGTGATTCAAATGTCCAAGTATTGAAGCAATCCTTTGTGTAATATTGAAAATATTACATGATGCAGAAACTCTTACAAACTTTTTGACGTATGAAAATGGCTAAGTGTTTCAGCGACATTGCGAAGGTGACAAAGGTCAAGGTCGTGTTAATGCTATAGGGGGCATTTCACATGCCATTGTGCTCTACATGTTCATTCCAATCCCATCAATTGCAATTAAGACTAGATAAGAATTAGCACCACAAGATATCAGGCTACATTGTTGATTGGCTATTGTCTTTTTGGCGTCATTAATCATTACAGCATTGTCCTTAACCTTTAGAGTGCGGGAACCGAAAATAGTTGTCTGCTGCTGTGTCATATTTTGTCTCTTCTCTCAGTAAAAACATGGTTTGTCAGCATTTTAGAATCATTTCCATGATTCTAAGGTGCTGTCAAACTATGTTTTTGATGAGAAAAATGGAAGATAAAAAATAAACAGCAGACAACAAATTTTAATTCAGCATTGTAAGGGTTAAAGGTACATGCCCACTCAATAGGCACAAAATGTTCTGTATATCAGAGACATCACTGGCAAAATAAACATTCATTCACCATTTCCCCACGTAATGATTGGCATTATTATACATTTTATATCAGAGGTAAATATCCACACTGATATCAGGGGCGATAACCGTGTTTCCTTAAAATGTTAACGGACATTACTAATTATTCTCTGTATTTATATTTTGATGTGCAATGATCATACTTTATAATCTGTCAAAAATACTATTTTTTCAGGTGAGGCATTTAATTTATATAAATAATTAAAAAATATCATGCCTCATTTGCATATGAAAAAGGCCTGATACCACCGCGCATCACTATCAGTAAAATAAATATTACTAAATGATTATATCTGTATAGCGGGCACTCGTAATTTTTAGAACTGGTGGAATAGTGACACAAATATACACTTTTTTAATTACCTTTAACAGCATGTTCTTGACAAATAATGCAACTTTTCCAGGAATTGCAACAGGAGTACCATGCTCCCCATGAAAATGTGTGGCTGTGACTGGAGAATGTGTGTGGCTGTGACTGGAGAATGTGTGTGGCTGTGACTGAAGAATGTGTGTGGCTGTGACTGGAGAATGTGTGTGGCTGTGACTGGAGAATGGGGCTTATGGGTTTTGCGACAAGTGTAGCTCCCTATTGTTGCCTGATAAATTATCTATATTGCATGTTAGAAGCATGACAGGCGTTTTATGGATGGAATGGCGAACGGTGCAGATTCTGAGCCATAGCCAAATATGCATGTGTAACATATCAAGCAGTTACATGAAAGGAAAAAGAAACTAGAACTATCACCCCCACAAAGAGTTGGACTTACAAATAGCTGAACATTAGAAGAGTTTTATAGGTTTGAATAAAAATTTCATGATCATTATTTAATGCTGGCCTTAGAGATGTGTGACATTGACCTTTTACCTGCGTACGTGGTCAATGAAAATGAGATAATCTGAAAACATGATTTTGATTAAAAACTCTGTGCCGAGTTTGTCAAGAACGCAATGAATCAATTTAATAAAAATAGCAGTTAAAAGGATGATATTTGTGTAAAAAAAATATTTGTTCGGCATAAAAAGTGTGTATAGTTTCAGATCAATCCACTGAACGGTTTCAGAGGAGTTGTGTACACAAACTATGCAGTTTATCTGTCTGCCGCCTGCAATAGGTTTGACCTTTGACCTTCAACTGTGACCTTGACCTTGGACGTAGGTGCGTGGTTATTGATCGCGACACACCTACTCATCCTGAGAAACATTTGTGCCAAGCCATTTGATAGTCCATGCATCGGTGTAGAAGATATAGAGCGGAAGGGAATTTCAATAGGTTTGACCTTTGACCTTCAATGTGACCTTGACCTTGGACGTAGGTGTGTGGTTATTGATCGCGACACACCTTCTCATCATGAGAAAAATTTGTGCCAAGCCATTTGATAGTCCATGCATCGGTGTAGAAGATATAGAGCGGAAGGGAATTTCGATAGGTTTGACCTTTGACCTTCAACTGTGACCTTGACCTTGGACGTAGGTGCGTGGTTATTGATCGCGACACACCTTCTCATCCTGAGAAACATTTGTGCCAAGGCATTTGATAATCCATGCATTGGTGTAGAAGATATAGAGCGGAAGGGAATTTCAATAGGTTTGACCTTTGACCTTCAACTGTGACCTTGACCTTGGACGTAGGTGCGTGGTTATTGATCGCGACACACCTTCTCATCCTGAGAAACATTTGTGCCAAGGCATTTGATAATCCATGCATTGGTGTAGAAGATATAGAGCGGAAAGGCATTTCAATAGGTTTGACCTTTGACCTTCAACTGTGACCTTGACCTTGGACGTAGGTGCATGGTTATTGATCGCGACACACCTTCTCATCATGAGAAACATTTGTGCCAAGCCATTTGATAATCCATGCATCGGTGTAGAAGATATAGAGCGGAAGGGAATTTCGATAGGTTTGACCTTTGACCTTCAACTGTGACCTTGACCTTGGACGTAGGTGCGTGGTTATTGATCGCGACACCTTCTCATCATCCTGAGAAACATTTGTGCCAAGGCATTTGATAATCCATGCATTGGTGTAGAAGATATAGAGCGGAAGGGAATTTCAATAGGTTTGACCTTTGACCTTCAACTGTGACCTTGACCTTGGACGTAGGTGCGTGGTTATTGATCGCGACACACCTTCTCATCCTGAGAAACATTTGTGCCAAGGCATTTGATAATCCATGCATTGGTGTAGAAGATATAGAGCGGAAGGGCATTTCAATAGGTTTGACCTTTGACCTTCAACTGTGACCTTGACCTTGGACGTAGGTGCATGGTTATTGATCGCGACACACCTTCTCATCATGAGAAACATTTGTGCCAAGCCATTTGATAATCCATGCATCGGAGTAGAAGATATAGAGCGGAAGGGAATTTCCAACAGACCGACAGACCGACTGACCCACCGACCGACAAGCTGACTCCTATATACCCCCTCAAACTTTGTTTGTGGGGGTATAATTATTAGAAAATAACTAGTGAGTTAAGATTTTGAACCAACAAAGTATGTGACATTTACCTTGGGCTTAGCGAGGACCCAGTGTATTGTGCATCTGTCACAGCATGATAGAGGATCTTTCCGAGAAATGAATGTGTGAAATATGAAGCAGTTACGTGAAAGGAAACAGTAATGATAAGAAATGTACCTGAGCATCAAGCTTGCGATGGACACCGGTAACGTTCTATGCCCCCCTAACCCTCGGTGGTGGGGGCGTAGAAATATTATAGGAATGAATGGCCTTTTTGTGGAATTTATCGGGGTATAAACTTGGAAAAGTCGCGGGAATACTGGACGAGGCCTTCCGGCCTTCGTCCAGTATTCCCGCGACTTTTCGAAGTTTATATCCCCGATAAATTCCACAAAAAGGCCATTCATTCCTTATAATTCCAGCATTTGAAATAAATTCATCAAGAAAATGTGTTTATTTTCCGTTTTCTTAAGAATTATTTTAACTGCGCCTGACGGTTACGGAAAGTACTTTGGCGTGGGAGTTTACTGGGATATAAATTTTGGACAGAGACTTGCTACAGACCAATCAAATGTTAGGGAATTGTGTAAATATTTTTGTGCTGGAATTATTCATTAATATCTTATAAGTGGAACTGGCGACATCCTGAATATACTATAAACCATTTAAATATCCCTTTAAGCGAAATACAGTACCCCCTACAATGTGACGATGTTATAATGATGCACGGATCAATTTGTAAGTATAATAATCCCTCAGATATGCGGAAATTTCAACAGTCAGCTAGAAGATTAATTACTGTAGTAACCCTAGATATTAGGACACCTTTGCTTTAGGAAACCACTATAAAATAGGGGTTACCCAAAGCAAAGGTACAGTGGAACCTCTCCACAACAATCCCATCTCTGTAACAGAGGATATTTCACACTCCAAATGGACAATTGCCTCTATACATGTATGTGGTTGTGACGAGTGAAATGGGGCTTATGGGTTTTGTGAACAGTGTAGATCCTGATCAGCCTGTGCATCTGTAGCCTATTTCATCAACATTGCAAAGTATACTTTAGTAGCAAAGTATACTTTGAGGGAGAAATTTTCAATTTTATGATAAATTTACTAATTTTTATTATACTGAATTTATTACATTATCACAGCCAATTTGGCTGTGATAATGTAATAAATTCAGTATAATAATTCTGCATAGTTTGAATCATCAAATATATGCAATCATTAGTTCTGTATGAAATAATGCATTTCGGAAAAATCAATGATTACTCCCTCAAAGTATACTTTGCTAGATCGGCTACTGATCAGGATCTGCACTGTTCACGATTCCATCTCTACAGCCACCTGCCTACAACAGCCATCTATATACAACAGCCAGGTTTGTGTCTCCCCATGGGTGGCTGTTGTAGAGGTTGCTCTGTATGTATAGCTTGCCTAGAATAATTTGTGTCCGTGTATTCAGGGTTATTACGGCAAGTATTTAACGCTTTGTATGCTGGGAAATGTGTGCTCTATAAATAGTTCAGATCTGTAATTACACTGCACTGTAATTGACTGGTGTCATATTTTATCAATTCTCTCTGTAAAAATATGGTTTGTCAGCATTTTAGAATAATTTCCATTGGAAATGATTCTAAAGTGCTGTCAAACCGTGTTTTTAATAAGAAAAATGGAACATAAAAAATAAACAGCAGAGTCAAATTTGTATTCAGCATTGTAAGGGTTAAATGGTTTCTTTTCAATTTTCATTACAGCCTTTCCACACTTATTGGGCTAGACGACTATTTTCAGTTCCCGCATTCTAAGGGTTAATGACAAAAGAAAGAAAAGTAAAGGTAGAATGGAATTTGGCGAGGTAATATGTGCAAACTTTTCAATTCATTTTTGAAACATGTCTCTGAATTTCAAAACAATTTCCAGCAAATTGTGCAGGCATAATTAACGCATGTTATTTCCTGGGTTGATTTATACTGTTGTATTATTGCTGTTGCTAAATGAACAACAGTTGCAGGATTCCGCAACAGTTCCACAAGTCTAAGACTGGAAAAACAATTGAGAAACCTAAATACGGGACGTAGTCTGTACTCGGTGTATCCCGACATTGTAAACTGATGTAAAAACATGGTTAATATAAGCAAACTTCTCTCTCTGCAGCATGGGAAAAGTACGGACTGTTTTTCACATAGAAACATTGTTCGACCGTGCATTCAACCGTAGGTATTTATTTTCTGATCTTAGTACTGATGTAACCCACAGTATGTGCACTACCTCTATACAGGTATATCAAATTATAACTTTTTTTCTTCACAATTTTTCTTATTTCCCTGTAAAGCATATGTTGTGACAACTCATTTGACTCGTCACGATGAAACGGTTCAACTGGTGGTCACAACATATACATAAGTTAGGTGAGAAAGAACATTTTAAGTATTTTTAATCAGGTATAATGCTATCTATGTGTACATGTCATTTAATTTTATGCATGCTAGCGGCGAAAATATCCGCCAAACAAATTACGAGTATATGTTTTATTTCTCTCTGTAAATATGTCTTGAAATTTCATTAGAATGGAGTCCTTAGGACTCAATTCTAATGAAATTCCAAGACATATTCATGATATTTACGGGGAGAAATACAAGAAATTATGATGAATTTTTGTCCGCTAGTTTTGAACTATTTATAGCCCACAAGTTTCCCAGCATGCAAAGAGTTAATGTGAACAAATCCATGCATGATCAACTGTTACTGTGAATTTAAATTTTGTACTTACAAATTTCATAGTCATACAAAATTTAGAGAAATGGGCCAGTCACACAGAAACACATGGCATTAAATACACTGATGTTAAATTTATTTATTTATTTTACAGAGGTTCTACTGTATGCCAAAGCAAATATCCAGACAGGACACCTAACCTTCACCCACATTTCACCAAGCCAATGAAGTGCACATAGGTAATCGTTCTTTTGTTCTTATCTTACATCCATTCTGCGCTTGTCTGGGTATCATAGATCAACCCTGATATGTCAGAAGGTAGAGAGCAGAACGATCTAATCCTCATAGCGCACCCATTGTCCTAATGAGTGCTATACGGAAGGAAAAACAAGTGGTGCAATAAAACAATATTTCTACAACAGTGTTAAGACTATGGAGCCCCGCACAGATGTAGATTTTTTTTTTTTTATTAATTTGTTCCCTCAATTTAACAATTTGTTCCCACGTCTCATCAGGATCTGCACTTTTTGCAAGTAATTTTCATATTTTCGAGAACTTAAACACCCCTTTTTCATAAATGGACTCGTCTGAAAATCATATTCTGACAATAATTGGATTGGTTGCAAAATTAACATATCCAAATACATTCCAGTTAGTTAGGGGTGAAAGGGTTAATGGATGTATCGGATATAAATGCAGTAAAATGAAAGTGCTAATTAATTAACCATCAATAGCACAAAAACCAGCGAAAGATTCTAAACATTTTTTTTCTCAAACCCTACTTTTTCTTTGATATATGGGGTATTGTTACAAAATAATTGCAACACAAAAATATTTACACAATTCCCTAACATTTGATTGGCCCGTAGCAAGTCTCTGTCCAAAATATATATCCCAGTAAACTCCCACGCCGAACTACTTTCTGTAACCGTGAGGCGCAGTTAAAATATTTCTTAAGAAAACGGAAAATAAACACATTTTCTTGATGAATTTATTTCAAATGCTTGAATCATAAGGAATGAATGGCCTTTTTGTGGAATTTATCGGGGATATAAACTTGGAAAAGTCGCGGGAATACTGGACGAGGCCTTCCGGCCTTCGTCCAGTATTCCCGTGACTTTTCCAAGTTTATGCCCCGATAAATTCCACAAAAAGGCCATTTACTTCCTATAATATTAAAATAATGACAAGCATTGAAGATCCTCTCGAGGTGCCGCTTGTTACGAGGCAGCTCATTTGGATCTACAGTATTTGCATTGTTGGCTTTATGATTTGTCGGGTTAAGAACTTTTCAAGGGTCGTTGAACGCTTCTGTTTCTATTTTCATGGGTTGTTACACCAAGTGATGTTCTAATATACCAGTGCTAATGTACCTGAACCTGATTGACGTAGGTACTTGATGGTTTAGAACAAGGCAGACAATCAACCATACAGATCAAATATCTGTGTTACCATATATACCGTATTTATTATAATAGTAGCCCCGTTTCTAATAGTAACCCTCTCCTATATAGTTCGGTCAAATTCTTTTATTTTCACAGAGTAAAGTAATCTCAAATTTGCGTTTTTTTCTGCAATTATAATGCCGAAAGTACTTCACAAATTTGCATATCCACGGGGGCGTTTATTAGAATAATTATGGTATGTGACTGAACTTGGTTTCAAAATAAAACTTCAGTCTTATACTGATTGACTAAATGATTGGGGTTTAAAGTTTGATTGACGGGGATGAATATTAATTTTGAACTTAATTCCCATTACTTGCTGAGGCAACGAGTTGATTGCACAACCTTTTGTACGAAAAATAAAAATAATTATCTTAATCATGCACGGAAGTATATGTTGTTACCACTCATTGGAACCGTCTCGACGAGACGGTTCCAATGAGTGGTAACAACATATACTTTTGAGAAGAAGTAAAAAAAAAAATACCAAAAATTATTTCAATTTGTTCATACTGCGTATATGTGTATTCAGCATGTAATGGGTTAAGGCAGCACATTACAATCAGAATTCATGGATTGGGGAGTCATTTGTCAATCATTTAATTTATCATAGCCCAAGGTAATAAACTTTTCCATACTTCACACTTCAAATGTCGTCATGTGAAGTTACCTAGTGTTATTTTCAACTACATAATATATTTACCATGAAACTGTACCTGATAAAATAGAATACCAGACCAGTAGCCTATTTCACCAACATTGCAAAGTATACTTTTCTAGCAAAGTATACTTTGAGGGAGAAATTTTCAATTTTAGAATAAATTTATAATTTGTCATTATACTGAATTTATTACATTATCACAGCCCCTAGTTGCGAAGGGTAACTCTTGCAATTACTCCCGTATGGGAGTAGATTGCAAGAGTTACCTTCGCAACTACACAACCCCCCCCACGTTCCCCAAATGCTTGATCCGCTCCTGCAAATTTTGCAAAAACTTACATACCAACCAAGTACAGGGGTAACATGGGTGGATATAGCACGGAACAATGAGAAGATAAATTGCAATGCAGCAATATTGCAGAAAAACCAATGCAGATCCTAAGTACCTGGGGGCCGTTTCACTAAACTTTGTACGACTAAAATGTTCGTAAGTGCAAAATTATGATAGTCTGTAAATTTCACAACAACTATTGAATTTACATTTATTGAGCATAGGCTGCATCTGCAGCCTATGCTCAATAAATGTAAATACATAAATTGTAATTTACAGACGATCTTAAATTTGCACTTACGAACATTTTAGTCGTAAGAAGTTTAGTGAAACAGGCCCCTGCATTTGAATGAATATAGAAGCAGCAGTAATTCAGATTTGGTGAACAGTGTAGAACCAGGCACATATGCAGGAATTTATATAGGGGGTGTGTTGTCTACGGCGTGAAGGGCCGGACTTGCTAAAAACTTTGTTTACACATCCACGGACATACCTCGGCGGATTAAGGGGGGTGCGCACCCGTCGCATCCCCCCTGCTGCGTACGGACCTGAGAACAGTTCATACTGTGCAAATATCTTATACCAAAGATGGTCATCGTAAAAGTGCTCCAGACAATCGAGGGAAGGGTTGGGTAAAACTTACCTCGGTGCTATTGGTTGTTTGGTCCATTGGAATGAATTTGTGTCGTTGTAATTCTAGTCTCGCATCCTCGGGGTGAATAGATTTGGCGAAGTTCGATATATCAAGCTGCGGATTCACTTGGCGGCATATCTTTAACAAATTCTCGAAACGTTTTTGTTGTTCATTTGCCTGAAAGTAACAGGTAAAATATGTAATTCATATTCGCAATCAGGAATTTTGATTGGCTGAGACTGAGCTGTGCTTCGATATATCAAGCTGCGGATTCACTTGGCGGCATATCTTCAACAAATTCTCAAAACGTTTTTGTTGTTCATTTGCCTGAAAGTAACAGGTAAAATATGTAATTCATACTCACAATCAGGAATTTTGATTGGCTGAGACTGAGCGCACAGCTCAGTCTCAGCCAATCAAACTTCCAGATTTCTAGCAAGAAGACAGGTTCTCTGTTGCGAGCCTCGTCCGCGACGGGAATCCTTTTCATGCCTATACTAGACTGGGGACTGAATCCACAAAGACAGTGCCTTTTGCAAGAGACATCCAATAACTGTCTACGGGAAATAACCACTGTGGGACGTCACATCTGGTCCACACAGAGTACTTTCCCCTCACCTACAGCCAGAGGGTGGTCCAGCTGCTGACGGCACACTGTGGTGAAATTTATGGTTGCATGATATTGATCACTAGGTATAGTAGAGAGCATGATGATTGATTGATTGATTGATTGATTGATTTGAAACGGCCTTTAGTGTTGGTTGTTCACTAACAGATCTATGGTACAGTTACCCTGTTTCATCTTTCACAGGAATAAAAATTTACCAACATATTCCTTATGTACCCCAAAAAAGATTTTTATTTGCGGGTTACTTATAGTTGCCATCCTATCCGTCTGACCATTTGTCTGTCTGTTCGAGATTTGTTAACTTTTTGGCCACTTACCGTAAGTCGGATTGGCTCAAAACTTCATATACTTATGTGTCATCATCCATATTTTCAATCCATAGCCAACTATGTGGCTCCTGTGCTCAAGGTCAGGTCAAAGGACTTAAAAATTATCCTGGATCCTGTTTATTTTCTGGGGCGCCAGTAACCAAAACTTTCTGGCCGTCATGCTGGGCAAGTTGCCAGGTGTGACAGCCAGAAAATTGGAGCTGGAAAATTGGGGTTAGAGCGCCAATGGCGATACACACCTTGGTGAGAAGCAGGAGTGAATGGCTTTCTATTGCTACGTTGATTGTATTGCTCGTGTCGATGTAGATTTCATCCAGCCCCTGAAACATAATGAAGCAGATCCGGAATTTACCCTTTCAACCCTAAGTAATTAAATGGACTGTGATATGTTAATTTTCCAACCAATCCAATCATCACAAAATGATTTTCAGACTAGTCCATTTATAACAAAGAGTGCCGTAAGTCACAAAATACGCCCGTCGAAGATGGGCCAGACAGCGAAGATGCAGAAATGTGAAGCTGTCACCAAGGGAAGAAACATTAATGAGAATTTGAAACTCCATAGCATTATTTCTTCCTCTTGTTGTGATAAACAGGTATACTATTTAGGTACAGATGTGCAAAGTAGAAATTATATAGAATTGAATACAAAAATGTATAAAAAATGGCTAAGTTATAAAGGTGATATTTTTGTTAAACAATATATTTTTGGCATAAAAACACCAAGGTGCACATCTTCAATATGTGTAGAAGACGTGTGTATAGTTTCAGATCGAATGACGGAATGGTTTCAGAGGAGTTGTGGACACAAACTCCGTACCCTATATAGAATTGTATACAACAAGAAACGAGGCAAAGCCACGAAGGCCAGGTATCTTCCAAGCATGGACACTTGGATAACATAATTATACCCACTTTTGTAGACTAGATGGCCGTGGCCTGCATGTCGCGCCTTGGGGCGAGGCATGGACACTAAAAAAAGAGATATAGTAGATGGAAAAACTTTAAAGAAAAAACTTTAACCGGACACACGGACGTACGGACGTACGGACGGACGGACGTATGCCAAAATGCCGACGATATCGCGCTTTCCGCAAGCGGGTGCGACAATGATGATAAACACCCATGTGAAGTATCAAGGTAATGGGTGAAGCAGTTGCAGAGATATAGTACACGAAAAAATCTTAACAAATAAATTCAAAGTAATTTGACCTTGACATTGCGCACAGGGGCAGCACGGTTGGGGGTTAGAAAGAAAATATGGACGATGATAAACACCCATGTGAAGTTTCAAGGTAATGGGCGAAGCAGTTGCAGAGATATAGTATAACGAAAAAGTTTTAACCAAAAAACTTTAACCAGACGTACGTTAAAAAGTTAACATTGAAAATGGCTAAGTCAATTATGTAGAAATAATAGGTGAAGGTAAAAAAATGGTCACATGTTGGATAGTTGTATGTGGTAGGCACCCCTTGGTTATGAAGCTGTGAAAGTTTGGTGGTCCTAGGTGATACAGTACCAAAGAAATGGACTTAAACATGAAAACTTAACATTGTAAACGCGAAAACTTAACATTGAAAATGGCTAAGTCGACTGCGCGGAAAAAATGGGTCAACTTAACAACAAGAAACGAGGCAAAGCCACGAAGGCCAGGTTTTTTCCAAGCATGGACACTTGGATAACATAATTATACCCACTTTTTGTAGACTAGATGGCCGTGGCCTGCATGTCGCGCCTTGGGGCGAGGCATGGACACTAAAAAAAGAGATATAGTAGATGGAAAAACTTTAAAGAAAAAACTTTAACCGGACACACGGACGGACGGACGGACGGACGGACGGACGGACGTATGCCAAAATGCTGACGATATCGCGCTTTCCGCAAGCGGGTGCGACAATGATGATAAACACCCATGTGAAGTATCAAGGTAATGGGTGAAGCAGTTGCAGAGATATAGTACACGAAAAAAGTATAACAAAAAAATTCAAAGTAATTTGACCTTGACATTGCGCACAGGGGCAGCACGGTTGGGGGTTAGAATGAAAATATGGACGATGATAAACACCCATGTGAAGTTTCAAGGTAATGGGCGAAGCAGTTGCAGAGATATAGTATAACGAAAAAGTTTTAACCAAAAAATTTAACCAGACGTACGTTAAAAAGTTAACGTTGAAAATGGCTAAGTCAATTACGTAGTACAGTACCAAAGAAATGGACTTAAACACGAAAACTTAACATTGTAAACGCGAAAACTTAACATTGAAAATGGCTAAGTCGACTGCGCGGAAAAAATGGGTCAAGTTAAAAACAAGAAACGAGGCAAAGCCACAAAGGCCAGGTTTTTTCCAACGAATGCCAAAATGCCGACGATATCGCGCTTTCTGCAAGCGGGTGCGACAATGATGATAAACACCCATGTGAAGTATCAAGGTAATGGGTGAAGCAGTTGCAGAGATATAGTACACGAAAAAAACTTTAACAAAAAAAATCAAAGTAATTTGACCTTGACATTGGGCACAGGGGCCGCACGGTTGGGTGTTAGAATGAAAATATGGATGATGATAAACACCCATGTGAAGTTTCAAGGTAATGGGCGAAGCAGTTGCAGAGATATAGTATAACGAAAAAGTTTTAAGCCAAAAATTTAACCAGACGTACGTTAAAAAGTCAATTACGTAGAAATAATAGGTGAAGGTAAAAAAATGGTCACATGTTGGATAGTTGTATGTGGTAGGCACCCCTTGGTTATGAAGCTGTGAAAGTTTGGTGGTCCTAGGTGGTACAGTACCAAAGAAATAGACTTAAACAGGACAAGTTAACATTGTAAACGCGAAAAGTTAACATTGAAAATGGCTAAGTCGACTGCGCTGAAAAAATGGGTCAAGCAAAAAAAACAAAACATGTTGGATATTGATATGTGGTGGGCACCCCTTGATTACGAAGCTGTGAAAGTTTGGTGGTCCTAGGTGGTACAGTACCAAAGAAATGGACTTAAACACGAAAACTTAACATTGTAAACGCGAAAACTTAACATTGAAAATGGCTAAGTCGATTGCGCGGAAAAAATGGGTCAAGTTAAAAACAAGAAACGAGGTAAAGCCACGAAGGCCAGGTTTTTTCCAAGCATGGACACTTGGATAACATAATTATACCCACTTTTTGTAGACTAGATGGCCGTGGCATGCATGTCGCGCCTTGGGGCGAGGCATGGACACTAAAAAAATAGATATAGTAGATGGAAAAACTTTAACGAAAAAACTTTAACCGGACACACGGACGTACGGACGGACGGACGTATGCCAAAATGCCGATGATATCGCGCTTTCCGCAAGCGGGTGTTACAATGATGATAAACACCTATGTGAAGTATCAAGGTAATGGGTGAAGCAGTTGCAGAGATATAGTACACGAAAAAACTTTAACAAATAAATTCAAAGTAATTTGACCTTGACATTGCGCACAGGGGCCGCACGGTTGGGGGTTAGAGTGAAAATATGGACGATGATAAACACCCATGTGAAGTTTCAAGGTAATGGGCGAAGCAGTTGCAGAGATATAGTATAACAAAAAAGTTTTAACCAAAAAATTTAACCAGATGTACGTTAAAAAGTTAACGTTGAAAATGGCTAAGTCAATTACATAGAAATAATAGGTGAAGGTAAAACAAGAAACGAGGCAAAGCCACGAAGGCCAGGTTTTTTCCAAGCATGGACACTTGGATAACATAATTATACCCACTTTTTGTAGACTAGATGGCCGTGGCCTGCATGTCGCGCCTTGGGGCGAGGCATGGACACTAAAAAAATAGATATAGTAGATGGAAAAACTTTAACGAAAAAACTTTAACCGGACACACGGACGTACGGACGAGGACGGACGGACGTATGCCAAAATGCCGATGATATCGCCCTTTCCGCAAGCGGGTGCGACAATGATGATAAACACCCATGTGAAGTATCAAGGTAATGGGTGAAGCAGTTGCAGAGATATAGTACACGAAAAAACTTTAACAAATAAATTCAAAGTAATTTGACCTTGACATTGTGCACAGAGGCCGCACGGTTGGGGGTTAGAGTGAAAATATGGACGATGATAAACACCCATGTGAAGTTTCAAGGTAATGGGTGAAGCAGTTGCAGAGATATAGTATAACAAAAAAGTTTTAACCAAAGTCAATTACGTAGAAATAATAGGTGAAGGTAAAAAAATGGTCACATGTTGGATAGTTGTATGTGGTTGGCACCCCTTGGTTATGAAGCTGTGAAAGTTTAGTGGTCCTAGGTGGTACAGTACCAAAGAAATGGACTTAAACACGAAAACTTAACATTGTAAACGCGAAAAGTTAACATTGAAAATGGCTAAGTCGACTGCGCGGAAAAAATGGGTCAAGTTAAAAACAAGAAACGAGGCAAAGCCACGAAGGCCAGGTTTTTTCCAAGCATAGACACTTGGATAACATAATTATACCCACTTTTTGTAGACTAGATGGCCGTGGCCTGCATGTCGCGCCTTGGGGCGAGGCATGGACACTAAAAAAAGAGATATAGTAGATGGAAAAACTTTAAAGAAAAAACTTTAACCGGACACACGGACGGACGGACGGACGGACGGACGTATGCCAAAATGCTGACGATATCGCGCTTTCCGCAAGCGGGTGCGACAATGATGATAAACACCCATGTGAAGTATCAAGGTAATGGGTGAAGCAGTTGCAGAGATATAGTACACGAAAAAAGTATAACAAAAGAATTCAAAGTAATTTGACCTTGACATTGGGCACAGGGGCAGCACGGTTGGGGGGTAGATGGAAAAACTGTTTAACCGAAAAAACTTTTAAACCGGGACACACGGGACGTACGGGAACGTAAACAGCGGATGCCAAAATGCCGACGATATCGCCCTTCCGCAAACGGGCGTGCGACAATGATGATAAACACCCATGTGAAGTATCAAGGTATTGGGTGAAGCAGTTGCAGAGATATAGTACACGAAAAAACTTTAACAAAAGAATTCAAAGTAATTTGACCTTGACATTGGGCACAGGGGCAGCACGGTTGGGGGGTAGAATGAAAATATGGATGATGATAAACACCCATGTGAAGTTTCAAGGTAATGGGCGAAGCAGTTGCAGAGATATAGTATAACGAAAAAGTTTTAAGCAAATAACTTTAACCAGACGTACGTTAAAAATGGCTAAGTCAATTACGTAGAAATAATAGGTGAAGGTAAGAAAATGGTCACATGTTGGATAGTTGTATGTGGTAGGCACCCCTTGGTTATGAAGCTGTGAAAGTTTGGTGGTCCTAGGTGGTACAGTACCAAAGAAATGGACTTAAACACGAAAACTTAACATTGTAAACGCGAAAACTTAACATTGAAAATGGCTAAGTCGACTGCGCGGAAAAAATGGGTCAAGTTAAAAAAAAAGTAACATGTTGGATAGTGATATGTGGTGGGCACCCCTTGATTATGAAGCTGTGAAAGTTTGGTGGTCCTAGGTGGTACAGTAACAAAGAAATGGACTCAAACACGAAAACTTTACATTGATTGTGGACGCCGCCCGCCGCCCGCCCCGCCCGCCCGCCCACTCCCGCCTGGCTTTCGCCAATCCAATAGCCTGGATTTTTTTTCAAAAAACCTGGCTAAAAAAGTAACATGTTGGATAGTGATATGTGGTGGGCACCCCTTGATTATGAAACTATGAAAGTTTGGTGGTCCTAGGTGGTACAGTAACAAAGAAATGGACTCAAACACGAAAACTTAACATTGATTGTGGACGCCGCCTGCCCGCCCGCCGCCCGCCCGGCTTTCGCCAATCTAATAGCCTGGATTTTTTTTTAAAAAACCTGGCTAAAAATGTAGAAAAAACGGCTAAATTAAAAAGGTGATATTTTTGTTAAGAAATATTTGTTCAGCATAAAAACAACAAGGTGCACATCTTCAATATCTGTAGAATATGTGTGTATAGTTTCAGATCGATTGACAGAACGGTTTCAGAGGAGTTGTGTACACAAAGTCTGCACCCTATATAGAATTAATTGAATACAAAAATGTAGAAAAAATGGCTAAGCTAAAAAGGTGATACAGTGGAACCCCTCCAAACCGGACCCCCTCTATACCGGAATTCGCGCTTTACCGAACATACGACCAAGTCCCGAATATTCTGCTATATAAACACATTAGTTTCTACCCCTCTATACCGGAACCCCTCTACTCCGTAATCCAGACGCCATTTCAAGTCCCAAAACCATATTTCAGCGTTAAAATAACCCCGGAAAACCGGAAACACGGTCGGTCACCTGTCAGGATGTCATACAAGAAATACACCGCGCCCAATTTCAATGTTGTTGTTTCAAGCGGGTGTCAAAATCACACCGTGTTTACAATAGACTGGTTCCCGGTAGCATTGTTCAGCTCTGGTTCCCAAAATGCGGAGCCACGAGAATGAGACGATTCTAACGGACTCCCAACTTGACATTTGTGTGGAAGAAATAACAAAATTGATCAAATTACACACATTAACTTGAGCTCTGTACAAGTGCTATCCATGTGTGTAATGCGCTAAGCGGCGTGTTTTTTTAATGTCATAAGCGGCATCACAAAGTTAAGAATCTATTCAATACATGCGACCTAAATACGAGACAGGTTTGCTGTTTTACAAGCTCATTACAGTAGCATGATTCACAATTTAATTATACGCGTACGTAACAATTACGGAAATAAAATAATCGGCACATTATTTGTGAACCCACCGACCGATTAATTGAGATAATCTGATAATTACTTAACGAGGCTGTAAACTCGTGACTGTAGCCTGTGGGCTATTGTAGCAGCTCGGGGTAACTACACAGCATACGCGAAATGTGTCATATGCTCTTTGCGACCAGTGTAGACCGTATACTCAGATTTACATTGCGAATCTGCACTATTTGCTATACCCCTTGCGAATCTGCACTATTTGCAATGTCAATAAAAAAAAACACATTCTGGTCTTACATTAACTCTGAGCTTCATACCCCTTACTTTGTTGTTTATATGTGCTGTGTATTATGTATATTTACTTATTAAAAGATGAAACTTTATTGTCTTTGTAATGCTTTATTCCAACACACAAAAGATCATTGCTATACACCTTTTCAAAAAATATGTCATCCAATGAAAAAGTCATCATATCAATTCTCAGAATAAAAAGAAACTTGACATATTTATTGAAAAAATGTGTACATATGCTTTCAATATGGTAATAATGATATATACTATACAAATCCAAGAGTTAATGATGGAAAACATACATTTCCTTAACTGGAAATAGAAAACCCCTCTAAACCGAAAACCCCTATAAACCAAACTTTTCAGTCTGTCCCCAGGGTGTTCGGTTTAGAGGGGTTCCACTGTATTGTTAAAAAAATATATTTGTTTCCGCATAAAAACAGCAAAGTGCACATATTCAATATGTGTAGAAGACGTGTGTACAGTTTCAGAGGAGTTGGTTACACAAACTATGCAGTTTTTCTGTCTTCCGCCCGCCCGCCCCGCTGTAAAACATAATACATACCGTTTTATTTATAAAAAAATAATACGAAAATTAGTAGCAAAAAGTGTAGATCCTGATGGGACGGCTCGTTACGAGCCGGCTCATCTGATCTACACTGTTTGCCAATACCACAGGTCTGTAGTGTTGAAAGGGTCAATAGAGATTTTGAAAAAGGTATACTTAATACCACAGACTTGTTTGTGTTGTATCATTACACGGACACGTCAGTCGGTAACGATGTGTCACGTGACCAATAAAACAGCAGTTTTGAAGTTGTTGTAACCCGGATAGGCACATCTACATCTAGTCAATGGAAGCTGGCTCATAATTCTTGACCCAGAGACAATGTACACCGATTTGCTATCAGTCCGTATGTATTTAGCCAATGCAAATAATCGTATTTGAAAATATAGATGTGAAGGTATGTGCATGGGGAGCATTGCTTGGCACCAGATTAATTAGGGCACATGTTCTTGAAGAACGGTTCATATTTCTCTGTTTTATGGGTTATTTCGGTATCTCTGGTGGTTTGGGTGTATTGTTACCAACATACAAATTATGTCACCTCCCGCGAGTTACACGTACGTATAAGTACAAATTTACAAGGTGAGAAATGGAGCTTTTACCCGCGTACATTTTTAACAAATAAAACCATTATTTGTTAACCGATACCAATAAAACCGTTCCCAAATTGTTTGTTTAGATTAATGTAATGGACCTGAACTGCCAATGCATGTCAAACATTTATATATCGTCTGAAAAACGTCAAATATTCTCAGATAGATGCTCTGACAGCGTAGAAATTTAGTTACTCATCCTGACATAGACGTGTAAACCTCTTTACACCGCGACGACACTCATTGGCTGACATCTAATAATAGCATGACGGGGGGATGTCGTAGTGGATTTTGACACATCGCGGGAAATGGCTATCCAATCAAATGGCGCGCCACACGTGTGCATCTCTGCTTTCAGGGCTCGTTGGAAAATCGGCATCAGCAAAATGATGTACATGTTCAAGTACATGTACAAATGGGGGGAAAATCCCAAAATCAGAACTGAATATTTACAATAACAAAATATATATTCAGCCCTGAAATCAGAATAATCCTGATCTGATGCCAGGTCCTCGCCACACCAGAATCATTTCGCCCCTCTCAAAAGCAGTAGGATCAGTAATAATCTTACTACTTTTATAATGGGCAATAACCCAATTCCACTCCCAGGTAACTAAAGAGCCAAAGATAAAAACGTACCTGAGGGCCAAACCCGGCAAATCGTGATTCCTTTAAGGAGGAACCCATACCGTTAATTTACGCCGTCTCATTCACCCGACCACCACCCACGATGAATGTGTAGATAGTTGACGATTTCTGTCGCGTGTAATGATTGAGCATTAGTAGTTGCAGAAAACTATGTAAAGTACCCCAAACCAACGAAATCCACCCAAATCTACATCTGTTCAAATGCCTGGGGACCGTTTCACTAAACTTTGTATATGCAGCCTATGCTCAATAAATGTAAAGCCATCAATTTCAATTTCCAGACGATCCTAAATTTGCACTTACGAACATTTTAGTCGTACAAAGTTTAGTGAAACGGGCCCCTGTAGATTAGGGTACTGTAGATTGAATGTTGAAATTATAATATCCTGAAATCATAATATCTGTTCAAACAAACAACCTACATTCCTGAAATTATAATACCTGTTCAACATTCAACCTACAGTCCTGAAATTATAATATCTGTTCAACATTCAACCTACAATATCCTAATCTGGGGCCAAGCACACTTACCACATGCCAGGTTCGATAAATGAATCAAATGTATGAATGGGGTTTATTTTCTGTATATCGACATGGTCTAGTTAGTAAACACTAACAAGGTTCGGTAAAGAGGTTCTACTAAACAAAGAAAACAATAGTAAAGAGATATGAGGCTGGTCCGGGTCAATTACAATTGACGTTGCCAAGTCGATCCGATAGCGAATTCATGTATACTAATCAAATATAGGAATAACTCACTAGATAGAAACCACATTAAAGGAAAATAATTACCCACTTCACACACAGATTCATGGCTAATCTAAAAAGTGTAAGCTCGTCTCTCCAACCAACTTAAGTCTACGTTTTGAAAAAATTACATACTCGGTATAACGACATAATGAATCACCCAACAGAATAAAGTCTACTAGAGAAATGACAGTAATCCAAGTATTAATTTGTCTGTAGTGGTTAACCCTTAGAATTCTGAAAACGAAAATTGCCGTCTGCTGTTGTTTTATATTTTGTCTTCTTTCTCAATAAAAACATGGTTTAACAGCACTTTAGAATTCATTTCCGTTGGAAATGATTCTGAAGTGCTGCCAAAACATGTTTTTAATGAGAAAAATGGAAAATAAAAAATAAGCAGCAGACAATAAAATTTAATTCAGCATGGCAAGGGTAAAAAAAAACAAAGGAGTAAATTAAACTATAGCAGAAAATGGGCTTTCACAATATAATAACAAATAAATATACACTAGAATAACAAATATGCAAACAGGAATGCTACAGACAACACATTAGGATGACGAGCACAATTTCAACACATGATGCTGTGCTTATGCATCATAATCTAGCATAGCATCATTTCTTATGTTTGTTTGTTTATTGGTGTTTAACGGCCTATCAACAGCTAATGTCATGTAAGGCCGGGCCAATGGGTTCGATCCCACATTTAACATGCTGCATTGGGGGGAAAATCTCAAAATCAGAACAGAACATTTACATCGAGAAAAAATATATTCAGCCCTGAAATTAGGATGATTCTGAAGTGTTGTCAAAGCATGTTGTAAATTATTCTAACGTGCTGTCAAAGCATGTTTTTGATGATACAAATGGAAAATAAAAAATAAACAGCAGACGACAAAAAAATTAAGATCGCATCTAAGGGTTAATAAATATAACATTAAATCATCACTCATGATGAGAGATCCTCTCTTTATTAAAACTTGTTGTCTGATTTCATGAGAAACTATGCATAGCCTCGTTTCTTGTGAAATCAGTAAACTTGTTTAAACAAATAACATTAAATAAACTCATGTACGATTGTCTGTATCTAAGATTTTTACAAAAGGAGCATGCTCACTGATTCAGCAATTACTTCCTTATCATTATGTATGACCTTTCAGTTTGCGACCAGTGTAGACACAGATCTTTTTGCGTATAAATTTGTGCAGACTGATCATATGTGCTGTCCTCCATTCAGTTAGTTACACACACTCTATGTTTCTAACAAACAATATAGATGTGTATGTTTGTTTGTTTGTTTGTTGGGGTTTAACGGCCTATCAACAGCTATGGTCATTTAAGGCCGGGTCAATGGGTTTAGTACTAAATCCCATATATTACCTGTACTAATACACGTACAAATGGGCGGAAAATCCCCCCCCAAAAAAAATATATTCAGCCCTAAAATAATCCTGATCGGATGCCAGGTCCTCGCCACTCCATAATCACTTCAGATGCGTATGTATATGGTGAAGTGCACTTAAGTAAATCAAGAGATATACTGACATCGAAAGCCATAAGCCACATTTCTCTAGTCATAGTTACAATTATTGAATCGGCTAATTAAATTTGTATGGCGGTCGAGACACTTAGAGAGATTGGAGTTTTCCCATAATGCATTGCTCGTCCTGGCATCCCACTGCAATCATCAAAAATTCATGTTAACTCTTAGAAAATGGCAAATGTACACTGTCGTCTCCTGTTGTTTTATGTTTTGTCTTCTTTCTAACTGCAAACATGGTTTGACAGCTTTTTAGAATCATTGCCAATGAAAATGATTCTAATGTGCTGTCAAGCAATGTTTTTATGAGAAAAAAATAGAAAATTGTTTGTAAAACAAAATGCCACCGCTGTTGGGCATTCATGAATACAACAGCAATCACCGAGTGACTGATTGGACAAAAAATTATTTTCTGAGTCGAAAAAGGGGCATAACTGCAGATGGATTGGTGGAACAGCGAAAACTTTCACGTTACACACTCCTGCATGTGATGGTTGAGATATATACGAAAACTGTAAAAGTAGTTCGCCGGACAAGGAAAACAAAAACATTTTAGAGTAAAAAAGGGGCATAACTGCGGATGGATCGGTGGGACATTTTTACGTTACACACTCCTGCACTTGATGGTTGGGATGTATACCGAGTATGAAGAGAATCGGCTAAAAACTGTAGAAGTAGTTCGCCGTACACCGAAAAATTGTTCACTGACAGACGGACACTATATGCCAATGACAACTGTTGCGGTGGCATAATAAAACAAACAGCAAATGACAACATTTAATTCAGCATTGTTACGGTTATATTTCTTCCAGAACTGCGAACACACTGGTCTGACAACACCAAATTTAGTAATTTTGTTATTAGTGTAGATGTAGCTCATTGTCTACATGGTTCACTAAATAGGAAATCTTACTAATTTTGTAGCCTCACGTGATAACTCAATACCAATACACATTGTTTTAAAGTCACTCTTTTTAAATAAAAAGAGTGACTTTAAAACAATGTGTATTAAATGTGCTTCCCTTCGGAGGTTATTGGAAATTACTATGAATACCAATAGTTTTCAACTAAATGAATATTTGTAAATAAATAGTATTATCTTATTATTGTAATTAATATTATTACCTCGAGCACCTGTGGAATGGCCTTAGTAAACTCATCGACGGTCCTGTTGGAAGCACGTATTTGCAGAATGTAGTCGTTATGGGCGTTATGGAACTGTTGCCGCAGGAGTTCGCGGTTGTTCAACACGCAGCAGTTGCGGAACGTGCTGAAACTGTCCTGGTAGTTCTGCTCCACCTAGAGAAGGCCAGAGAAACAAACACAAGAGTGTTATAGATCACCATTTCTAACTGTTGGTGCATGGTCAGTAAAACGCAAAAAGGAACATGAACAATGTTGTGTCTATTGTCTGCTTCACAAAACCTGCCCAAATTTTACGGCCATATAAACAATGCAAAAAAGTCTCTTTTTTTCGATATTAAATTTTATAAAAATTTAAGAAATGAGCCTTCTTTTTATTTCGTGACATTTGGTCAAATATTGATTTTATTACGAAAAATTTATTTCTCTATGGGAATTTAACAAAGGGGAAAAGGAGGTGGAGGAGCTGAGGGAGCAGTAAAAAAATATATTGGAAATTGCTTCCGAAACCGGGTTAGATAGCTTGGAAATGATCTAAGAAAACAAAAGTGCACTATTTCTGAAATTAGAAAAAATTCCCCATGTTAAACCCCATAGACTGTGATAAATCCCCATAGACTGTGATAAATCCCCATTGTGATAAATCCCCATAGACTGTGATAAATCCCCATAGACTGTGATGTCTGTGGGGATTTAACATGGGGACATTTTTCTAATTCACTCTGTGAAGATGTCTATATTTAACATGGGGACATTTTTCTAATTCACTCTGTGAAGATGTCTATATTTAACATGGGGACATTTTTCTAATTCACTGTGTGAAGATGTCTATAGGGATTTAGCATGGGGAAATTTTTCTAATTCACTCTGTGAAGTCTATGGGGATTTAACATGGGGTAATGTTTCTAATTCACTCTGTGAAGATGTCTATGGGGATTTAACATGGGGAAATTGTATTTTCGAAAAAATATTGTTTTTGCATTGTTTATATAACCGTAAAATTTGGGCAGCTTTCGTGAAACAGACAGTAAACCTCTTAAGGGGACAAATTCAGGATTGGGATCCTTTCCTAATACAAACAATATGAGGATTCTTACATTTGAACCCATTTAATGCTGATCGAGGATATGCCATTTTGATTAAGGAAAATCATATATATTTTCTTTAAATGTGCTTAGAAGTATATGTCGTGAACACCACAACCGTCTCATCGAGATGGTTCAAATGAGCGGTCGCAACATATACTTCATTGAGAATTATAACAAAAATAAAAATAAAATATTTTTAACTAGAAATGTGGCCTGTCGGCACACAAATGCCCCCGCTGGCAGCCAAAGAAAACGAGGCATATTTGATTACAAGCCATTTACCCGAGTACGGACGGACGCCGGTAACACTATATGCCCCATTCACCATTCGGTTGCGGGGGCATAAAAAGGTGAAGGTCAAAGGTTAAGGTGGAAGTACTGGGTGGTGGAGTGTGTAGGGCATGTTCATATGTATCATGTGTATAAATATTTAAGCGATTGGCAAAAGTATTGAGAAGTTATTGTAGGATTGAGAAACGTGCACGTAGATTTGTCCCAAAGTGCTACGTAAACATTTAAAGTAGAAAAGGTGAAGGTCAAAGGTAAAGGTCGAAGTACTGGGTGGTGGAGTGTGAAGGGCATGTTCATATGTATCATGTGTATAAATATTTAAGGGATTGGCAAAAGTATTGAGAAGTTATTGTAGGATTGAGAAACGTGCACGTAGATTTGTCCCAAAGTGGTAAGTAAACATTTAAAGTAGAAAAGGTGAAGGTCAAAGGTCAAGGTCGAAGTACTGGGTGGTGGAGTGTGTAGGGCATGTTCATATGTATCATGTGTATAAATATTTAAGCGATTGGCAAAAGTATTGAGAAGTTATTGTAGGATTGAGAAACGTGCACGTAGATTTGTCCCAAGTGCTACGTAAACATTTTAAAGTAGAAAAGGTGAAGGTCAAAGGTCAAGGTCGAAGTACTGGGTGGTGGAGTGTGTAGGGCATGTTCATATGTATCATGTGTATAAATATTTAAGGGATTGGCAAAAGTATTGAGAAGTTATTGTAGGATTGAGAAACGTGCACGTAGATTTGTCCCAAAGTGGTAAGTAAACATTTAAAGTAGAAAAGGTGAAGGGCAAAGGTCAAGGTCGAAGTACTGGGTGGTGGAGTGTGTAGGGCATGTTCATATGTATCATGTGTATAAATATTTAAGCGATTGGCAAAAGTATTGAGAAGTTATTGTAGGATTGAGAAACGTGCACGTAGATTTGTCTCAAAGTGCTACGTAAACATTTAAAGTAGAAAAGGTGAAGGTCAAAGGTAAAGGTCGAAGTACTGGGTGGTGGAGTGTGTAGGGCATGTTCATATGTATCATGTGTATAAATATTTAAGGGATTCGCAAAAGTATTGAGAAGTTATTGTAGGATTGAGAAACGTGCACGTAGATTTGTCCCAAAGTGGTAAGTAAACATTTAAAGTAGAAAAGGTGAAGGTCAAAGGTCAAGGTCGAAGTACTGGGTGGTGGAGTGTGTAGGGCATGTTCATATGTATCATGTGTATAAATATTTAAGCGATTGGCAAAAGTATTGAGAAGTTATTGTAGGATTGAGAAACGTGCACGTAGATTTGTCCCAAAGTGCTAAGTAAACATTTAAAGTAGAAAAGGTGAAGGTCAAAGGTGAAGGTCCAAGTACTGGGTGATGGAGTGTGTAGGGCATGTTCATATATATCATGTGTATAAATATTTAAGCGATTGGCAAAAGTATTGAGAAGTTATTGTAGGATTGAGAAACGTGCACGTAGATTTGTCCCAAAGTGCTACTCAAAGTAAACATTTAAAGTAGAAAAGGTGAAGGTCAAAGGTCAAGGTCGAAGTACTGGGTCGTGGAGTGTGTAGAGCATGTTCATATGTATCATGTGTATAAATATTTAAGGGATTGGCAAAAGTATTGAGAAGTTATTGTAGGATTGAGAAACGTGCACGTAGATTTGTCCCAAAGTGGTAATTAAACATTTAAAGTAGAAAAGGTGAAGGTCAAAGGTGAAGGTCGAAGTACTGGGTGGTGGAGTGTGTAGGGCATGTTCATATGTATCATGTGTATAAATATTTAAGGGATTGGCAAAAGTATTGAGAAGTTATTGTAGGATTGAAAAACGTGCACGTAGATTTGTCCCAAAGTGCCAAGCAAACATTTAAAGTGGAAAAGGTCAAGGCCAAAGGTCAAGGTACTGGGGGGGTGGAGTGTGTAAGGGATGTTCATATGTATCACATGTATAAATATTGACATAATATGTGAAGCCATGTAGAAGTTACTAAAGAATATAATATCGGGACGTACGGATGGGACGGACGTATGGGACGGACGTACGGACGGACGCTGGTAACACTATATGACCCGGTACCTTTCGGTAGCGGGGGCATAAAAATTCATACCCATAAAGGTGGATGGCGCATGTAATGGGTTATTATAGGAATGAATGGCCTTTTTGTGGAATTTATCGGGGTATAAACTTGGAAAAGTTGCGGGAATACTGGACGAAGGCCGGAAGGCCTCGTCCAGTATTCCCGCGACTTTTCCAAGTTTATATCCCCGATAAATTCCACAAAAAGGTAATTCATTCCTTATAATTCCAGCATTTGAAATAAATTCATCACGAAAATGTGTTTATTTTCCGTTTTCTTAAAGAGTTATTTTAACTGCGCCTCACGGTTACGGAAAGTAGTTCGGCGTGGGAGTTTACTGGGATATGAATTTTGGACAGAGACTTGCTACGGACCAATCAAATGTTAGGGAATTGTGTAAATATTTTTGTGCTGGAATTATTGGGTTATTGTGACAGTTCAAATGAGTGGTAACAATGTATACTGTATATAAACAAATAAGAAGAGGAAATCAGTAACACTGATTGATGTACCCCTACAAAAAAAATAATATAGCGGTCTAAGGGTTAAAGTTTTAACCCTTAGACCGCTATATTATTTTTTTTGTTGTCTGCTGTTTATTTTCTATTTTCCATTTTTATCATCAAAAACATGCTTTGACAGCACTTTAGAATAATTTACAACATGCTTTGACAGCACTTCTGAAGTGCTGTCAAAATATGTTTTTATTGAGAAATAAGGCAAGGCTGACGACAATTGTTGTGAGTAGCGGTTTAAGGGTGAACACAAAAAAAAACTTCCAAAAAGTAATATGGCCTTGACCTTGGGCACAGGAGCCGCTTGAGTGAGCAATAGAATGAAAATATGGAAGATGACTAATAAGCATATGAAGTTTCAAGCCAATCCGACTTATGGTTACCCCAAATATTTTTCAGGGCGCATAAAAATTCTGATGAGAATCTAGTAAGTATGTCTTTATGGCCAAGAGAGCCAGAGATCACACCCGTTTTTGGTATGGTACAGTAAAACAGAAAAATGTTGGTAAAGGTCACATGAAGGTCATTTGATTGATTGATTGGGTTTTATGTCTGTTCAACAGAAGGTCATATACAGATGGGAATATAGTTATATGCTTGGGAGTTTTGACCAGTGTAGCTCTTGATCAAACAACACATTCATGTAGCATGATAACCATCTATATTGCTTGTTTCACTGATGGATTATGGCGAACAGTGCAGATCCTGATCAGACTGCAGATGCACAGGCTGATCTGGATCTACAATATTCATAAGCCCCATTTCTCGCGTCACAGCCACCTATTTGATGTTTCTATGATTACATTGCTAATTAGAGAAGCTAATGGGTTCACAAATCACAAAAAAAATGCTTCAGTAAATTTAAAACAGCTTAATTTTTGCAGTTATCCATGGGCGGTACACCTGACTGTGCTATCAATTACACATCCAGGAAAACAGATAGTTTTTTAATTATTGATGCCATTTTCATTCGCATTCTTTCTACATTTGCTAGGCAATATATATTCCAGATTACCTGTCAGTGTATAACAGGCAGGTGAATTATTAGGAGAATGCTCCGACCCCCATATTGGGACTTGGTTTGCCTCGTATGGTTTGTACCTCCAGGTTACAGGCCTGGCAGAGTTATAAGGCATTTGAAGACTTTAACATGATGGAGTTTGGATGGACACATGGCGTGACACACACATGGAATGACGTTCTTACAATGGATGCTTATATGTGTCTAAATAATCACTGTATAAAAATAGGCACACAGGTGGAAAACTCGGACCTGTGACACAACAAATGCCCATTACAAAAAAAAACATTACCCCACCCACATGGTCTCATACAGAAAGAAGATAGTACTGTATGAGACCAAGTGGGTGGGGTAATAGATTTTTTGTAATAGGCATTTTTTTTGTGTCACAGGTCCGAGTCTTCCACCTGTGCACAAGAAGGGAAAACAAGATTTGTCAGTAAACGAGAGCTTACACCGTCTGCATGGGCCATTAAACCAATTTTTACAAGTTCTTGACCGTGGCATCAGCTGCGGTCATAGGTTTGTGACAGCATGATAGAGGGCTAACAGGGGAGTGCATGTATGTAATATCATGAAGTTCCATGAGCTTCTGGGAAACAGAAGTTACATGAAATTTACCTGTTACGTTCATCGATCTTTCTGACATACGGACGCACACACACACATGGATGCCTGGACAGATAGACAATCTGACTCCAGTACACTCATGTGCGGGTTATAAAAGAGACACACAATGAAGACAAAATATTCATCTATACATTTTCTAAACACACAACGCACCGACACGCAGGCTACCGGATCCACGGTGATCACTATATGACAAGCTCTCAGCAAGTGGGCTTGATAAACATTGTCCTTATAAATGAATGAATATGGGAATACTGACAACTTTCACCCTCCCCAATTCAGCATCGGTATACTGTGTCATTATGGTGTAATGAGTTTAGGCATCTCCAATATTGCTCCCCAGGAATCACCAGCTAATGTGGTTTTGATGCTTCTCAAAGCTCCACTGCCATTCAGATACATTATAACTGCAGGATATTAGTGAACTATATGAACTAAATAGAGAATACCAGGTTAGCCTCTTTGATATTACAGTGAAACCCCTCTAAACCAGACACTCGGGAAACCTTAGATGTGTTTCGCTGTTATGCATCTCTGATTACAATGGCTTTTCATGATTGCAAAACACTAGAATGTGTCATGAAGTGCTCACATGTCTGATTTGCAGTGGAACATCTCCAAACCGGACACCCTGGGGACCCCCAGGGTGTCCGGTTTGGAGAGGTTCCACTGTATCTAGGTTCTATTAGGCAAAGATATGAAAGGTACAGGAAGTTGTATGCTTACTCCTTTGCATGCTGGGAAAGTTGTTAGCTATAAATCGTTCAAAGACATCAGATGAAAATTATATTTCCTTACATTTCTTCCCGTAAATATCACGAAAATGTCTTGGAATTTCATTAGAATTGAGTCCTAGGGACTCAATTCTAATGAAATACCAAGACATATTTACAGAGAGAATAAGAACAAGAGGGCCATCATGGCCCTAATTCGCTCACCTGACTCCATGAACACCAGAGGAGAATGTGACATTGAGTTCATGTGTTTTAAAAAAATTGTGCTATTTTTAGATGGCGGTCATCTTGGATTAAGCGATGACTCATTTGACCAAATTTGAAAATGCTTCACCCAAGGATCTTAACTTTGTCCAGCATCGGCCATGTGGTTCCTGAGAAAAAGACGTTCAAAATCTTGAATAAATGGACCTTTTGGTGGCCATCATGGATGACATAATCATCCGATTCCGACAAATATTGCACCAGAGCAATTGCCTCATCGATACCTTCAATTTGATATATGACATGAGCATATTCGGTCAAAAATAAAAAATTTGACCCCACGGGCCACGCCCATTTTTGACCTCGGGGTCACCATTTTCACAACTTTGAAAGTGCATTGTACATCGATCATTCCTACCAAGTTTAGTCGAAATCCGGCCAGCGGTTCATGAGAAGAAGATTTTTTAAGAATATATGCTATTTTTAGATGGCGGTCATCTTGGATTAGCGATGACCTCCATTTTAACAAATCTGAAAAAGCTTCACCCATGGACCATAACTTTTAAGTTTGGCAACCATGGGCCAAGCGGTTCATGTGAAGAAGAATTTTGAAATCTCTAATAAAAGAACGACCTTTTGACATTTTGGCGGCCATCTTGGACGACATACAATCCGATTTCAACAAAAAATGTACCAGAGTGGTCGCCTCATTGATACCTTCGATTTGATATATAACATGACCATATTCGGTCAAAAATAAAATTTGACCCCAATTTGACCCCACGGGCCACGCCCATTTTTGACCCCGGGGTCACCATTTTAACAACTTTGAAAGAGCTTTGTACATCGATCATTCCTACCAAGTTTCGTCGAAATCCGGCTAGCGGTTCATGAGAAGAAGATTTTTTAAGAATTTATGCTATTTTTAGACGGCGGCCATCTTGGATTACGTAATGACGTCATTTTAACAATTTTGTAATCCCCCTACCTTAGGACCATGACCATGAAGTTTGGTGACTATAGGCCCAATAGTTACTGAGGAGAAGATGTTTGAAAATGTTCACGGACGACGACAGACGACGACGGACGACGGACACATTGCGGTAACAATAGCTCACATGAGCTTCGCTAAACACAAACGGTTACCTGGGTGAATGTGTTCTAGGCATCATACAAGATGACCTCTAAACTCAACCCCACCACGTTCCCCATCCCCTCTCTCAATACAGGGAAAATACAAATGGTTACCTGAGTGAATTTGCCCTCGGAATCATACAAGATGGCCTCTAAACTCACTCAACCCCACACCTTTTCCTACCCCCTCTCTCAATGAGGGGAAAATACAAACGGTTACCTGAGTGAATTTGCTCTCGGAATCATACCAGATGGCCTCTAAACTCAACCCCACCCCTTTTCCCACCCCCTCCCTCAATGCAGGGGAAATACAAACGGTTACCTGAGTGAATTTGCTCTCGGACTCGTACAAGATGGTCTCAAACTCGCCCCGAATGGACTCGAGTTTCTGGGTCTGGCTCTGTTTGTGGCGTGACACTTCATGGAGTGGATCACAGACATTCTTCATCAGTAGACTGGCCGCGTCTTGATGCGCCTGAAATATGTGACTGTGACTGGAGAAATGGGGCTTACGGGTTTTGCAACCAGTGTAGATCCAGATCAGCCTGTGCATCTGCACAGGCTGATCAGGATCTGCATTGTTCACCATTCCATCATTGAAACACACATCACGCTTCTAGCAAGCAATATATCAGAGGTGTCGGAAGCCAAATAATATTGAGTAGGCGAATGTCGACCCGAGAGTTACTGCTAGGGAGGTCTGTGCATGATCCCCGGAAACTTTTTGAATTCTAGATGCCATTTCCTGTATTCTGTTGCATTTAAAAGACACCTTAATATTTTTGATGATGTACCCCAAAATATTTTCCGGGCTACTTAAAAAATCATGTTGCACATCTGGGGGCCGTTTCACTAAACTTTGTACGACTAAAATGTTTGTAAGTGCAAACTTATGATAGTCTGTCAATTTCACATTAAGAATGTTTTCTTGTAAACAATTATTGGATTTACATTTATTGAGCATAGGTTGCATATATATATATACAGCCTATGCTCAATAAATGTAAATCCATCAATTGACATTTCCAGACGATCCTAAATTTGCTAACATTTTATTTGTATGAAGTTCAGTGAAAAGGGCCCCTGCACAGTATAAATAAACTACATACCAAGTATCAAGATTCTTCCAAAAAGATGAGATAATTCATGTTTCGGGTATCTGCTAAAAAATTTCGTCTTTATTTTACAACGCTTACAAACAAGCGCAAGAGCATTTATACAAATGCTTTCGTTGGCACAGATGAAGGCGTAAGGGCGGTCAGTCATTAATGTGGGAGGAAACCAGACTACCCAGAGGAAACTCGCTTGTCTGATCTGGCGACCACCATACCATCTTACATACTGCCCCTGCTGAGAATCAAACCCAGTCGCATTGGTGAAAAGTGCACTCGTTTATACTGATTGCGCTAACCGGATAACCTTACCGATAATGCTAAAAAATCTACACATCACATGGAATACCGCATATTAACCCTTAGACCGCTACTCACAACAATTGTTGTCTGCTGTTGCTTTTATATCTTTCCTTATTTCTCAATAAAAACATGGTTTGACAGCACTTCAGAATCATTTCCAATGGAAATGATTCTGAATTGCTGTCAAAGCATGTTGAAAATAGAAAATAGACAAAAAAATAAGATAGCGGTCTAAGGGTTAAGCCTCTATTATGGATTGTGAGGGACGGATGGAAGGGCGAGGTGGGTTGGTACTGGTGAGACGGAGAAGGGTAACACTTATGCCACCTCTGCTATCATCTGTGAGCATAAAACGAATCGAATAATGCTGCATAAAAGCTCCGGCGTTAATTTAATGTAGGACAGAAAACAGAGAATTATAGGATAGCATACATCATTAAGGTTCACAATACGATTACATGCCCATGAAAATGATGAATGGTATCATAAGCAATGTCACTCGACATGACAAAAACAGCTTATTAAGTTTACAACCAGTGTACCTCAGTGTAGCTGATTTCACCAAAATTGCTAAGAATACTTATCTAGCTAAGTAGGTATACGTGGAGGGAGTAATCATTTATTTTTCCCGAAATTCAGTATTTCATATAGATCTCGAACTAACGACTGCATATATTTGATGATTAGAAGTAAGCAGAATTATTATACTGAATTTATTACATTATCATAATGTAATAAATTCAGTATAATAATTTGGTTCGAAAATATTTTATTTCATTAAAGAACAAGAGTGCCGTAAGTCACAAAATACCCCTGTCGAATATGGGCCAGACAGCGAAGATGCAAAAATGTGAAGCTGTCAACAAGGCAAGAAACATTAATGAGAATTTGAAACTGCATAGCATTATTTCTTTCTCTCGTTGTGCTAAACAGGTATACTAAGTTCAAAAGGTGATATTTTTGTTAAAAATATTTGTTCAGCATAAAAATACCAAGGTGCACATCTTCAATATGTGTAGAAGACGTGTGTATAGTTTCAGATCGATTGACTGAATGGTTTCAGAGGAGTTGTGTACACAAACTCTGTACCCTATATAGAATTGAATACAAACTATGCAGTTTTTTTGTCTGCCGCCCGCCAGCCTGCCCCGCGGTAAAACATAATACGTACTGTTTTTTTTAAAACGGTCGTATACAAATTTATAAATTTATCCTTAAATTGAAAATTTCTCCCTCAAAGTGTACGAATAGCAAGATAAGTATACTTTGCAATTGTTGATGAAATCAGCTACAGATCAGCCTGTGTACCGTGGAATGTAGAATGTGCAGATGGGCCCATTTCACTAAACCTTGTACGACTAAAATGTTCGTAATTGCAAATATAGGATTGTCTGGAAACTTCAATTGATGGATTAACATTTATTGAGCATAGGCTATGCAGCCTATGCTCAATAATTGCATATCCAAATGTTTACAAGAAAACGTTAATGTGAAATTTACAGACTATCATAATTTTGCACTTACGAACATTTTAGTCATACAAAGTTTAGTGAAACGGTGGCAATGGCATTTACAATATCATAGAGGATCTTACAGAAATGGTGATTTAATTCTTATTAAACAAGTTCACTGGTTTCATAAGAAAAGAGGCTATGTAAGTTTAATAAATATTGAGCTCCAGATAATCTTTGAGTCTATAGAGTAATTTACATCCCTGATTTCAAATTCAATGCATATTTTATTTAAAAAAATTGCAAATGGATGACAAATTGGTAAAAAAGCAAACTCGATTATTGAGCTGCAAACAACAAACTGTGAAAGTGAATATCAAACTTTATTAGTGTATTTTTACTCCTCAGTTTGAAAATCAAAGAGTATTTTCTATTTTGTGTGTGCATATTTTGTACTCCTACTTTTGGAAAATCAAATCATATTCAGATAAAATAAATGTGAAAAATACACCAATATGTGCCTGGAGCTCTGAAATATCATAATAACAACATAATTGTTAGATTTATGCAACTAACATAATAATTTATAACTGATTTATGCTCAGACATCAAAACATTGCTAATTAACGCATAGTGCGTGTTCCATAATAATTATGTGAAATAAATTCCTCAAGCTAATTGCATTGCGCATGTGGCATGTAAAAACAATCCCATACAAAATGTTGAACCATACTCAGAGCTCCAGTTAAGGTACGTAATTTGACCAACTTGGGGTGAAATTTTGTTATTTCTTCATCAAAAATGGCAAGTTGGGAGTCCTTTAGAATCGTCTCATTGAGACGATTCTAAAGCACCCCCAACTTGCCATTTTTGATGGAGAAATAAGAAATTTACCTCCAAATTACGCACCTTAACTGGAGATCTGATACTATGGCCATACTCTGCCCATACTTTTGGCTTCATAACCAAATTTCTGAAGGAATGACCCATGCATAAACTATATGGCCTTAAAGGTACATGCCCACTCAGTGGGCACAAAATGTACTTTATATCAGAGGCATCATCTGAGACATTTTCTGGCAAAATAAACATTCATTCACCATTACCCCACATATTAATTGGCATTATTATACATTTTATATCCAACGTAAATTTTCAATGATATCAGGGGCGATAACCGTGTTTCAGTAAAATATTAACTGACATTACTATTTATTCTCTGTATTTATTTTTTTTTTCATGTGCAATGATCATACTTTGCAAACTGTCAAAAATATTATTTTTTAGGTGACGCATTTAATTAGTATAAATAATTATATGTCTCATGCCTCATTTGCATATGAAAATAGCCTGATACCACCGCGCGTCACTATCAGTAAAATAAATATTACTAAATTATTATATCTGTATAGCGGGCACTCGTAATGTTTAGAACTAGTGGAATAGTGACACAATTATACACTTGTTTTATTCCCATAAAGAACAGTTTGTGCCTAGTGAGTGAGTATATACCTTTAGCCCATTACAGACGGGATACAATTATAGTCGTATGAAACTTTTATGCGAAAAAAAATCTTATTTTCCTCATTTCATCTCGAAAGTATATGTTGTTACCACTCATTTGAACCGTCTCGATGAGACGGTTCAAATGAGTGGTAACAACATATACCTTCATGGAGAAATAAACAAAATAATGAGAATTTCTTTTGCAAACATTATCATATCCTTAGACTGAAATGGGTTAATATATTGCTAGTCTATGGGCATTATAAGTATGGCAATACACTACATCTGGACCAGTATTGTTATCATCAATCTGAACATCTGCACTGTCTGGTCAGAGTCTACACGGTTCTTTAGTCTGTTAGTCATGAATTGTGTTGCTTAAACAATCAGACTAAATTGACTTAGGTTGCAGAAAGGTGCTAACAGGACAGAAAGCCGCCGCTAACCCTAAGTACTTTGGTTCTCAGACACTGGGTTTGTGGAATGTGATGCGGGAGGGCGGATTTAAAAAAAAAACATCGAGATGTTCGTCTCCGATTGTTTCAACTTACCAGATGCTTGTATGTTCCAAGGGCAGATTCAGGGTGGGGGGGCGGACCCGGCGCGCGCCCCCCCCCCTAAAATTTGCCGAATAAAGATTTGTTACAAGTTAAAAGGCACGTTTCTACGTTCGCGTTGTGAATTTATTGTTTATTGGGGTTTTTTTTCCTCCAAAATGCGCCAGAACGCAGGAAATGCGATGTAGATTTCAAAAAAATTCTGGGGGGAATGCCCCCGGACCCCCCTAGCGCGTTCGATAATATAGTCAAGTATTGCAAAATAGTTACGCCCCCCCTAACCCGAAATCTTGGATCCGCGCCTGTACGTGTTCTATAAAGTTACTATAACCTTGTTAGATGTGAAAATTCACCAGATGTTCGTCAAGCATGATTGAATTTAACATATTTTTGCATGGTAGTGATTTTTATTGATCATGTTACAGTACAGTTTTATTTCTCCATGACGATAACATGCGCACAGATTATTCTGATGCTGCGATATCTGAGAACCAAAGTACTTCTAAGAATGTGGGCAACAAAAATGATTGTCTGCTGCTGTTTTATATATTGTCTTCCTTCTCCATATAGCCTGGTATGACAGCACTTTAGATTTATATCACCCTTGGAAAGAAAGATAGATGTACCGAAGTTTAACCCTTATCTTAACTGTTTTGTCGTCTGCTGTTTATTTTCTATTTTCAATTTTTATCATCAAAAACATGCTTTAACTGCACTTTAGAATAATTTACAACATGCTTTGACAGGAACTTCAGAATTATTTCCATTGGAAATGATTCTGAAGTGCTGTCAAACTATGTTTTTATTGAGAAATAAGGCAAGATATAAAAGCAGCAGCAGACGACAATTGTTGTGAGTAGCGGTCTAAGGGTTAAGCCCAACACTACATGCCATATTTGCTGTAGAGACATAACAAGAAATATGTAATACTGAAGGATGTACCCTTCAAAAACTTCATACAAATGTCCAAGTCATAGTGTGGGCTGCATGGGTGGGCAATAGAATGAGAATATGGATAAATAAGTATGCAAAATTCAAGCCAATCCGACTTACGGTAAAAGAGATTGCAGTCAATACACTAGATGGCCGCGGCCTGCATGTCGCACCCGTCGAGGCTTTCATACATAGTATACCAAAAAATTTTAACCAAAAACTTTAACCCGGACGTACGTACGTACAGATGTACGCCAATGTGACGACAAAATCGTGCTGTCCGCAAGCGGGCGCGAAAAAATTGCATAACTTCAAGCATGTCTGATTGACACAACGGTTTGTATTTGGTTAACTAATGTATATTCCTAGTAATTTGATTAAATACAATGTATATGTGTATCACCTAGAGACTTCACTATAATGTAAATTATAAATTTCTGTGCTCTCAATTAAAGCAATAAATAAGAACTGCATGAATAATTGATGTTTAATTAACTCTTTGCATGCTAGCGGTGAAAATATCCGCCAAACGAATTAGGAATATATGTTTTATTTATTTCTGTAAATATGTCTTGAGATTTCATTAGAATTGAGTCCTCAGGAAATACAAGGAAATATGATGATTTTTTGTCCGCTAGTTTTGAACTATTTACAGCCCACAAGTTTCCCAGCATGCAAAGAGTTAACAATAGCTACGCCCGCTAGAGATACACTGCAGATAAAAACAAGAAATGCATCTGTCGAACGCGGATGCCACCTGCAGCATATTTGAGAAACTGTGTGACGGACGGACGGACAGACGGACGGTCCAAAAACAATATGCCACCCGTCTCTTCGAGACCGGTGGCATAAAAATTTCACCCCCATCCAAAGAGAGCTGAGGTGGGCTGCACCTAACTATCCAACTAACAGGAATTTAACCCTTTCACCCCTAAGTAACTGGAATGGATTTTTAATTGTTAATTTCCGGATCAATCCAGTCCTCACAAAATGATTTTCAGACTAGTCCATTTATGAAAAGGGGGTGTTTTTGTTCTTAAAAATGTGAAAATTACTTGCAAAAAGTGCAGATCCTGATGAGATGGCTTGTCACGAGCCGGCTCATCTGGATCCACACTTTTTGCCAATACCACTATACAGGCCTGTGGTGTTGAAAAGGCTAAAGGTACATGCCTACTCATTAGGCACAAACTTGTGTTCTTTATATGAATTAAATAATTGTATAATTGTGTCATTATTCCACCAGTTCAAAAAATTACGAGTGCCAGCTATACAGATAGATAATCATTTAGTAATATTTATTTTACTGACAGTGACTCGAGGTGGAATCGGGCTATTTTCATTTGCAAATGAGGCATGATATTTTTTAACTATGTGTCACCTGAAAAAATAATATTCATTATAATGATCAAATTGCACATCAAACAATAAATAGAGAATAAATAGTAATGTCCGTTATCTTTTGCAGGAAACACGGTTATCGCCCCTGATATCAGTGTGGAAATTTACATCTGATATAAAATGTATAATAATGCGATCAATATGTGGGGTAATGGTGATGAATGTTTATTTTGCCAGAAAATGTCATATCTACAGAATATATAAAACTAACTGTCTCCCTATATTATAACCTACTGAGTGGGCATGTACCTTCAACCCTAACACTGCTATCTTTATTTTTGTAGTCTGCTGTTTATTTCCAATTTTCCATTTTTATCATCACAAACATGCTTTGACAGCACTTTAGAATAATTTACAACATGCTTTGACAGCACTTCAGAATCATTTCCATTGGAACTGATTCTGAAGTGCTGTCAAAACATGTTTTTATAGAGAAATAGGGCAAGATATAAAAGCAACAGCAGACGACAATCATTGTGAGTAGCGGTCTAAGGGTTAACGCATTGAACATGAGAATAGTAGTACGAAACATTTTAGGAGAAAAATCCTATTTTCCTTATTTCATCTCAAAAGTATATGTTGTTACCACTCATTTGAACCATCTCGACGAGACAGCTCAAATGAGTGGTAACAACATAATTATACCTTTATGGAGAAATAAAAAAAATAATCGTATCCTTAGCCTGAAATGAAACAATTGTTGTGTGTAGCGGTCTAAGGGTTACTAGCCAATGAGAACACCACTAACAACATGTATCCCATGGCTGTGATTGTTGGATGATAAACAGGACATGTACATCAAGTCACCAGCCAAGTGTCCACATGGTGAAGAAGTGAAAATCATTCCACCTCGACTGGGGAATGAAAATATGGATGATTTGATTTATTGGTGTTTAACAGCCTATCAACAGTTATATATTCAGCCCTGAAATTAGAATAACCTGACATGGTGCCAAGTCCATACCACACATGGTCACTTGGACCTTTCCCCTAAAAGTAATAGGATGATGAATAATTGTATTACTCATATAAGGGGTATAAACAGATTCAACTCTCACATACAAGAATACCAGACGGTACGTATCTGAGGGCCAAACCAAGTCTCCGGACGGGATTCCGGTTAGGATGAATCCCAGTCGTTAAACTATCCATCTCATGCTCCCAACCAACCAACACCCCTTGGGTGGGATATTGGATGTGTACAAATCTGTGTTTTCATGTTCATTTTATAGGAATACACTATCTCCATAAATTAGAGGAATTTATTTCTAAGAGGCGGATGTCGAGACAACAATATTGTTGGTGCATACAATTTTTGTAACAAGATTTTTTTTTGATTTACTTTTCTCACCAAAATCATATGGTGAACCGTAGTATGAAACATTTTAGGGGAAAACATCCTATTTTCCTTATTTCATCTCGAAAGTATATGTTGTTACCACTCATTTGAACCGTCTCGTTGAGATGGTTCAACTGAGTGGTAACAACATACACTTTTTGTGAGAAGGTGGAAAAAAAAAATTTCCACGACTGAAAATACGTATCTTAATCACGAATGTCCTAGATTTTGTTGTACATTCATCACAAGGCTTACCTGTGCGTCCACTTCTGATTCCTTGAGCAGGCTCTCCCAGACTCCGAATATCGTACTGGGTCGGTCTACATACCTGCAGGTAAAATGTAGAAACATATCTATGATTGATTGATTGATTGATTGAGGTTTTATGTCTGTTCAACAGCAAAGTCATACAAAAACTGACGGGAATGCATCGGTACAGGGTGAGCACTAAACATTTAGCAACAAAATTACAATAAAAACAATTATGCTCAAATATGACCGAGTATAGGTATTGGCTGACATTGGGCTATGGTTGGTTTGTTGTCCAACTACTTTATTATTTCTGTAGTTACTGGCATAATATTTATATTGCCCTATCCTTATCCATATATATGTACTTTATTTATTCTGCAGTTACTGAAACAATAAGGTATTTTTTTGCAGCTGAACTAAGTAAATGTTCAACTTTATTACAGTATTATCACTACTCAATTTGAAAGTCAATGCGTATTTTGTACTCCCACTTTTGATAATCAATGTGTATTCTGGTAAAATATGTGCGTAAATAGTTTGTCAATATAATTTATTAGTTCTGCAGTTACTGAATAACCATTGTGTCGGTAAAGATTATATATGGTTTATCTATACAGAACTCCAGATAAGCTTTGTGTCTAAAGAGTATTGTACCCCCTGATTTCAAATTAAATACGTATTTTATTTTTACAAATGGATTATTGATTTTCTTCATTATTAAATAGGGAACAAATGATCAAAACAAATTTAAACATTCACTTATGTGAGTGTATTATTACTTATTCACTTATTTATACTGTAATACAATTGAACATTTACTTAGTTGATCTGCAAAAAAGCAAAGTAAATTTTCAACTTAATTACAGTATTTCCACTACTCAATTTGAAACTCAAAGTATATAATCACATTGCTGTGAGTATTTTGTACTCCCACATTTGATAACCAATGCGTATTCTGGTAAAATATTGCGTTAAATACGCCAATACGCCTCTTATCACCATTATGTCGGCAACTAATAAATGATATATCTATAGAGCAACATGATCTATTGTCTCAGACACCCTGTAGTTTGTCTATAATGTATGACTTCTGCAGTTACAGAGACAAAGGCAAAGCTGCCAAACCCATGTCGGTCACATGAGGAACATGGAGTGAAAAAGGGGCTATTTTCAGGAACGCCACATATGTTTTCCGGAACACAAATCAGTACTCACTTATATGCATAAAGTAAATTTTTTAGAGCCTTCGCCCTCGTCTCGGCCACCATGACTAACCGAAAAATTACAATTACACTGCTTGCAAGACGCAAATTCATCACCGCGCTTTCACAGGACCAAATGGGGCCATGTCTTGCTGTAATCAGTGATGAACATATGTTCAAAATCAAATTCGTTGGCTGCACGCTTTGGAGCAGACATTTTATGAATTTACGTGATGAGTAAATCAATATCGCTGAGCGCTTGAAACTACTATTACTACACAAGAATTGAAATGGTAAGCGCCTAGGCGAGTATGATTACGGGTAAATAAAAAAATAGGATTTATTGGCAGAATTGTGAAACAAAATTACTATTTCCAAATATTCCCGCGCTGATCTTTTTAAAAATCGTACTTTTTAATTGTTGTCCGTACTTCCGTATTTCTAACGTATTTTCCGGAACAAATACGGAAAAATCGTAACAGTTGGCAGCTCTGACGAGGGTCATCCAATAAATAGTGAAAATGAATATGTAAGTCGATATATACTGTATACCGTTATATCTGAATGAAATTTTTCATATACAGTCGAACCTGCTAGGGCGGTCACCTTTAATCAGCGGTCACCGCCGTTAAGCGGCCACTTCAAATTCCCCCCGCGCATTTTTGCTATATAAAACGCTTTCATTCAACGGTCACTCGTCTAACGCGGCCAGCGGTCATTAATTATCGTCCCAAACTAGTGATCCAATTTCATTAAACGGTCACCGCTAATCCCGATTTCAATGTACCCTGCGGCGGTCGTTACCGAAGCGAGAATTAACAATGATGTCAGCAGTCAATGCGGGTATTTAAAACACCAAACACGTCGCCGCGTCAGCGATATTGAGAGGGTGTGTTCCACAGGTGCAAATTGTGTTGCCCGAACTGTCAGCGCATTATTGAAAGAACAGCCTATCGCATCCGGGTTCTTGCACCCTTGTCCGTCGATTCGTAATTTCTATAGGTTACTGACACAACTGTTGTAAAAAGGAACAGCCCATTGCCAATTACCAAATTGACAAAACACGAATAGCTGATATAATTGGTGTGTATTGCCCAGGACCGAGTGTAACCGGCCCAAATATAATTTAAGCAAATGGCCTCATATGTCGAATATGAGCAGAATGTCGCACTTATTGACTGCTTTTGCTGACATCGCCTATGCATTATTTACATACACAATTGGAAATGAATCCAAATTCGACTTGACCAATACCCGACAAAAAAGAAAGAAAAAAGTTTGCATAACTTATACCACACCATTTCCGATTATGCCCTATTATCTAGTACAATAAGTTGTCTACAATATAAGTCTTGCAGATTAGCAGTTGCAGCAGGCTGTAAAATACAAAAACGTGAACATTGGTGTTTTTATTTGTTGATAGAATTTTTATTTTATTAAATGATATAATTCAACTAAATATTTGTTACTTGTTAAGAAATCGACACATTACATGTTCAGGTTCAATTTTGAAAATATTAAATAAATATAAAGATACACATTTATATTGATATTTAATCAATATGGTACTATAATTTCTATTAAATTAATCATTAATATTATTTATTACATTTGTATTATCAGGTCAACATACATGTCTATGCTATCTTTATCTTCATTTCAATTTTCAAAATTTACCTGAAATGTACCTAAAAGTACAACCCTCTATTAAGAGGTCACCTCTGTTAAGCAGCCAGTTTTGTCACTTCCCTTGGGTGGCTGCTTAAGACAGGTTTGACTGTAGCTATATTGACACTTCGTCAATGATGTCGCATTATATTACGTCACTACGTTCTATGATGTCATCATCACGTGACGTCATCATCACACACATCAAGCGTCATAGATGCGGTGATGAACGACCAGAAAAATATGTATGTGAAAACATGGTGTTTTCCGTGAGAATACCTAGTAATGCATAGTAATACGCTGAGTCACTTATTGTCGTATGTTTCGTATGGTCGACCGACTGATTTAACTCTTTGCATGCTAGCGGCGGAAATATCCGCCAAACGAATTAGGAGTATATGTTTTACTTCTCTCTGTAAATATGTCGTGAAAATTTCATTAGAATTGAGTCCTCAGGACTCAATTCTAATGAAATTCCAAGACATATTCATGATATTTACGGTGAGAAATACAAGAAAATATGATTAATTGTCATCTGCTATTTTTGAACTATTTATAGCCCACAAATTTCACAGCATGCAAAGAGTTAATGGATCACAATCGGAAACGCTTGCATTTCTAATGAACCCCTCTATGAAAATAAAATGAGAAAGACTATCAGCTTTTATATAGATATTCCTTGAAGTTGGTAGATGATATGTAAGTGCATGATCAGATACCCAAGAGTCTTGGCATTAACGATGGATCAGCTGAAATATTTCATACTCGTAGTTTAAGTGTCCACGCTGTCTGATATAGCTTGAAAATGTATGCCGTCGACGTCATTAGTGATGTCATAACTCTAGAACGTCATATGTCACCCTCTTCATTCTTTGGACTTAACTCTGTGTGACCTTAACGTATTTGACAATATAAATATGTATGTATATCAACTTGATTAATCCGACTTAGGCTTAATTATGCCTTGGTCATGAGAGGTTGATGCGTCGCCTCTGGTTGCTAGCTAGCAACCAGTATAGAAGCATTTCCGAATATGTGCAAATCAATTATTAACCCTTAGACTGCTACACACAACAATAGTCGGCTGCTGTTGCTTTTATATCTTGCCTTATATCTCAATAAAAACATGGTTTGACAACAAAGCATGTCGTAAATTATTGTAAAGTGCTGTTAAAGTATGTTTTTGATGATAAAACTGGAAAATAGAAAATAAACAGCAGACGACAAAAAAAATAAGACAGCAGTCTAAGGGTTAAACAGACAGAAGGTTACAGTGGAGGGTTATGGATACATGGCCAGGACTGTACCTTCCAAACAAATAATACTGAGCCGTGTTCACTTTATATTGTACGACCCTCGTATATTACCCTATAGTCTGTAGAACTTTACATCTCGTTCCCCTGTGACAAAGAGATGATTTCCGACATTAGCAGATGAGACAGATCTGTCATTTTTACAGCGGACGTTTCCGACGGGAGATAACACAGCGACTAAACGGTGTTTAGCGAGAGATTGATTTCTGTTCAGCGAGTAGGTCACTGAGATTTGGATTGCATCAGAAAAACATAACATTGGGACAACAATTACATTGCGATATTGGCATCTGGTCTTGTAGCTCAGGAAATTGACACGATATGGTAGTCGTCACGCCAGATAAAGGCAGGGTTCATGCAAGGTTTTCAGCTTACTTTTTGGAATTCGGAGACCACAAGGAAATTTGTGTTTGACCTTGAAATATTTAACATTTAAAACGCTGCATTAAATTTCATTGTCTGCTGTTTTGCCTTAATTTCCGTTTTCCTCAACAACAACATGGTTTGGCAGCACTTTAGAATCATTTCCAATGAAAATGATTCAAAAGAGCTGAAAAAAAACATGTTTCAAAGTCATTTGACCTTGACCTTGAGCACAGGTGCCACATTGGTGAGCAATAAAATGATAATATGGATGGTGACAAACAAGCATATGAAGCTTCAAGCCAATTTGACTTCCGGTAACAGAAATAGGCAAAATAAAATGTAACGTAAATGTAATCTCGGACAGACAGACGAACAGAGGGATACGGTGGCAACTATATGTATGCCAAAATATTTGCGTGGTACATGTATACAAAATTGCAAAGCATTGGCAGCATTTAGTAGAATATTGTATATTGTGTACTTTCATATTATATCATTGTCAGAAGAAAATAATCAAGTGCACCCTCCTATCATGTGTTGGCAGAACACTATGAATCAGGTCAGTGTGACGGTCAGAACAAGATTGACAATTAACCCTTTCAACACTACAGACCTCTATAGCGGTGTTTGCAAACAGTTTAGATCCAGATGAGCCGGCTCGTCACGAGCCGTCTCATCAGGATCTGTACTGTTTGCAAGTAATTTTCCTATTTTTTTTAGAAAAAAATCACCCCCATTTTGCAGATGGACTATAGTCTGTAAACACATTGAGGGAGAAACTTTTAATTTAAGGGTAAGTTTATTAATTTCTATTATACTGAATTTATTACATTAATATGTATAATAATTCTGCATACTTGTAATCATCAAATATATATGCAGTTGTTAGTTCTATATGAAATAATGCATTTAGAGAAACGTAAATGATTACTCCCTGAAAGTACACTTTGCTAAGATAAGTATGCTTTGCAATTTCGGTGAAATAGGCTACAGATCAAACACCACTAAATTGGCGGATTCCATTTTTATGAATTAGTGCCAATGTTGCATACATATATATTTCATATTTTTGTAATTAAATTCTTCATGTGCTCTGAATTATATGTTGAAGGCCCTGGATCTCAGCTGTGGGTGAAATGTGAGCAAAAGTGTGGCCAAATATTATTAACCCTTACTACGCTGAATTAAATGTTGTCGTCTGCTGGAAATGTTTTATTTTCAATATTTCTCGACAAAAACCTGGTTTTGACAGCACATGAGAATCGTCTCCAGTGGAGACGATTCTCATGTGCTGTCAAAACCATTTTTTTTGTTAAGAATTGAAGTAAAAATGAAAAACAGCAGACGGCAATTTCCGTCAACAGTGTAGGAAGGGTTAAAGGTGCATGCCCACTCAGTAGGGACAGAATGTTCTTTTTATCAGAGACATCATCCGAGACATTTCTTGGCAAAATAAACATTCATTCGCCATTTACCCACGTATTGATTGACATTATTATACATTTTATATCCGACGTAAATTTCCACACTGATAACCGTGTTTCCTTAAAATGTTAACAGACATTACTGCTTATTCTCTGTATTTATTTTTTGATGTGCAATGATCATACTTTATAATCTGTTGAAAATACTATTTTTTTTAGTGACACATTTAATTTGTATAAATAATTAAAAAATATCATGCCTCATTTGCATATGGAAATAGCCCGATACCACCGCAAGTCACTATCAGTAAAATAAATATTAATAAATTATTATATCTGTATAGCGGGCACTCGTAATTTTTAGAACTGGTGGAATAGTGACACAACTTTACACTTATTTAATTCCTATAAAGAACATTTTGTGCCTACTGAGTGGGCATGTACCTTTAACAACCAGTAGCCTATTTCATCAACATTGCAAAGTATACTTTACTAGCAAAGTATACTTTGAGGGAGTAATCATTTATTTTTCATGAAATGCATTATTTCATATAGAACTAACAAATTCATATATTTCATGATTAAAAGTATGCAGAATTATTATACTGAATTTATTACATTATCACAGCCAAATGGCTGTGATAATGTAATAAATTCAGTATAATAAAAATTAATAAATTTATCATAAAATTGAAAATGTCTCCCTCAAAGTATACTTTGCTACTAAAGTATACTTTGCAATGTTGATGAAATAGGCTACTGAACTGGTTCGAATTATTGTGGTTCGAGTATTACGAAATTAAAGATGTTACTATCACACGGAAGTACATGGGCAATCGCTAGATCCCCTATCAGCGAGGGGATAATACGCATTGTAAAGGTTAATTAAAGGTGGGGACATGCTAACATATCAATTCAAATCCCGAAACAAAGAGATAAGGAAATGTCTGACAATAAAAGAGAAGAGGCGTGGCAATGTATGACATACCGGTTACGTTTCAGCGAGTCGCTCCTGGCTCGGAATGTGTCGATGATCATTTGGATTTCCTTCGCAAACTGTCTGTGGGCGCTCGCCATCTGCTCGGCAAACTCAGCCACTGCAAGTATACAAAGTGATTAAAATGGTGAAAGGGTGAACCCCATTGACGTCAATGGATGCAATATTTTTATTGCAAAAATCTGATAATTTTGTTTATTTCTCAATAAAACTATATGTTGTTACCACTCATTTGACGAGACGGTTCAAATGAGTGGTAACAACGTATATTTTCAAACGGAAATAGAGAAAATAGCGGTAAAAAATTCTCCAAATTTTCAAACTTGGTAACTGTGACTGTATCCGGCCTATGATAAATTAAAGGCACTGGGTGTCAGGAGACGTTTCAGATATTTCATATGTGATTTTCGCTTGAAGAACTATAACATATGTTAAGCAAACACAACATTTCATTTCTCGCTCTTGGTACCATGCAATTTCAGTGTTTATACCAGAAAAAACTTGTTTTTATCTGGGTACTCTGGTTTCCTCTACTGAAGATCTTGCGATGCCAGATGTGCCAGATTTGTGGACGTCTACTGTTACCATAATAACCCTATATACCATTTATTCTGGGAAACATAAATATATGGTTTACCACAATAATGAGTGTCCCAATATTTTGGGTGTGCATGGTTGCCCTGGTTTATCACAATAACAGTGTATTTGTAAAATGTAAATGCTCGGATTTTTACGATGGCACTGGCTCAATGACCTTGATAGTTGTCTCCCAAGAAGGTGAGAAAGGAAGGAGGTGGATACAGAGGAAACTGGCCCCAGGGGGCCTAGCTCTTATTAGAATAGTTCCTCTGGTTCTTTATAACATGCCCAGACTCTCCTTCAAATCTGATACACAGGACCCCATCCGAAAGGACTAGTAGAGCACCCTGGACCACCAAACTTTCTAACTGGCTGAGAATCGAATGCGGGTCACCATCATAGCAGTCTGACGATGTTACCTCCCAGCCACGGTCTGCTTGTATATAATTTGTTTTGAAAATATACGGGTTTTCCAAAACAAATGGTGTACAAGTATTTAGGTTTTATTACAGTACGTGTATAGACCTTATATTAGGTGTATACGTATAAATGGACTCAAGAAACATTACTAGATACAGATTGTCTGGACTTTTACAAGGCTAGCATTAAAATATTTAACATAGTTCCCACATCAGTAAAAATTACATCCCTTTGTTGGATACAGGTAAACACTGGCGGCCATTTTGGGGGCAATATTCCATTAGGCCACGTAGACAAATAGTGCAAATGATTCCGTTTTCGGAATTATCAACAAACAAGAAATGAGGCAAAGCCACGAAGGTCAGGTTTTTTCCAAGCATAGACACTTGGATAACATAATTATACCCACTTTTTGTAGACTAGATGGCCGTGGCCTGCATGTCGCGCCTTGGGGCGAGACATGGACACTAAAAAAATAGATATAGTAGATGGAAAAACTTTAACGAAAAAACTTTAACCGGACACACGGACGTACGGACGTATGCCAAAATGCCGACAATATCGCGCTTTCCGCAAGCGGGTGCGACAATGATGATAAACACCCATGTGAAGTATCAAGGTAATGGGTGAAGCAGTTGCAGAGATATAGTACACAAAAAAACTTTAACAAAAAAATTCAAAGTAATTTGACCTTGACATTGGGCACAGGGGCCGCACAGTTGGGGGTTAGAATGAAAATATGGATGATGATAAACACCCATGTGAAGTTTCAAGGTATTGGCCAAGCAGTTGCAGAGATATAGTATAACAAAAAAAAGTTTTAACCAAAAAACTTTAACCAGACGTACGTTAAAAAGTTAACGTTGAAAATGGCTAAGTCAATTACGTAGAAATAATAGGTGATGGTAAAAAAATGGTCACATGTTGGATAGTTGTATGTGGTAGGCACCCCTTGGTTATGAAGCTGTGAAAGTTTGGTGGTCTTAGGTGGTACAGTACCAAAGAAATGGACTTTAACACGAAATATTAACATTGTAAACGCGAAAACTTAACATTGAAAATGGCTAAGTTGACTGCGCGGAAAAAATGGGTCAAGTTAAAAAAAAAAGTAACATGTTGGATAGTGATATGTGGTGGGCACCCCTTGATTATGAAGCTGTGAAAGTTTGGTGGTCGTAGGTGGTACAGTACCAAAGAAATGGACTTAAACACGAAAACTTAACATTGTAAACACGAAAACTTAACATTGACAATGGCTAAGTCGACTGCGCGGAAAAAATGGGTCAAGTTAAAAAGAAAGTAACATGTTGCATAGTGATATGTGGTGGGCACTCCTTGATTATGAAGCTGTGAAAGTTTGGTGGTCCTAGGTGGTACAGTAACAAAGAAATGGACTCAAACACGAAAACTTAACATTGATTGTGGACGCCGCCCGCCCGCCCGCCCGCCCGCCCGCCCGCCCGCCCGGCTTTCGCCAATCCAATAGCCTGGATTTTTTTCCAAAAAACCTGGCTAAAAACAGTTGTCTTTCCATATATGATTTGTTTTGAACAAAATGTCACATGAGCTCATCTCAGGGAACTATGTTTCCCGATCTCAACCCAACAAAATACATGTGCTCCTCTATACAAACTATTTTTGATTGCCGAAACTCGGAGAATACAGTTTTATTGTACACCAGTGACAAACCTTTTATGTGTTCTATGTGCTCTCTGGGGTCTTTTATCATCATTATTGACTAGACATTGCTTGTGGCTGTGACTGGAGAAATAGGGCTTATGGCCTTTGTGACTAATGCAGACCCAGACCAGCTTGCTCAACCCACTAGCTAAAACCACCCACTAGCTAACACCACCCACCTACCGAACTGCCCACCACCCAAGACCTATATATCTACTAACTCCCCTAACCATCTGCCCACCACCCAAGTCATATCTACCTACCCATTTATAATCCCACCCATTAACCCACTAGCTAACATCCACCCAACTACCCAACTGCCCACCACCCAAGTCACCCAACTCAAACCCCTACCATAACCATCGAAGGAAGTAACCCACCCCTGGTAACCCACCTACTTACCCACCCAGAACAACCTAGCTACGTCACCAAATATCTAATCTCTGCTTCGTGGGAGGGAAAACACATTATTTCACGGTTGGCCCTACAGGATTCCATTAGAACTTATCCAAGACCGCCCAAAGAGGAAATGCCATCTAACTGAATTTATTTATTTTATAATAGACTGTCTGTTAGCAGACTGAAAAGTGTCAATTTTCCACTGATTAATGATGACATTACCAGTCTATTGACCAGTTATTTCCCTTTAAGGCTCTCAAATAACCACTTCACACAGGGAACATCCCGCAAAATTACTTAATATTCCAATATTTCTCCCCTTTAAACAAAGCTACGATGTGCCATGAGAGTAACACTTCGACTGCAGGGGGAACAATAATTGTTGTCTGCCGAGGTCTTATATGTTGTCTTCTTTCTCAGCAAAAACATGATCTGACAGCACTTTAGAATCATTTCCAGTGGAAATGATTCTAAAGTGCTGTCAGAGCATTTTTTGGCCAGAAAAATGGAATATAAGACACAAACAGCAGACGACAAAACATTATTCAGAATTGTAAGGGATAAGAAATGCCTTTGCCTTGCCAACCAATACATAGGCAACGACAGTACTGGAAATGACTTACCCAGTTGTACGACTCGATTGTCTGACCCCTAATATCACCAATAACATTATTTTTGTCTATTCATTTCCGCATCTGGAAATGTTTTTGATGCCCTGCCTTTTCCCCCAACTAAATGAGTTATGACATACGGTAACTAAATCTAGATTTTTTGTTTTATAACCAACAAGAAATGCGTCTGTCGAACGTGGATGCCACCTGCAGCATATTTGAGAAACTGTGACAAAGTGGTTCACCGAAATTTGAGAAACTGTGACAAAGTGGTTAACCGAAAAGTGTGATGGACGGACAGATGGACGGACAAATGGACGGACAGACGGACAGACGGACGGTCCAAACACTATATGCCACCCGTTTCTTTGAAACCCGGTGGCATAAAAACCCAAAACTCCAATTTTATGAAAGAAGTGCGTTTTATTGAATTACATGTGCTAAAGTTACTTGTGCGCATGTTTAACTCTTTGCGTGCTAGCGGCGAAAATATCCGCCAAACGAATTAGGAGTATATGTTTTATTTCTCTCTGTAAATATGTCTTGGAATTTCATTAGAATGGAGTCCTCAGGATTTGATTAATTTCCAGCTATTTCACTGGTTTTAAGCGGTTTATGAATTATTTCTGTAACTTTCATACGTACACCCTATAGATTTCTGTTGTGAACCATCATGTCTCACCATTCGCGTTGACAGCATGACTTTGCATAAAACATAAAAAAACATATCGCCGGTTTAACATTAGCCCAGCACAGATTACTGTCTTATATTCAGTGTCATTCCTATACAATTGTTTGATTTTGTCTTCGTCTGGTGCTACACACCAAACAAGGAGTTTGAAGTTATACAAATTTGCACTAAAAACAAACTTTCTAGACCAAAATGTGCGTACGTGACAGTAGTCTTGTTCTGACTTAGGGGAGATAACTCTTGTTTACTAATGGACTTATTATAGTGGAACATTTATTTTTGAAAATAACTTTATAATAAACGGATAAAGAAGAAATAATACTATATAATCTTAATAGTATGTACATTAGTACTCGTTTAAAAGCTGTAGAAATATAATTATTGTTAACAAATTTAAATGATTTTGTGTTTATAATAATACTCCTTTTTAGGCACCATCTCGTTATTACATGCATACATGTACACATGACTCCATTTTCGTTGGCGTAATGGTTAGTGTGTCGGACTACTGATCCAAGGGAAAGTTTGTATTTTCATTGTTAAATATACAAGGAAGCTCTCACCCACCCCACACATTTTGCTGTTGAACATACATGCAACACCATTGGCAATCCATCAGTCATTATTATGTTCTTATGCTTCATATTTTGAACAAGCTAGTATAATACCAATCTAACAGTCTGGTCTTTATTTATGACCCAGGGGGTTGGGGTGGGAATGGGGCTGGATAAATTTTGTTAACTCACCTTAGAAAAATATAAGCCCCCACCTCTTCCCACAGGTTTTCATTAAATTTTCAAGGCCCCCCCCCCCCCCCCCCCACCCCCAACCATTGAGCAATTAATAATGTTCAAACGAGACGGTTCAAATGAGCGGTAACAACAACACTCGCCCCCACCCTCATTGAACAATTAATAATGTTCAAGCCCAAAACGAAACGGTTCAAATGAGTGATATATACGTTTTGTAAGAACTTGTAGCCAAAGCCCATTGTATGTATTAAAGTCTTATTTGCAATAAACTAGCTATGTTTATGTTTATACTTTTTCCGATTAAACAACTTAGCAGATTGCACAAGGTTGTCTGAAATGGCTGTTTCAATCTCACACAAAGTTTCTTTTGTGGCAATGTTATGGCACGCTTATGATGTGCCATCTTGCAAAGTAACGGTTGTGGCAACTTTGTGGCAACCTGCTATTTTCAATCTGGCAACAAGTTTCATTTGTGGCAATGTTCTGGCACGCTTATCATGGGTCATCTTGCAAAGTACCAGTTGTGGCAACTTTGTGGCAACCTGCTATTTAAATCTCGCACAAAGGTTTGTTTGTGGCATGGTTCTGGCATGCTTATGATGCACATTTTGTATAAAGTACCCGTTGTGGCAATGTTCTGGCACATAGTACTATTTTGTGGCACACTTGTGGCAATGTGAGACTGGGCAGAAAAAAGGTTGCCGTTAGCGGCATGTATCTGCAACCTTGCGGCACAGTCTTCTGGCACACTGATCAGGTTGCCGCAAGGTTGTGGCAACCTTGCGGCAACCTTGCGGCAACCTTGCGGCAAGGTTTTCATTTCTGTAAGGGTGGCCCTGGGGCCCGTTTCACTAAACTTCGTACAACTAAAATGTTCGTAAGTGCAAAATTATGATAGTCTGTAAATTTGACATGAACAATATTTTCTTGTAAACAATTATTGGATTTAAATTTATTGAGCATGGGCTGCATATGCAGCCTATGCTCACTAAATGTAAATCCATCAATTGAAATTTCCAGACGTTCCTAAATTTGCACTTATTTTATTCGTACAAAGTTTAATGAAACGGGCTCATGATGATCTTCTAAGATCCCTTATACGCTTTACTAATGTTCAAATTATGATAGTCTGTAAATTTCACATGAACAATATTTTCTTGTAAACAATTATTGGATTTACATTTGTTGCAGTGAGCATGGGCTGCATATGCAGCCTATGCTCGATAAATGTAAATCCATCAATTGAAATTTCCAGACGTTCCTAAATTTGCACTTACGAAGATTTTAGTCGTATAAAGTTTAGTGAAACGGGCTCCTGATGATCTTCTAAGATCCCTTATACGTTTTACTATCGTTCAATGAAAATTAATTTCTTCCAAATTGAACAATAGGTTGGTGTTTTGATTTGTGTCTCCATTCAACATTGCTGATGGGAGTAAAGCCTTTCACTCCTGGAAAACTGGGGACCATTTCACTAAACTTTGTACGACTAAAATGTTCGTAAGTGCAAAATTATGTAAATTTCACATTAACAATTTTTTCTTGCAAATAATTATTGGATTTACATTTATTGAGCATAGGCTGCATATGCAGTCTATGCTCAATAAATGTAAATCCATCAATTGAAATTTCCAGACGTTCCTAAATTTGCACTTACGAAGATTTTAGTCGTAAGAAGTTTAGTGAAACGGGCCCTTGGAATAAACTCTTCCATGTTTCAGGCTGTTCCTATAGTTTAACAAGAGTGCTGTAAGTGAAACAATACGCCCGTTGAACATGGGCCAGACAGCAAAGATGCAGAAATGTGAAGCTGTCACCAAAGCAAGAAACTTTAGCACTTTAGAATAATTTACAACATGGTTTGACAGCACTTCAGAATTGGAAATGATTCTGAAGTGCTGTCAAACCATGTTTTTATTGAGAAATAAGTCAAGATATAAATAAAAGCAACAGCAGACGACAATTGTTGTGAGTAGCGGTCTAAGGGTTAATGTGAATTTGAAAATCTATAGCATTATTTCTTCCTCTTGTGATAAACAGGTACAGTGCGACCCCGTTAGTACACGGAAGTCCGGCGACATACAACCTTCCGTGTTGCTTATCCGAACCGTGCTATATCCGTTCTCGCCCAAGACGCATCATAATGTCAACAAAAAATACATGTACACTGTACACTGTGACTGCGAATGAACGACGTCGCCAATGCCTATAATATGCCATAAGTTTTCACTGTTATCTTCGCATATAATAAATATATTGAATCCAAGAATTGTTAACGTCATGTTTTATTTATTCATCATGTTCATGGAGAATGTAGATCTACGCAGGTCCGTGCAATCCATAATTATTGTAAACGCGTGTAGAAAAAAAGTGTAGTAATGATGACGCAATGACCCAATGACCGATATCCTGTTCCATCAGCTGCAACATCACGGACAAGCTCGTGCGTTGCAATCTGTGTTTACTCATATGGTGAGCACAGGTGGAAGACTCGGACCTATGAAACCAAAATAAATGCCTATTAAATCCCATTATCCCACCCACCTGGTATCGTACTGTACATGACGTTAATAATAGAACTAGATCAAGTGGGTGGGGTAATGGATATTTTTGTAATGGTCATTTTCTTTGTGTCACACATCCACTATTCCACCTGTGGGTTTGAGTACAGACCTGTCTAGACATGTTTTGCCAGACACTTATAATATTGCGCCAGTTCATGAGGTAATCAGGCTTATCACGCAAGATTTTCGACGAAGATGAATCTGATAATAGTGTACATTTTCTGTAAACGATATCGAATGTTGACGAATATTAAATTAGTAATTATTACGCATTTGCTCTGAAAATGTTATCAACTTTCCGATATATTAGCAGAAAAAAGTCAAATCATTCTCGGCGAAAATCTCATTTACCGTATATAATAAAGTTGATTATCTCATGCACTGGCTCAATTATGACTTAGTGAAACAAGGCCAGTTGTCACGTACACATTTGTGTACATGCCGTACACATTTGTGTACATGCCCTGGCGTGGGCAGTGCTGTTACAATTTAGTTAATCTGGGTCGAGTTAATCTGAGCGACTGATACGCGATCTCCGATTGGTCAGCCTTTACACCTAATTAATATTCCACCAATGGTGAGCGCGAACGCATGCCGGAAAAATGAAATCGAGCACATAACAATTAGCACTGCTTTGTTACTGGTCTTACTGATCTTATTCCCAGTTTGCTCGGATTAATTTACGAAATGTGCAAACGTGATCAGCTGCACATTCACATCGGTGAGATAAAAGGAGGCTATGCGCCCATACAAAAAAAAAATCGTCCATTTTGGGTCTAATTTGGGAAAGAATCGCAAATTTAACACGATTTCTGACAATAGTCGTGTTACAAATTTAACACGATTTTGATATACAAATAGGAAAAAAATTCGGGAGCCAAGGCACAACCGTGTACTAACCGAATTCGTGTTATAGTGAAGCATGTACTAACGGGGTCGCACTGTATACCAATTTAGGTAGAGATGTGTGAAGTAGAAATTACCGTAAAGATTCTCAATAGACGCCCATGCTCTAATAGACGCCCACCCCCCACTTTTTACGTTGAAAATGACACATTTTTTGGCTGATTTTCACGAAATTAGTGGCCTCTATTAAACGCCCAGTACTAACTTCAAACAAAATCGGAGCTAATTGTCCAACTAGATTTTTTTTCTTTCCATTATTTCAAAAGCAATTTCCTTTAAAATCGGGGAAAAAAAACATAATTGCTACTTTAAATTCACTTTCAAAAGCGGAAGCAACTTTCGACTGTTTCCGGTGTCACAGTAAATTCCTCATCAGCAGTAGCTATTTGCACGGACACAGGGCGATCGGAATTTACACGGTTACGGAGACGCCATTTTCAAAGCATCTCAAACCCATTTCGTATAATATGGGTGAAATTGACATGTTGTTGGATATTTTCTAGGAGATAAAATAAATATGGCTTGTTCTGGACGTGGCCGTGTGCCGAAATTAATCGCACTGATTTCGGACCTAAACGTCCATGTTCCGAAATGCTGACAGTCCGAAACTTCCGTAGGCGTAAATCTGATCAGCATTAATGATTGACGCTGTCTTGATATACATTACCATTATTTTAACATTTTTACCGATTGTACCATAATGACCAGAGTGGGCCGAAATGTCTAAGTCCAAAATGTTTATAAACTGACAGACAGTACAATCAAGTCTGGCGTTTGAGAGTAACGTCCCTTTGTTATGTTTTTGTTCAGATAGCAGAAAATCGTATATTTTTTATCATTTTCCCTTTGCTGAATAACACTTGCCTCTATTAAACGCCCACCCAGGACTTCGGAGTCAGTGGTGATTCTAATAGACGTCCGGGCGTCTATTAGAATCTTTACGGTATATAGAATTGCATACACAAATGTAGAAAAAATGGCTAAGTTAAAAAGGCAATATTTTTTCGGCATAAAAACACCAAGGTGCACATCTTCAATATGTGTAGAAGACGTGTGTATAGTTTCAGATCGAGGAGTAGTGGAGTAGTGTGGAGGAGTAGTGTACACAAACTCTGCAGTGTTTTTAAAACGGTCGTATAACAAGAGTTGTCAGAGGACAACGAAGCGCGCCCGGTGGCAGTAAAGGAACCGAGGGCACATTTGACAACACAACGTGCTGGATAAGGGAAACAAAATTTATGAGCCATTTACCAGAGCGTGTTAAGGTTTCGAGCGTACAAAGTATTTGACCTTGACCCTGGGCTTAGCAGAGGTAGAGGAGCAATGCGTGTGTGAAGTATGAAGCAAATCCATGCAAGGAAACAGAACATATAGACCATTTACCCGAGTGTTAAGGTTTCGGGATGCACAAAGTATGTGACCTTGACCCTGGGCTTAGAAGGGGCGGCACGGACGTGGATTTGCCACAGTGCAGTAGAGGATCATTGGAGCAATGCGTGTGTGAAATATGAAGCAAATCCAAGCAAGAAAACAGAAAATATAGGCCATTATAATTTTTGAAGACGGACAGACAGGCAGACGGACTGACAGACAGACAGACGGACGCCTACGATGCCGAGGGTATGCCATAAGCACTTCTTCCTTCGGAAGGGGCGCTAAAAATGGGTAATTTTGTATAAATTCAGAAAACTGTCTACAAACAGTGCAGATCCTGATGAGACGGTTCGTTATGAGCCGACTCATCTGGATCTCCACTGTTTGTTAACAATGAGATTGCATGGCGTCTGTAGTATTGTATTCAACGGGTTAATGAATAGGGAAATGGGAATGTGATTGAGACAAAAAAACATGAAATAAAGTCTTCCAGATTGCTTTCATATTTCACATCACAATGATCCGAGATTAAAATGTCTTCTAGTGGAAAGATTAATTTCAGATGAATTTCTGAATTTCATCATTAACCTTTAAACAAGGCAACAAACAATACTGAATTTTCACCCAAATGCAACAGGCGATCCATATCATTGCTATGTCCCCAAATATTTTCGGAATTTGATTGATTACGGTTTTACATCCATTCAAGAGCAAGGTCATATACAGATGGGAATGTACCTGTATGAGGGGCATACCATACGTTCAGCACTGAAATTACAATAACAACTTTCAGCACTGTAAGACAGTATCCTGATCTGGTGACAAGCACCAATACTATATTTTTTTACACTGGATCACTAGGTGCTGGGTGCGAATCTCAGTAAGATACAAATACTTCGGGATAATGAGGTTTCAGGATACTCGATTATAATACTTCCTGAGCACATAATGTGGTTCTGATGCTAAAGCCAGGACACTTAATTGGCCGAGGCGGAGCTGTGCTCAGATTCGGCCAATTAAACTACTTGATTTCGACTACAAATTTTCTAATGCATGCTCCAAATGTTTTATAAGCACTGGCCAATGTCCATTTCTAACCATGGAATGTCAGTCAAGAAATAACCCAATTTCACATAGCATCACAAAAATCCCTATTTTTCTCATTTCTTCTCAAAAGTATATGATGTCACCATTCATTTGAACCGTCTCTTCGAGACAGTTCAAATGAGTGGTAACAACATATAGTATTAATGAAGATTTTTATAAACAAAATAACTTTTTCAAACAAATTTTTTGTATCCTAAATAGACGCCATTGGGTTAAGTGTTTGTAATGCTTGCCCCTAAATAATGAATCTCGTCGAGATGGTTCAAATGAGTGGTAACAACATATACTTTTAATGAAGAATAAACCAAATATTTTCTTCAACATAAATGATTGTATCTTTAGACGTCATTGGGTTAAGTGTTATTGTAATGCTTGCCTCTATTAAAATAATGTATCTCAGGACAGACAAGCCAGTGAGTGCACATCTGATTGAGAAAAACATCAACCCAGACAAATAAAGCACAGGAGCCCGTAATGTAACATTTCAAAACCTATAATTCATTAATTGATTACGTGGTCGTGGAAATGAATTGCTTCCATCAAACAGGCAAACTTGCAACTTTATGTCAGAAATTAATGAAATTGCACTTTGTGTGTGCAATATTATGCATGCAAATTAGCAGTTGTTTTTAATGTCTAACATAAATAAGGACTGAAATTGTTTATTATAAATTATTTTGTGTCATTCAAGGACATCGGTGGTGGTGCTGGGGGGGCCACAGTAGAACAAAATGTATGAATGTTTTCCATGAATGTTATTAACCATTAGACCGCTACACACAACAATTGTCATCTGCTGTTGCTTTATATCTAGCCTTATTTCTCGATAAAAAACATGCTTTAACAGCACTTCAGAATCATTTCCAATGGAAATGATTCTAAAGTGCTGTCAAAGCGAGTCGGAAATGATTCTAAAGTGCTGTCAAAGCATGTTTTTTTGTGATAAAAATGGAAAATAGAAAATAAACAGCAGACAACAAAAAATAATATAGCGGTGTAAGGGTTAACGGTTTGTTGATTGATTGAGTGAGTTCATAATTATGTTTTCCGGTTAGCACAATATAGGAATGAATGGCCTTTTTGTGGAATTTATCGGGGTATAAACTTGGAAAAGTCGCGGGAATACTGAACGAAGGTCGGAAGGCCTCGTCCAGTATTCCCGCGACTTTTCCAAGTTTATATCCCCGATAAATTCCACAAAAAGGCCATTCATTCCTTATAATTCCAGCATTTTAAATAAATTCATCAAGAAAATGTGTTATTTTTCCGTTTTCTTAAGAATTATTTTAACTGCGCCTCACCGTTACGGAAAGTAGTTCGGCGTGGGAGTTTACTGGGATATAAATTTTGACAGAGACTTGCTATGAGCCAATCAAATGTTAGGGAATTGTGTAAATATTTTTGTGCTGGAATTATTTTGTAATGAGCGCACTTCTCACCAGTGTAACTAACACACAGGTTTGATCCTAAACCTGTCAGTTCGGGATAAGTCGGTTTTTCTCTCAGTGCTCTGGTTTCCTCCATAGTAATAACCCCCTTATTATGCCTACATTTGTGCCAACAAAAGCAATTATAGAAATTTGTATTAAGGTGATAAACTATATCCCATGCTAGTATCAATGATAATGATATAATTCATAAACTATAATAAACAAAATAAACTAATAATTGTTATCATGCAGCACGGCATCGTTGCTGGTATTATCTGGGCAAATTAAAGAAGATATATACCAGCAACGATGGCAAATGCCCATGTATCAATGTGCGTGTGCATTCAGATTTCCCAAATTCCGAGTGTTTAACCCTTACGCCACTATAATAATTTGTTGTCGTCTGCTGTTTATTTAGCACTTTAGAATAATTTACAACATGCCTTGACGGCACTATATAACGGTTAGTTAATAGCATCTATATTTCATGTCGACAGCCCGCCTATCCCAATGCCAAATAGACAATGAAATATACAAATTGTTGAGCTAAAAATGGAAAATTATTTCTAATTTTAGTTTTTATTATTCATACTCACCTGAATGGTTGCAAACTGATAGGTTGCTATGAAATCGTCCTAATAATAAAAATCTGCCTACTCTAATCACTCAAATAACCCACCATAGACCATTCCGCTCTACCCACAGCCAATTGGCTAGTCGCTATTTAGACTCCTCCTATTATTGTTAGGTATACAGCTTCAAAAGTAAATCATTTCCATATGGAAATGACACTGCTAGATAAAAATAGCCTGAAGTATACTAAGTAGGGAGAAGATAAAACCATCAAGCGGGGGACGGGAGGAGGGTCTCTACCTTACCATTCAGGTGAGTTAGAATATTAAAAACTAAAAGTTAGAAATTAATTTTGCCAATTTTTTATGTCTTCATAAACTCAACCAAGAATGGTTTCGCCCAAGAAGTTCGTTAGTGATGGTGGGAGGTATTTCACACTACTCCTAACCGACCGGAATGGTAAGGCAGATTAAATTAAAAAACCCTCCAAAACAGACAAAAATATTTGGGTCTAGGTACACAACTTGGGCTTGATTACCTATATAGTAATAACATGGTCTCACCCTAGTAATCATATAGGGGAGCCCCAAAAGCGGGCCCTCCCCCCCCCTTTTTTCTTACGTTAGTAGAAGAAGAGGGGTGGAATAAAGGACCAAAGCACCACCAACGCTTAGTCTTGTAGACTGACTCGTAGACTCCAACCTGCTATACCCTTGGTAAAAAACGCCCCGGAGGAAATACTCAAAGAATTAGCTGCTGCTACCAGGACGAAGCTATGGCGAATGTAGTAGCCCGACACTTCACCACGCAATAAACTTCAACAGAGATAAACTCAAAGTCTGATAAACTAGCACATGACGAACACATGACTCGTTACCATATCGAAGAACCACAGTATAAACGCCCTAAGCACTAAGGTCATCCTAACAAGCAAGTTGCCTGAGGATGTTAAACTGGACCCTAAGCCAGATCAAAACTCCTATTACCAGGGGTTTGACACTAACTTTTGGCCCAGGGAAGGGATTTCCGCCAGCATGGGACATCCCTATATTGTTTACATAATGTTGAATGGGGATTTTCTTGAAAATGCAGTGATTCCTCCTACAAAACAGGGATCCTCGGGGATCTCGGAACACTGCGGAGGAGGTGTTCGACCACTGTATAAACCCTCCTTAACCCCATGTATTTAAAAGGGTAAAAGACCCAAAGAAGAGAATTAGAATCATTTACCCAAAGTGAAACACTATCCTTTTGCAACAACACTGCTACAAACTAGAAAGGTAGCCTCGACCCTAATTTGAAACATGTACAAAACAATGGCCTCCTGGACCAGGCGTTGAATGAACCGTAAGAAACCATTTAGATCACCACAGATCCCGTTCATCAACAAAGGCAAGTTGGGTACAGTTCATCGAGCGGAGAGGTCACACTTACAAAACCTCCCCCAGGGATTCCACTGGGGACTGTAAAAACAAAAAAAACCCGAACTCAATCGCTGGGAGGGTAATCAGGAAAACAAAAAATCGCACAGACTTAATCTGCGAAACAGGTAGAATCCAAACAGCCTCCTAAAACTTGATGCTAAACCGGCTGATAAACCCACAACTGCACCCGCTGCTAACTAACGGACCCAGTTCTTAAACAAAATTCTCCCTGAGTAGTCAACCCCATGTCGGTCACATGAGGAACATGGAAGGAGGAAAAGGGTGGAAAGGGGGTTTACTTTCCGGAAACACCACATATGTATTCCGGAACAAAAATCCGTACTCACTATATGCATAAAAATAAGTTAAACAAATAAGCCTTGGCCCAAAGTATATCTTTGGCTACCATGAGCACCCGCAATATCTTACAATTAACAAACTGATTGCTAAGGACGCAAAAAAACATCACCGCGCTGTGACAAGGACCAATCTTGGGCCATGGTCTCGCTGAAGAAATCATAGATGAACAAAGAAGTGTTTGTCCTAACTTATTCCGATTAAAAACAACTCCCCAAAATAAGTTGGGTCTGCGCACTTAGATCAGAACATTATACGAATTACTATGATCGAAGAAATCAATATCTTCTGAAGCGCTGGAATATCAAACCGTGGGTAATCGCCTAGACGAGGAATGATAACGGGTAAAAAAACTAAAACAAGGAGGTATTTTGGCAGAATTTTGATTTAAACGAAATAATATATCCAGATATTTACCCGCGCCGAAATCAAAAAATCGAACGTTAATAGTAAGCCGTACTACCGTCTTATCCTAAACGTTATTTCCCGGAATAAATAAAAACGGAAAAAAATCGTAACAGTTGGCAGTTACGCATATCCTGCCAGTGCAGAGGAGCGATCATAGAAGAAAGTTGAGGACTACATGCACCTCGTGCAGTTTATGGCCTTAAACCAACACAGACTGCAGAACCACTTACTGCAGAATAAACTCAAGTAAAGGCCCTCCTATCTATCCAACGGCAAGGACAAAAGGATTTGCGATACCTTCCCGTTGGCTTTAAAATTGATAATAAAAAAACTTTTCACGGTCGGACCGGAGGATGTCCTAATTCTTTTCCGAACCTAATGCTTCAACGCACGGACTGGGACAGAAGTTGTGAACCACTGTCGCTGGACAGGCGTGACGGAGGGAAGGCCCGAAAACCACAAACGATTCCCAGATCATGTGAGACAAGGGGATAAAGTTATTTGAGGGAGAAATCTCGGGTCATACGGGAGATAAACTGCTGATGTGGCAAACAGCAGTGTGCTTACCATCTAACAAAACAATAAAAACATTTTGAAAAACCCAATCGCTTCAGAATTGAAATGGGAGTGGAAGTAACCAAACAGCATGGTATTTTATTATACAGTCGATACGCGTTATTGTCGACATTGACCTAACATCGATATACCTGCTTTATGTCAGATATACGTCTAGTAGGGTTCGCCGGCCCGGTCACCGAACTGCTATATAACTCATACAATTACATACCTGATATAGCGATTATCGGAAATGTCAGACATTTCGTTTATTTTTATCGATGTGGTGGAAAACAAGTCACCGATGGTATAATAAAAATACACAATTATACTGTAATGACGATATGCAATATGAACAACGCGGGGGTCATTAAAGTCTGGTCCAAACTTAATTGGGCGGCACAGGTAAGTTTTTCACACAATACAAAGTGATCAAAACTATGCCGCCGGTAACCGTAGTTACAATCGCGGGAATACCGTCCAAAGCCGGACCACGGTTTAAGCCGGTGGTCAACCAATTCAACGACAGTGTGACGAAGGAAAATTCACAAAAATACTTCAGTTAATAGCCAATTTATATGCCTGACATGAATCGATCAGTTAAATGCCATAATCATTAACGGACGGCCTTGTTATAATAATTACAATTGAGTTGAAATAAACCATGCGATCTAATAAACACGAACAATTTTGGTATCTCAAATCACTTACCTTAGCAAATGTCCAACCATGCAGTACATGGGTCCGAAGTTATGACTGGGAACGGATGTAAATTGAAAAAATCCGAATTCGGTACGTGGGCGGGCCAAACAGTGGAAAAAATTAAAAACCGACGTTTGAGGCCTTTACCAGCAAACAAAACCACAACTGGATTACCCCCATCCGGACAAAGATAGCACTGGACACCAACCGGATGCAGAAGCCTAATTCCGTCAGAACCGGAGATGGACCGCAGAAACCATAACACTGTTCCGTGCCAGAAACAGAATCCGCCGCTGTTCAAACAAACCCCCGGAACCACTGCCAAAAGCTAAAAACATGTTGATGTGTCCCTCGAGTTTTCCCTGCACTGACCACCAACAAAAACACCAGATTGTAGGCGGGGCACCAATGAAACCCCCAGCCACTTTCACGAAAGCGTCTGTGGACCATGAAAGCGAGTAGGAGGAGGGTAAACACTATGGGAAATCCCTGTATGGAAAACCACCCGACCTCCACTGCCCACCATCTGATACTACGTAGGGAATGAATTGGTGATCCTAAGCCAGAGACCGATCAAAGGATCGGGTGGGGTTTGCGGCCCTCATTAGCCCTAGTAAAGTAATACTGGAGGTCGCAATAACCATAACCTTCCCCTATTCTTGCAACCCCGAAAGTCCAGGAGGGTGGCAGGAAAATTTACCTAGCTGACAGAGAAACAGTGACCAGTACCCGGACCCTACTTAAAAACAAGATGCCATCGCACCCTGTCCAAAGGTACTATTGATGGGACTGAATAGGATCGGTTCAAATAAAAAAGCTCATTTCCCATCTAAGAAAAATCCTAATTCCTGGTGGGAACCAACTACGTACTACTCTAGATCTAAAAGACACAAAAAATCGGAGGAGGAAACAACTAAAACTTCCGAAAAGCAAAGCATTGCGGAAGGGCACCGTGGAAAGTACGAGACCGCAGAATCTATGGGAAAACAACCCAGTCTACCGAGGGCTAAATGGCGCTCCGACCACGTCCTTCCCGGAACTTCCTCCTATAGCACATATACTTCAAGAGAGAGCACTTAACTTAAACCCTTGAAACTACCCCCGTTCAAGGGGAAATAAACGAAACCCACAGGAGGTAGACAAGAAGAAGGAGCAGCAGAAAGGGACCCAATCGGTACCGATAGCTGCCTGTTTGGCCGTTCGATGATCGAACAATTATCAGAGGTCAAAAAGAGGCTACGAACGAAGCAAAACTAAGGCCGTTCAAGAAAAATCGCCCGAGCAGAAGCACTGCGTCCAGAGACGATGAACTCATACTTTGATTCAAACAGAAATCGAAAGTTGGCATAGCCACAATAGACTTAAAACAGCCTAACACCCATGCCGTTCGCAAACGCGAACCAGGACCAGGAGCCGAAGATATCCCAAACGCTGCGGCGGGGGTCCTTGTCCAGAAAACGGGAAAGAAAACGGAAGAGCAAAACCAAACCTATCACATAGAGGGGGCATGTAGAACTTAGGACCCCAGAGCTGGGCGATCAAAGTTTTTGGGCACTAGGAAACCCCGCCAGTGGCCAAATCCTACCTAAAGCTCCCCAATCGTTACGTAATAACAAGAAGCACCCTACTGTAGGAGAGAAATTAAACCACGACAAACTCCGGCCAAATTCCACACCACCGAATCAGCCTCACAACAAAGCATCCGGGTAGGGAACAGTACCCATACCTGGGAGGGCTCCACTGGCAAAAAACCACCAGCTGTGTTGAAATGAGCGACAAACCCACTAACGTACTAGGAACTTAAGACAGGAACTCCAGAACTCTTAGCCAACTGAACCAATCATAACTGTATCGTGTGTCGGAAGTCCTGATAATATAGATCTGGGAATTCGAATCTAATATACACTCGTAATAAGGAGGGCAGGGCCAGGACAAATTACGGAGCCCAAAAAGCACCACGGGCGTCCAATAACCACCTCGACGTCTTTCCTCGAGAACGGAAAATAAGAGCTTAGATATCCGAGGAGCCGGCCGAACCAAACCAAAACAAAAATTTGTACACAGGATACGGAACCCACGAAACCCCGGAGGTTCAGAAAGAAATGGTTGCTACCCCGGTGCCCGGTACCAGGTGACCTGCCGGTGCCCGGTGCCCGGTGCCCGGTGCCCCGAGGTTGGCCCGTAACAACCAAAACCGGGCACCTCTCCTGCGGAGAGTTTAGGGTCAGTCTTGTGACCGGGAGGGTTGAATGTGATCAACACCTGCCGCAGCAACCCAACCCTATTAGACTGGCAAGTCATCTTACCACAGACGTGGGAATATGATTCAACAGTAAAAAACTGTACTGTTTTATTAATCGATCCAAATTAGGATATGTACTGCTCCCAAGCTAGTTACTACCATTGTAGAAAAAACCCTCGAAGAAAGGAAACTAACCCCATCCTGACCTACGAACGAGATTCGACTCTCGACTTACGTGAACACGTTAGAAACGAATGAACCAAACCGAAGACAATGAAAACGTCTTCCTTACCAGGGATAATCCCATCATAAAAGCAGCAGGGCTTGTTCCAGGGAGAGTTATTGGTGCCCGGTGGCCCGGTGGTGTTTTAAACCGGTGCCGGTTAGCTGCCCCGGTGCCCGGTGGCTGCCCGGTGCCCGGTTCGGTGACCGGTGACCCGGTTCGATGCCGGTGCCCGGTGCCGGCCCGGCACCCGGTGACCGGTCACCTGGTGGACTATCAACCGGTGCTCCGGTGCCCGGGTGCCGGTGGACATAACCGGTGTCCGGGTTTTTTTGCCCGGTGAGGGCCCGGTGCCCGGTGGAACAAATAACCGGTTGCCCGGTGCCCGGTGGTGCCGGTGCCCGGTGGGGAACATAACCGGTGGCCCGGTTGCCCGGTGCCCGGTGGCCCGGTGCCCGGTTGCCCGGTGCACCCGGTTGGGTGACATAACCGGTGCCCGGTGCCCGGGGCCCGGTGCCCGGTGGCCCGGGGGAACATAACCGGTGCCCGGTGCCCAGGTGCCCGGTTAACCATAACCGGTTTTGGCACCGGTGCCCGGTTGCCCCCAGGTAGCCCGGTGCCCGGGATGCTCCCGGAGCCCGGTGATATAAACCGGTTGCCTGGTGCCCGGTTGCCCGGTTGGCCCGGTGCCCGGGTGCCCGGTTGAACGGTGCACCGGTGACCCGGTTGGCCCGGTGCCCGGTGCCCGGGGTTGCCCGGTACCCGGTTGCCCATTGGTACCGGGCGGGGCCTCTTACTGAGAGAGGGCTGGGTCAGCTTCAACCGGGTGATATAATTATCAAGAAACGGCCCGAAACGCCTTGCCCTTGATTGATAGGGTATAGCTCTTATGGGAAAACCGGGGTGATATGAGATCAGTACCGGAACCCAGAGCCCAGGTATTCCCCTGCATGGATCACCCGGCCTATCACCTTGAGCAAAGTTTCGACGTCAGAGAACCCTGACCGAACTTTCTCAACGGAACCAGAGCCTTCCCCCGATGGGGGTATTTTTTTACCATCCATTGGCACACACCCTCCGACAAGCCTTACAAAACCTCGGAAGGGCAACCACCGCTCCAAGAGCTGGGGAAAGCGGCCACAGACTACTGTTAGAACGTGAGATTATTGGGTCCTACGAATACCCATTCCGACCCCACGTCGTATCCGTCAACGGACCAGAACCAACTCACATGGCCTCTCCTTGCAAACACCCCGCCACATGGCAATTAAAGCACCTGTCCTTATGGGTGTCCCACGGAGAAGTCATGTCGCCCACAACGCAGAAGCGTAATTGCTGGCATGCTAACCGGTAATTGTAATACAAACCCGGATAGAATACCCCCGCAATGTACGCTACAAAAAAAATGAGTCACGGGATAACGAATTTCATAAGGGACGACAACCCGGTTAGGGATACGAAAAAAACGTTTACTACGCGGAACCGCGCAAAATACGTGGACAACAGAATCAAAAGACAGTGAAAAAAACCCCAAAAAAAACGCAATGGAGGAGAATAATTCCACGCAACACGAATGAGTGATAGTAATTATGTACTGAAACAATAATCAAAATTGACAAATAAGGTACAATACACGGCAGAAAAGGAACCAGAAATTCAAAATTGCGAACGAAATTAATTTGGGAGATACAAATATTACCTGCACCCCTGGTATAGAGTCCTAAAAATAATAGGAGGAGTCTAAATAGCGGACTAGCCAAATTGGGGCTGTGGGGTTAGACGCGGAATGGTCTATGGTGGGTTATTTGAGTGATTTAGAGTAAGGCAGGATTTTTATTAATGTTAGGACGCGATTTCATAGCAACCTATCAGTTTGCAAAACTTTCCAGGTTCAGATTTAGTTTGAAGACATAAAAAAACGGTTTATAAGCAATGGCTTAACGTTTTATTTTTAAGCAGATAAATCATGTATTACCACCAACCATCAATTCTTAGTTCTTGTTTTCACTATTACCACGTTATCATCATCTATTATTTTACATCTTATACGCCTAACCATGTAGCCCCTGATGCACAAGGTCAATCCCTTTCAATAAACCTCCACAGGCCGTGTATTATTGTTGGTATTAGGCAAAACAAAAAATGTACAGATCCAGATTGAGCCGGCTCATGACGAGCGTTTACTCAATCAGGATCTGCACCGATTTTGCAAGTAATCATTCATTATTTTTCTATGAACAAAAACACCCCCTTTTCATAAATGGACTACTAGTTCTGGCAAAATCATTTACAATGCACGATTGAATTAGGTTACAAAATTACGGTAAGATATCAAAAAATCCATTCTGGGGATTGGAAAAGGGTTGGGTTAAACTCTTAGAATGCGGTAAATGAAAATTGTTGTCTGCTGTTGCTTTATTAGTTTTGTCCTTCTTCAATCAATAAAAACATTGATATAACATGCACTTTGAGAATTCATTTCCATTGGGAAATGGATTCTAATTTAAAGTGCTGTCAAAATCATGAATTTTTGATGAGAAAAAATGGAAAATAAAAAAATCAAATTCCGCAGATTAAACAAAATTTAATTCATGCATTTGTAAGGGAAAGGGGTTTTTAAGAATTGACCTACGAAATTTAGGAATTGTCAAGAGCAAAAAAATGATTTATCATAACAAAATGGAATAAATTTTGCCAATTGTTAACGTGAGAAATATGAGTTAAATATTGAAAGCCTTGACAGTTAATAATTAAAACCAAATTTGGCGATCTATTAGATTAGCTACTGGTAAAACATAAAAACATATCGGCCATGATCGATATACGAAAATTAGGTTTAGTTACCAATAAATTACCAATTGCGAACAAACTCACTGTGAAGACCCAGACCTGGGTCAGTGTCTGTTTCCTGTACTGTTAATACAATATTATCAGCGAAAAACATTCTATTAAACACTTGGCAGTCCAAGCACTTTTTTTTTTTTTTTTTTTTAAATAATCTGATTATTTTGCTTACTGTACTTCTCCATAAAAGCGTATGTTTGTTTGTAAAACCCATCACTTTTCAACAATGGAGGACGGTTTCAAAATGGATGGGAAAACCAACATAAACAAAAACATCTTTATTTTTTCGGGGAAGAATAATTAGGATATTTTGTTCTACAATGTAAAGGCTTAAACTCATTCAAACCATGGGATACAAGTAATTAGTACATGTAGTATGATAAACATCCTATTTTCCTTATTTCATCTCAAAAGTATATGTTGGTTACCACTCATTCGAAACCGTCTTCACAACAAGACGGTTTCAAAAGGAGGTGGTAAAACAACAAATATACCTTTAAGGGAGAAATAAAAAATTGTATTCCATTAGCCTTTGGAAAATGGGGTTTTAAAACACAACACATTGTTAAGGTTGGATTGCTATGGATCAGGGATTCAGGTGGTTTTGGACGCAGAGAACTGATCAGAATCTTACACCGACGAGGGATTGCGACAAATTGAAACAAGCTATGTTTTATTTTTAAAACTTATTTAATTTAATTAATTAAAATTAAAAAAAAATACTTTGATTATGCCTCCCATTAAATACTGCAATGCCAGCGCAAATAAAATGTCTATTTGTCCAGTTTCCATAATAGTGTAGCTGGCTAAACCATTACTTTACGTGGCATGTGGACTGGAGGGAGGAATGGGGCTTTATTGGGATTTCCTTTTGACAAGTGGTAGATTCAGATCAGCCGGAGAATCCGCCACCAGTCTTGCTGATCCAGGTATCTGCACTGTTCGCGCCAATTCCATCAATGAAACAACTGTCATGCTTCTAATAAGCAATAGATTGTTAACAGGCTACCGGAGTGTACTATTTGATCAGGAAATACACTGGTCGCAAAATCCATAAGCCCTATTTCTCCACTCACAGCTAAATATTGTGGCTTACCATATTTATTCTAATGGTAGCCTCCTCTATAACAGTAGCCCCCTCCCATATTTGTATTCTAAATATGTTATTATTCACCTACAAAGGCCATTTAAAACCTTGTTTTAAATGGCTTTTGTATGTGAAAATATCATATTTTGATCCTAATTTCCATGTTTTGATCCCCACAAATTGCAAAGCCCCGGGGGTGTTTATTATAATAAATACGATAAGCCATAATATTTGGCTGTGACTGGAGAAATTGGGCTTATGGGATTTGGAGGTCGCTGGCTTAGATGTATTGAGGAAGTTGCATGCTAGATGAGTATAGATAACATATCTGCATGATGCCACTCTGGTAGCCGGGAGCATTTTGAACAAGAGTAGCGAAGGTCACACTATATGTCCATCAAGGTATAGCCAGTAAACAAGGGGGGATAACTGATGGAAAACTGATGGAAGCAACCCTTAAAACGTTTAACCCTTAGACCGCTACTCACAACAATTGTCGTCTGCTGTTGCTTTTATATCTTACCTTATTTCTCAATAAAAACATGGTTCGACAAGTGCTGTCAAAGCATGTTGTAAATTATTCTACAGTGCTGTAAAATCATGTTTTTGATGATAAAAATGGAAAATATGAACGGAATGGAATGGAATAGAAAACTTTAACGCAGATTGGACGAACAAACAGCAGTTTACCATAACAAGTCCTCTTTTTCAAACGGGCGTATGAAAACGACACACACAACATATTAACACCTTTTCGGGACGAATTTAACAATTTGCATGACAATGCCATTGTAAAACCATTTGCACAGAATTTCCAATACCAAACCATTACACAGGTGGAAGACTCGAACCTGTCACACACAAAAAAAGAAGGCCATCATGGCCCTAATTCGCTCACCTGACTCCATGAACACCAGAGGAGAATGTGACATTGAGTTCATATGCGTTTTACAAAAATTGTGCTATTTTTAGATGGCGGTCATCTTGGATTAAGCGATGACTCATTCTACCAAATCTGAAAATGCTTCACCCAAGAATCTTAACTTACTATGAAGTTTGGCCAGCATCGGCCATGTGGTTCCTGAGAAAAAGACGTTGAATAAATGGACCTTTTGGCGGCCATCATGGATGACATAATCATCCGATTCTGACAAATATTGTACCGGAGCAATCGCCTCATCGATACCTTCAATTCGATATATGACATGAGCATATTCGGTCAAAAATAAGATTTGACCCCAATTTGATCCCACGGGCCACGCCCATTTTTGACCCCGGGGTCACCATTTCAAAACCTTCGAAAGAGCATTGTACATCGATCATTCCTACCAAGTTTCGTCGAAATCCGGCTGGCGGTTCATGAGAAGAAGATTTTTTAAGAATTTGTGCTATTTTTAGATGGTGGCCATCTTGGATTAGCGACGACCTCCGTTTTAACAAATCTGAAAAGGCTTCACCCATGGACCATAACTGTGAAGTTTGGCCACCATGGGCCAAGCGGTTCATGTGAAGAAGAATTTTTAAATCTCTAATAAAAGAACGACCTTTTGATGGCCATCTTGAATGACATGACCATCCAATTTCGACAAAAAATGTACCAGAGCGATCGCCTCTTTGATACCTTCGATTTGATATACACATGACCAAATTCAGTCAAAAATAAAATTTGACCCCAATTTGACCCCACGGGCCACGCACATTTTTGACCCAGGGGTCACCATTTTAACAACTTTGAAAGAGCATTGTTAATCGATCATTCCTACCAAGTTTCGTCAAAATCCGGCTAGCAGTTCATGAGAAGATTTTTTAAGAATTTATGCTATTTTTAGACTGCGGTCATCTTGGATTAGCGATGACCTCCATTTTAACAAATCTGAAAAGGCTGCACCCATGGACCATACATTTTAAGTTTGGCTACAAGAAGATTTTTGAAATCTCTAATAAAAGAACGACCTTTGGCCATCTTGGATGACATAACCAAAAAATGCACCAGAGTGATCGCCTCGTTGATACCTTCGATTTGATATATAACATGACCATATTCGGTCAAAAATAAAATTTGATCCCAATTTGACAATACGGGCCACGCCCATTTTTGACCCCGGGGTCAATTTTGAAGAATTTGTGCTATTTTTAGATGGCGGCCATCTTGGATTACGTAATGACGTCATTTTAACAATTTTGTAATCCCCCTACCTAAGGACCATGACCATGAAGTTTGGTGACTATAGGCCCAATGGTTACCGAGGAGAAGACGTTTGAAAATGTTCACGGACGTACGACGGACGGACGGACGGACGGACGGACGTTCCTTCCTACAAATGGATACTTATGTGGCTAACCCTAACCTTTTCCTTTGTTCATCCCTATTGTTCTGAGCCACATAAACCCATTTTTAGCCACATAAAATCACGGAACAATAGAATATTACATAACCTATTGTTCTCCTAGCCACATATGTATCCATTTGTAAGCTCGGACGGACACATTGCGGTAACAATAGCTCACATGAGCTTTGCTCAGGTGAGCTAAAAATGCCCATTACAAAAAATCCATTTCCCAACCCATTTGGTCTCGTACAGTACTTATCTTCTATTATATGTCTGAGTCTTCCACCTGTGAACCATTACACACATGGATGGACAATACAAGTGGAGTCCTTGTGAAGGAATCAGTCGGCCAATAAATAATGCATAAACCAGTCCTGGTACAGCTTAGCAACAAGGAGTTTGTTTGTTTATTGGTGTTTAACGGCCTATCAACAGCTAAGGTCATGTAAGGCCGGGCAAACAGGTTCGATCCCGTTTTAACCTGCTGCATTGGGGGGAAAATCCCAAAATCAGAACGGAATATTTACATCGAGATACAACATATTCAGCCCTGAAATTAGAATAACCTGACCTGGTGCCAGGTCCATACCGCACCAAAGTCACTTGGCCCCTTCCCCTATTTAAAAGTAATACCGGTAGGATTACTCTTATAAGGGGTATAACCAGATTCAACTGTCACATACAAAATGCCAAAGACGTATGTGAGGGCCAAACCAGGTCTCCAGTCGGGATTCCGGTAAGGATGAACCCCGATCGTTAAATTACCCATCGCGTGCTCCCACCTGCCACCCACAGCAACAAGGAGTAAATTCTCAGGACAACGGCATTGTTTGTTATTATTATGACAGAGAGATAAATAAAATTGATGCTGCAGGAAAGGTATGTCTGTGCCAAACATTTTATTATATTATTTGCATGCTCTATAGTGGAGGGGCACTTTGTAGAAAAGTGGCTTAAAAACAACTTCTGTTCAACCCAAGAGAGCAAAAAGCAACGACTATGCTAGATTGATAGATCATACCTTCCTCAACATGAATCCGGTGTCAGTCAATCAAATTAGGTGGGACAAGGTCACTTTTGGGGTCATTAAGTGTAAAGAGGTCAAACGAGTTCAAAAACATATTTTATATCAGTAGATGGACATTTACGTGCATATCATGCTTGAAACATCAGATAAAGTTGTTTAAATTGTTGAGAATTCTTCCTTAGGACATATATGAAACGATTCAAATTTATGGTGGTTTATGGCCGCCAGGTATCAAAATGTTGTCTTAAATATATTCCGACTTGATTATTACCGTATTTAGCCATGTATTGCGCACATTTTTTCAGCCCCATTTTTAATCCAGAAGTCACCCTGTGCGTAAAAGTAGGAACATAAATTTCAAACATTTTTTCCAAATGATTTCTGCCAGTTTTACGCAAACAAACCAAGCCCGGAAACAGAAATATCAATTTTGACAGGTGTCCACTATGACGTTGAAATACGCATAGTGTGAAACAAGAGAAAAGGAATCGATCGATATGAATGGGTGCGGTAAGTATTATATATAGATTGATGGTAAATTGGTATCTTTTTGGATTTAATATAGCCAGGCTCGTAAAATAAGAGGCTACGTGTATTAGAGGAAATTTACATGTTTTCTGTATTTACGCTGGTGTACCGATCTCATATCGGTCAAATGTTGCCTGTCGGGTATTGTTTGGTTGTACATTTTCAAAGTGACGTCACACGTCTGCCATCCTGTGAATAATTAATGAGAACAGATCTCAATCCCATAAGCGCTTGATGTAAGATTTTAGATGCTAAATCAAGCGTCGCGCACATTCAGATCGCACTCGGTAACACTCGGTAATGGTCGTTTTTCGTTGCTAGGTGCCGACTGACTGTGTTACTATTTTTGTAAAGTATTGACAAGAATTCACGCATCAATACCTTATGACATGTGCGACCAGCATAGCCCCTGATTCATCTGCGCATACACTGATATGGGACTATGCTGGAATGTCTTGTATTCAGGTAGTACCTATGTATATTGTTAAACCTAATCAATAAACAGTGAGTACACATTATCTGTACCTACGTATATCCACGGTGGTCCACAGTGTCAATATTTGGCTGGGGGGAATTGTTTATGGCCCATTTCTCATGTGCAGGTCACTAGTAGGAGTTATTATTGCCTTGGGGAAGAAGTTTACACATGGCTGCTGTGTGTTTGCGATTACGGGTAATTATGTATATACACGAATGGCAAATATGGTGGAATTATATACAACAAATCTTTTCGTAAGTAGGTTCAATAAGTTTATTACATGCATCTTGAATTTTTATTAAGAGTAAATAACAATAAATATAACATACTTTTATACAATATAAAGTCTAATTTATGCCATAAAGCTGACCTTTGGCGATCTTTTTCTATTCGAGAGAGCCTAACAGCACTCGTTCAATATTGTGGATGTGAACTCGGAATGCAATTTTCTTATACTCGTGACGGAATTTCCGCATAGACGCGAACAATTTTTTCCCTGATTTTTCCCCCCAAAATATAGATGCGCGTTGTACACATGTGCGCGCAATACACAGCTAAATACGGTATATGGCGTTTGGTACTTACATTATGCGTTTACATACATAAAAGTACGTTTACATAACTTATAACAAACAATTCACCACTGACACATTCATATACATACAAGATGGCCGCCACATATTCACCCAGGCGTGCAGTAAATGTGTGTGGACTAACAAAAATAAATAGCTACACTTTCATGCACTTTTATATTTCAGTTGTTTGCCTTTTTTGTTATTATTGCATGTGTTATTTACAAAAATGAACGAGTCCATATGATATACTTATTATTTGACTATGTTGGGATAATCAAGATGGCCACTAAGTATCGCTTAAGATCTTAGGCACTGTTGGTCAGCCACATTGTAAAGAAATGGAACAGAATTGGAAATCATATTTGCTATATTTTAAAAATGTGATGCTTGGTTTCCAAACTGTACCGAATGATCTTTCACCACAAACGAAGGCAAATCAAAGATGGCTGCCAACATGGATACAATTCTGACACGTCTATATTAAGTAGGGTAGTCATCAACGGCATAGCATATGCTACACCCTAAACTCAATGTTTCAGTGTTTCAAATGGCAACATAAAGAATTCTATTTTTATGACCGCCATTTTGGTTACCAAGATGGCTACTATATTGTGTAGTTTTATAATATGAGCTATCAACTAAATAGCTGTAAAATGGTAATGGATAGTACACAACTACAGTCACGATCTTGGATTTCAAGTGCACCATAATTCTGAATATATGTTGACAATGTCAAAGGAAACAGGAATGCATTTACAATTACAGCTACGTATTCATGCATTTGAGTGAATGCACATAATGCCCGTGTCCAATACCTGTATTCATGCATTTGAGTGAATGCACATAATGCCTGTGTCCAATACCTGTATTCAGATAGAAACACAATACAGTAGCAGGGTGGGTGCATCTGAATGGTAATTTAACGATGGGGTTAATTCTTGCCGGGGAGCGTGATATCCCGGACTTGGCCCTTATTCGCATGTTCAGCTTTCTTTTAGGCGAGAGTTGAATACGGCTAACCCTGTTATAAGAGTAATACGATCAGTGGTAATCCTACTACGTTTATGGGGAAGGGGGGGGGGGGGGGGGGGGGGCGGGGGGTAAGTTACTATAGTGTGGTGAAGACCTGAAGGGGGGCGGGGGGCGGGGGGTAAGTTACTATAGTGTGGTGAAGACCTGACAGTAGATCCGGTTTGTCATGGCTGGATAGAAATTGTACGCAACTATTCAGTTACCCGCCCCCATCCATGCAGATTTAAATGAGCTGTTGATAGTCCGTTGAAATCTATCATTGTATCTCTAACATGACTATGAACATCAATGTTTCGTTTTATTATTGCAACAGGTCCGTAACCAGGGGGTCGGTGCCGTCGGACGACCCCCTCACCCACCTCTCTCGTCACTTTTTCATGCACTAAAATAAGAATTATTGTCAATACGTAGTCATTTTATAATATTGATGCAAGCAGGAGAGTCGTAATGTGTGCTCAGTCTTTGCTGAGAATGTATAAAATGGCATTTCAGACAACCTGGAATTCACAATTGTCTGGGAGAGCATGGCCCCGGACCATCATAGCTGCCTCGGACCATGCAGGCCCTCGAAAAGACTCACTGCTTCAAAAAGTCTGGTTACGGGCCTGTTGCATACATCAAAACCATCAGATACAGGTACATTCCGTGCGGATATTGTGTCTTTTTCTATTGAACAGAACAGAAGCCTACTATCTATATATGAACAACAAAAATCAATTTATGAATGCGGTACACGAAAGGCTAGGGACATATCAAAGGGAAGTTGACGAATTTTGAACTTGACTGGCTACATAACAACTACCACTATTTACTTACCACATAATAAAGGCAGCACTTTTTCATAGCGAAGAAGTATGCTAAGTTTTTTGGATGTGAAAAAAAAAACCACGCCATTACATCTTGAGCTATATAAGTATTATTCTAATACCGCAATTAGTGCGCTATAGAAGACACTGATATGGGAATGTCCATTCTACTGCGTTTGCATACGTTATATTCCCAGCCCTTATACTTGAAAAGTATTTATCGACACATTTACTGTTATAACAAATATTGACGACAATAAGATGAACATGGAATACCAATAACTTGGAAACACTGCACATGGATAGTGTTTGGTGTAGCAATAGACAATATAGGAATGAATGGCCTTTTTGTGGAATTTATCGGGGTATAAACTTGGAAAAGTCGCGGGAATACTGGACGAAGGCCGGAAGGCCTCGTCCAGTATTCCCGCGACTTTTCCAAGTTTATATCCCAGATAAATTCAACAAAAAGGCCATTCATTCCTTATAATTCCAGCATTTGAAATAAATTCATCAAGAAAATGTGTTCATTTTCCGTTTTCTTAAGAATTATATTAACTGCGCCTCACTGTTACGGAAAGTAGTTCGGCTAGTTCGGCATGGGAGTTTACTGGGATATAAATTTTGGACAGAGACTTGCTACGGGCCAATCAAATGTTAGGGAATTGTGTAAATATTTTTGTGCTGGAATTATAATCAATTACTTGAAAATTGGGGAATTATATAACATATACATATCGTATATATGTAGTCAATCGTGTAATCATGGTCATCGAATCTCAGTTTAAATACGACATATGATGTTGTTATTGCCCAAAATAAATAACTTCTGGATGACGTATCATTTAAGTAGGCATGTGCCGTAGTCATGTACTAGAACATGTAAGTACATGTAGAAATAAGTGAATAACCAGTATTTGTGAGCCATATTCACAATTCTCTATATATCTACGAATTCAATGCATCATATCATCCAGGCCACTACATCTCAGTTCATAATCAAAGGACTGAAAGTCCTGAAATCCTTCGCAGTACGTGCTTGTGGAGGACACATATACTAAGAATTCATTTGCTGGAAAGTACATTGTAGTCTTAAGAATTGGCACCAGGAGGGATGCGGAACTTTGCGGAATAGATGTATTGCGGCTTGTCAGTAGTTGAGACAGCAACTATTCAAATGGTCAGCTACATACAAGTTTCACTTGCTCAATAATTTCCCCGACTATATATACTCACAGGATAGTTTAAACTTTATATATTTTACAACAAATACAAACAAGAGTGAGCAGTCATGCATGGAACACGGCAGATGACATATGTCATCAGTCCCTTTTTTCCTGTCACAGTCATAGCTATAGTTTTGTATACACAGTTTAAACTTTATATATTTTACAACAATTGAAGTTTTCATGCATGGAACATGACAGGTGACATATGTCATCAGTCCCTTTTTCCCTGTCACAGTCATATCTATAGTTTTGTATACACAGTTTAAACTTTATATATTTTACAACAATTACAAACAAGAGCGAGCAGTCATGCATGGAACACGACAGATGACATATGTCATCAGTCCCTTTTTTCCTGTCACAGTCATAGCTATAGTTTTGTATACACAGTTTAAACTTTATATATTTTACAATAATTGAAGTTTTCATGCATGGAACACGACAGGTGACATATGTCATCAGTCCCTTTTTTCCTGTCAGTTATATCTATAGTTTTGTATACACAGTTTAAACTTTATATATTTTACAACAATTACAAACAAGAGCGAGCAGTCATGCATGGAACACGATAGGTGACATATGTCATCAGTCCCTTTTTTCCTGACACAGTCTCCTAAATTTGCGATTTGTAACCCGGAGGATATAACAAAAACGTTCTACTTTCACTGTCATTTCAGCTACACATTCAATTTTAATTTATTGAGTAAATGATGCCGAAATATTTATTTAAATTAATATCTAAGTATTTAAATATACTTTTTTTAATTCATAATACAAATAATCTAGAGATAATTATTATCCTTATTCAAACTCAAGACAATGTTTCCTTTGTGAAGTGTATGGTAATGTATATGCTGTGTAACGTCAAGTCGCAAGACTGTCGGCAGCGTATGTGCTAACACACACCACGTGTAATTTATCAAAAAATTGCTAGCACCTCTTTGGAAAGTTTGGATTTCCGCGCGAACTGTTTTACTAAATTCATTATAGATTAGTTGATTTTTTAAGTAAAATGGACACTGATTAATAATATCGATGGCTCAAGATGATTAAAACAGTATGTAACTGTCAAAAAACAATGTTTCTGCTTTAAATCATCATCATTTCGCTGTCCAATGTCAGATTTTATCGAGCCATTGACCTATGTAAAGTTCAGAATGTAAGCTTTAATCTGATTGGTCATTCAAGAAAAACGTCACAGGGAAATCCCGCCCCCTACTATATCATTGCACAAAATATCAACATACATAACAAAGAACTCATATTAATACATAACAGTTAATAGTTTATAAAGTATACAAAAACTTTTGCAATAACACACATATAGCACAAAAAAGCAAACAACACATGTATTAAACTGAAACAGTAAGATAGCTTGCTGTTTTACTGTTGTTGAACTACTTTTTTATGGCGTAGTATCGCATGTTTTTCTAAAGTTAAACCTGCAAACAATGACACTGCGACCGCCACTTAACTCATTAGCATATCTGCAATTTTCATATAGTTACTAAATCCGAGCTAATAGCTTGGATAAAAAGCATATGTTGTGTGTATTAACAATACAATCGCGTTTGGATGACCTACACTATCAAGAAGTCATATACAGGTAAGTATGGACTATGTAAATAGGAAGGATTTAATGATTCAGTATTTGTGAGTCACATATGTATGGATATTAAACTATAATGCGATCGAGATAAATATGTTGTGAGTTCATGATGGAACATATGTTGAGGTCATTCATGTGATTGTTTGGTACATAGAAAGAATAAAAGTTATAAAACTGTATTATGCGGTCATAATGCAATCTATCTTGAATGCATATGTATGTATATGTATCACAGTTATGAAGGGTGCTGTTTCTGGGGAATACCATATACTGTAATCATAAATGTTGTAGTCATATACTTTCATTACAGGGTATGTGTAAGTGTCTTAACTGTGTATTATAATATCACAACCATATATAATAGCTTACATGCATTAATATGTTACTTTGTTTCAAATGAATATGGTTGATTATTCTATGCTAATCTAGAACGTTCCATCGTCCGTGTCTATACACACCAACATCCGATTAAATAAGATCGTAAGAGACCAAACAGAGACAGAGGTATTTGGGTAGTGCTTTGTTAAATATATAGAGCATATAATTGTACCCATATGTCTTAGATGACGAAATTGCGATTTATGGACAACTAATGTACACAAATCAACCAAACAACCACTTTTCTGTGCAAAACCGCAATTCCTGTGACTGGATTTTCAACTAATCGGGTTTGAGCTAGCATGGAAGCGAAATGTTTAAAGCTAAGCGTAGACACATACCATAGCCTATTTCATCAACATTGCAAAGTATACTTTACTAGCTAAGTATACTTTGAGGGAGTAATCATTTATTTTTCCTGAAATGCATTATTTCATATAGAACTAACAAATGCATGTATTTCATGATTAAAAGTATGCAAAATTATTATACTGAATTTATTACATTATCACAGCCATAATGGCTGTGATAATGTAATAAATTCAGTATAATAAAAATTAATAAATTTATCATAAAATTGAAAATTTCTCCCTCAAAGTATACTTTGCTACTAAAGTATACTTTGCAATATTGATGAAATAGGCTACTGATCTGAGGCCTCTAAATCATGAGCAGTCGCTACAACATATGTTTTATATATGTGGCACGCATAGACGCTGTCAATATTGATTTCAGTGCAGGGGACGGGACTTTTGTCAATGAGAATATATGTTAATTGATAATATATTTCCATTTATCACCGATGATTAAAAATGCAGCCATGAGGAAAGGTTTGCTGAAATAGAATATGCTGATCTGCCTTATACAGACTTATGGTTATATGAGACAAGTATAAACTATTTCAGTGTAAATGTATGTATATGGGTATATCCACTCGTGAATGTATGGATATTATAATTAAGTCTAAAGTGATTGAAATGTAATGGTACTTAGCCGCACACCAGCATATAACAGTTTTTTAATATCTGACTGTAATGCGGACAAGGCCGAACTATAGCATATGTACCAATCGCAATACATAGTGTATACATATATGGAATTATAGTGCGATTTACAAGGTATATGATAATGTAAGACTCAATAAAATACAATTTCTGTAAAACAAACAGCACATATATTTTACAATTCTGACGTGTGTAACCTAATTCGATGATCACCAAGTGTATTTATCAGCGAACCACTAGTCTGAACACATGCGAATCCATTTCAGGCTAAATATTTATGCTTGGCGGCCATCTTGAATATGTTGATACTCTCAATGATAGAGACGTTCCAGCAAACCAAATCGCTTTGTAGATGCCCTATAAAACAATAATCACCATTAAAACATACTTTATCAGATTTTTCTGTAATGTTATGCAAGTACATATTGTATGATCAAAATGTCCCCTCATCCAAGCTTTAGTGCAGGATGAGGGGCATTATTGAAGTAAAGCCGGAGGCTGAGCATGTATAATGTAGCATATCATTCTGACGTGTATCGATTCTCCGTACTTTAAAAATCAAGTACAGCTTGAAAGTCACGTGTGTCGCAGGTGCCCGGAAGTACCGGCCCACAAAACATCACAATTTAAATCTAATAATTGTTTTGTTGTACCAATATACACATACGGGCGGGAAAGAATCAAATTCCACATAAATGCTTACCAGATTCCTATATACATATATTATAAGTATAGTAACCCCCTTCTGCACTCACAAAGCCCAGGATCCCAATAAAAAGTCTCATCTTACCATAATCTGGCGGATCATCAATTGTATCTGCAATACTCAGTACCTCTACCATAAATCAGATGCATCTCGCTATGACTCCTATATATACAAAAAATCCAAATTAGTCACGGGCAGGGTGTATACATGCTCAGCCTCCGGCTTTACTTCAATAATGCCCCTCATCCTGCACTAAAGCTTGGATGAGGGGTCATTATTTTGCGCAAAGCCTCGGCTTTCGCATGTATAATGTAGCATCTTTGAATACAACAAAACAAATATCCTTAACAAAGGAATGTATTGAAAGCATGTTTAAACCAACTCAATACATAGCAACTATTAAATACAGCATTTGCAAACGAGACCTGATTAACACTCAATGATTGTCTATAATAGAACTTTCTAAAGTTTTTATCAGAACTCCAGTCAGCAGTATCCAAAATACACTTCAGCGAACACCCTTTCCTGAATGCCGCAGATACAGAAGCCCCTCTGTAACTATGGGCTTTGAATGTATTTACATCTATACCTAACAACTCCAATACTAGCTTCAGCCATCCAGCTATCGTACTTGTACACAACGGTTTATGCGTAATGAAAGAAATCATCACTTTTCGAGATAGCCTAACTGACGCTGTAACCTTAATATAGTACAACAGTGTTTGCATAGTGCATAATCTCTCATCTCGAAAATGATCTACCCGTAAACTAAATGAACTTCCAGCTTTAGTTGTCTTTAACAAATTAGGAAAAACAAAAATAATAACATCTTTCTGAGTCATCATATGATTCAAATTCAACGATACGAGTGTCTGTGCACGTGGTGCCGTTGCCAGGGCTATCAAGGCTATAGTTTTTAATGATAAACCCGAAAGAGGATACAAACCTGCCAGATATTGCAATACTACAGAAACGTCCCATGTAACCCTGTATTTGGGAACAGCTGGTTTTTTCACAAATACTCCTCTCATAAACCTACTAATCAACTTACAGCTGTTACACCATTCATTCCCAAAGAAAGGTAATGTCTGTAACAACATGGATTTGTGTGAGTTAATAACAGAATATGACTTCTGCAACTGATAAAGGTAAAACAAATACCTAATAACTAAAATTTCAGTCGTTTTAAAAGGATTTCCAAACCTAAAATTGTTCCAAGCAGTCCACTGTCTCCAAGCATACTTATATTGTTTGTTTGTTCCTTCTTTCCATGAGCCAATGATAACCTCTGCAGCTCCTGGTGGAAGGCCTCTCCTGCAATGCACACCGGATACTTCGAACCCTATCAGCCTCAGCGACCGAGACATCGGATGTTGACTCCCGTCGTGCGGCAGACACAAGAGATCTTTGTGTCTGGGCAATCTGACCGGATGAGAAGAAATGCAGTTCAACAACAGCGGAAACCAAGGCTGCGATTTCCAAAGGGGAAAAATAAGAATCGCTCTTGTCACTTTATCGCTAACAATCTTATTGATAACTTTTCCTACCATATAAAAAGGAGGAAAAATGTATGGTTCATAACCCTGCCAACAGAACGTAAAAGCATCGGAATGTAAAGCTCCTGGTTCGGCAAACCATGACACAAAACATTTGATCTGTTTATTTAGTCTTGAGGCAAACAAATCAACAGTAGGCATGAAATACTGTTTACACAATCTTACAAAAATCTCATGCTTTAACATCCATTCAGTGGAATTGGAAAAATTTCTGGAATAGAAATCAGCTGTTGTGTTCAAATCACCCGGAATGTATACGGCCGACAGATATATTTTTCTTTGAAAACACCAATTCCAGATATCTGATGATAACTGATCCATTTTCTTAGATGTCATACCTCCCATATCGTTTATATACTTTACTGCAGAGACGTTATCAGACTGTATTTCAATATGAACATCATGTTTCAAGCCATATAATGATTGTAATGTGTAAAAAATGGCTATTAACTCCAAAAAGTTTATAGAATTTTCAACTTCTCTCAAATTCCATCTACCATTTGCATGACTTTGATCGCTGATGTCCCATCCACCCCATCCTGATAAACTAGCATCAGTCATACATCTAATCTGAACAGCCTTTGGTCGTATATGCTTCCCATTACAATTGCTTATATTATCCAACCACCATTGTAATTCATGCAAACTATCACTGGACAGCACCATCATATTATCAAAATCCATATTTGAGCCAATACCTCGGATATTGTCCCGTTCCAAATCTCGATAATGCATGGGTGCCTGCAGAATGGCATGAAATGAGTTTATAACAAGACCAATAAATGATGCCAATTCTCGTACAACAATAACACCCTTTTTCAAATTTCTGGCCTTTAACAACAACTTTTCTTCTGTCAGAAATATTTTGAACTGGATTGAATCAATAATAAAACCAAAAAACTGGATTCTTTGAGTAGGAACAAGCACAGACTTTTCATGGTTAATAGTAAACCCTAAACCTTCCAGTGTGTTCATCATATTTACTGTATTTGTCAAACTAGTGCTACTGTCTTTATCCATAGTTAACTAATCATCAATATAGTATGAACATCTAATGTTCTGTTGTCTAAAAAAGGCATATACTGGCTTCAAAATCTTCGTGTACAAATATGGCGCTGACTTTAAACCAAAGGGGAGGCAAACAAACTTATACAAAATACCATTCCATGAGAATTTCAAATATTTCTGATATGAACTATGAATCGGAACAGCAAAAAAATATGCGTCACGCAAATCAATAGAAGCCATAAAATCTTTTTCTTGTAATAGATCCAACACAACATTGAAGGTTTCCTGTTTGAAATGGTCATAATGTACAAAATCGTTTAAAAAACGTAAATTTATCACTGGACGAAATTTACCATTAGGCTTAGCAACAATGAATATTGTAGATATAAATTCATCCGCTTCATGAGACGATTCTACAATTGCTCCCTTTTGAAGAAGCACTGAAACTTCTTTATCTACAGTCAGCCATTGATCGGTATTAAAATTTATCTCATTTGGGACTCTAACTTGAACTGGTTTTTGGTCAAAATTAATACGATAACCAGTTACTGCTTCCAAGACAGCCGGATCATTAGTCATTCTCTGCCATTTGTGAACACATTACTTCAACTTTCCCACTGAACTCACCTGACATCCTAGTTTAAATCGTTTGGGGCAGTCGCCGTAGCAGCCCTTCTCGTATATCGCCCCCTGGCACCAGGACGAAACCCTCTGGGTGGATACGGCTGATATCTAGCATTAAGCGGGCTGGCATAAGTATTGCCATAATAACCACGCCTGGACACCCGTGAGCCAGCTCGGCCCCGGAAACTAGGAATTCTGTAAGGCTGGTCCCGGCAACGTTTATCATCTTTGCTAATGAAGTGGCAACAGCTTTCCCTTTCTCCGGGACCCTCATACGAGGCAACTCCCATTCATCATTTTCATCAACAATTTCTCCCTCTTCAAATAGGGCCTGTCCCATGTTTTGAGACACAAAATCCTGGCATTCACCTTCCGAAATATCTGCACTGTCAACCTCAACCTGTATGTTTGGTAAATTTTCTAATGACTGTCCAAAATAACTCTCTTGCTCATCCGAGAAATCATAGGCATGTCGTACCGGTTCAATCCCCAGAATTTCTAAGTTAAACGAGGCTTACCTTAGTAAGGTGAAGTTCAACTGTAATTCTATGAGTCATAGAATCACGGAGGCATTAAGTGAGATAGTACTCCGGGCATGCGCATCAGTATTTAAAGAAATTTGTTATTCATTATTACAATTACATACAGTTGCATACATGTACATGTATGTTTCCATAATATTTGCTGAAAGCAATTAGTTGGGTGGTGTGGGTGGCACTTAATGCCTCCGTGATTCTATGACTCATAGAATTACAGTTGAACTTCACCTTACTAAGGTAAGCCTCGTTTAACTTAGAAATTCTATTTCGTCCCATATAATCACTCCGTGCATTAATTGAGACTTTAAAGCTAATAATGGAACAAATTTAGGTGTCGCTGTTTTACATTCTAATATATAACTCACCATATTACTGTCTATCCGAGCTGCTAACATTGGAGTACAGCTCTGCTGAATCGTCTCTCATCGATGACTTCTTTTTTGTAGAATTTAGCGAATGTACTTTCGCTTGTCCAACCAGCAGTTTTCATAATGTCACTAATAGGCACAGAAGACCGCTGTGCCTTCGATACTGCCGCGGCTCGAACACTATGTGCTCCAAACTGTTTTACATCAATTCCCGAACGTAACAACACAATCTTGATCCATCGGGCGATTGTATCTCTTGTAACAGCATTAAACGGTTTGATAAAACTGATTAACAACTTATGTTCACTATTTTCGCGAACAGGTTTTGTGCGATTCAAATACTCTTTCATAACAGTATATACACAAAGCCTCCTGTCTGGAGGATACGATAACAGGTCAATGCACGAAACATCATAACTAGGTCGACTTTGCTTAAGAAGACCGTCAAATTGAACAATAAACTTTGAACGACATTTTTTAATATTGACAGTGGTCAATAAGTGAACTGTTTGTACACGTGTAGCATTCGTCAGAGCAATCAACATGACTAATTTAAGAGTAAGATCTTTTAAACTAATTAACTTCACAGGTGATAGTGTCTTGAGATACATCAGCACTTTGTTTACATCCCATACTTCTTTATATCTTGGTTGTGAAGGCCTCGTGTTGAAGACACCTTTCATAAATCGAATGACTGTAGGGTGTGAGCCTGCTAAATAACCATCTATTTTAATACCAAGCGAAGATAATGCTGACCGTGCAGTATTTATAGAATTATATCCAAGTCCTTTCTGAAACTCGTCCGTTAGAAATTCTATTACGTTATTCACAGAAACTGAAATTTGATTGATTTCCTGGATACCACTGTACTGTAACCATTTTTAATATGCACTTGGTACTGACGTTTGGTCGACTTTCGCCATGAGGACATGAGAACATCGGTAGCTGGTCGAGAAAGGCCTTGCTGTCTGTACTGTCGCCGGACACTTTGCATGCAATCATCACCATTTTCTGGGCCAGTGGATGTTGCATGTCTGAGTGTTGAAGTCTCAACAACTTTTTTGTGCTGGGCAATATTACCGGATAGTCCACAAGAGTCCTCATCAGGAGAGTAAACCATGGTTGTGTCGGCCATAGTGGTGCCACGATTATCCCCCTTGCCTTGTCGATTCTTATCTTCTGAACGACACGTGCTAGTATACTGAAAGGACAGAAAATGTAACACACGTCAAACATGGCCCAATCTACAGTAAAAGCTCAAAATATGCAGCTTCGGGGTCTGGTTTCCAGGCACAGAACAATGGTAATTTCTTATTCAACCGAGTAGCAAACAAATCAATATTCGGTTTTTGCCATTTGTTACAGAGTTGGAGAAAAACTTCATTGCACAGCTCCCATTCTAACTGGTCATTGAAGTTTCTTGATGGGTGATCTGCCTCATTTGTCTTTCCTGGTATGTGTGAACATGATATCCAAGTTTTACATTCATTGGCCAATTGCCAAATTTCACTGGCGACATTGTTACATTGGTCGGACTTGATACCTCCCATATTGTTAACATAGCACACTGCCGTGGAGCTGTCGGATAGGACAAGAACATGTTTGTTTCGCATTTTGTCGGACAAAGCTTTCATTGCAAACTTGATAGCAAGTAGCTCTAAAACGTTTATGTGATATGTTTTTTCTATCCTAGTCCATCGGCCGCCAATTTTTTGACCTTGACAAACAACTCCCCAACCGAGCAAGCTGCTATCAGTTTGAATTTCGATGGCTGGATTGCCATGGCTAATGTGTCTACACTGATTGTCAATGTTCTGGTACCACCATTTCAGTTCATTTCGCATACTTGGTGTAATGCCCATCATTCCATCGTAATTACCGTAACTACGCTTCAATGCACAGGTTTTTTGCTTTTTCCAAACCACGATAGTGCAATTTACCAAACTCAACTGCTGAAAATGATGCAACGATTACACCAATAACCTTAGCCACATGTCGAATGCTGGCTTTTGACCGTGCTAACAAGTTCGTACATTCTGATTTTATGTGGTCGACCTTATGTTGCGGTAGCTGAACTCATCATATTTTCTGAATCTATAGTATGGCCAAGGAATATCATTTTTTGTGTTGGTTCAAAAACCGATTTTTCATTGTTTATGGTAAACCCAAGATTCGACATGAGTGTCTTTGTGTCATTCACATTCGTTTGACATTCCTCAAGTGTATCACCACACAAAAGGCTGTCATCAATAAATCCAGAATTCACATGTCCCATATTTCTTAATTTTGAAAAAACTGGTTTCATAAATTTTGTTGAAACTGACGGGGACATGATGCCCAGGCCATTTGGAAAACATGTATACTGATAAAGTTTGTTCTTCCACATGAAACACAAATACTTCTGGTGTTCTTCGGCCACAGGTACTGAATAATATGCGTGCCGCAAGTCAATGCTAGCCATCCAGGTACCTTTTGTTATCAGATTTAATGCTTTTTCAAATGTATCCATCTTAAAATGGTGATACTGTACAAATGAATTAAGCTTTTGTAAGTTGAGTATCATCCTGTATTCGCCATTTTTCTTTGGGCGTACAAATATAGGTGATACACAACTGTCAGGTTCAAGTTTTGCAAGTTTAATAACTTGTAATTTTAATAATTTACTGATTTCATTATCAATAGCTTCAGTTTCTATGCTATTAAATTGGTATGTGGGGAATTTTTTATTTCCCCCCTGTTCTAGTTCAAATATATTCTCATTTATTTCAATATGACAGTTTTGAACCATATCTAATATAACTGGATCACTAGTTAATTTTTTCCACTCGTATACAAACAATTTTAATCTACCAGCAACAAAGAAATCATCTGTTCTATCACTCACCTGTGATTCGACATTTACTGACGAGCTCTGCCCGAGCCCCTCCTCTGGTAGTTTTTTGCCTCGCCTGTAGACGTAGTGGGCGCCGCTGTGTTCCCAGCGTAGTGGTACGTCCCGTAAGGGTGGTATGTGCCTCTTCTCATACCGCGACCACGCCCTCTGTACCGCATGGCCGTGGGTAGGGACGTCCCCTGCCTCGGACATTTCTGTTTATTTTGCTGCTAATTTTAGCACATTCCTCAATTTCTTTGGCCGATTTGGAAACATCGTCCCCAAATAATTCTTTAGTGAATGGCCGGGTGTGGTTGCACAAATGCACATACTCGTCTTTTATTTCTGGTTTTAATAAATCACGACGAGTCCAATTAATTTGTTTATTGGCATGTCCAAGGAGTGCCATCACGTCGGAACATTCATCAATGCACTCGCCATGCAATCTTCTCATCTTTCTCTTCAAACGTCGCCATTTTGTTCACAGTCTTAACTAAGATTGTTGCGGCTTTCACAATCGCAGTCTCAATATTCTGCAATTTTTTATCGTTTGTCCGTGCATTAGATCCTAATGCATCCCAGATGAGTTGATTAGTTTTCACTGTCACTAAACCATCACAATTTGATGGTCTAGGTGTCTTTTCATCTTTGACTAGCTCCACGTACCTCTCTTCGTCAATGCCATTCACAAAAAACTCGGTTACACTTTCTGCTAAAGCAGAATCGATATTGTCACCACAAATTTCATGCGATTTAAATTTTTTCGACATGGACGCAAATCGCGATGAGCTTTCCTCCAAGCTCCGCTTCTGTGATGTGGCTGTGACAGTTTTCTTTCTGCATTACTTGCAGTAGCCTCTGGTTCTGGTGTGTAATTTTCATCATATTCAACACCCTCACCGTCATAATATTCCCCTTCATTTTCATAACAACCTTCGTTGTAACACTCCTCTTCCATGCTCTGTACTTTCTTACAAACAGTTGTCAATTTTTCATTTTGTTTTTTCAGACTTGTTTCAATATTCTTCATGAATGACAGAATAAGTTCGCTACTACTGTCATTAGTTTTCGCGGATTTTGCGACAACGTCGCTTTCCGGTGTCTGACTCTGAGATTTTTTCTCTTTCACCGCGGGAGCTTTACCCTTATTCGACTGCGTCGATCTGGGCTTTTTGGGCGGTTCATCGTCACCAGGGACGCTGGTTTTAGGGTCCGCCATTTGGCTAATTTTTCCAGCGCAAATAACGCGGAAACTAATGACAGCGCACCACGTGCGCAATTAAACTCGGAATAACTGCGTTATTCACTGACGATTTTTGATTTTTGTCGATAATTTGTCAAAATGACATACAAACTACGTTTGTAATAATTACACCGACAATATGCGTCTATACACTGATATTCGCGGAAAATTTACAATTTTCCTTTGCGAATCGCTAACTTTGTATCGGTCTACGACAGACCGGAAGCACACTGATGCGCATGCCCGGAGTACTATCTCAATTAATGCACGGAGTGATTATATGACTGTCCAAAATAACTCTCTTGCTCATCCGAGAAATCATAGGCATGTCGTACCGGTTCAATCCCCAGAACCTCTCTCAAACTGGCAATGTCCGCCGTAGACAGTTTTGTAATATCAATGACCGGTGTATCACTAGTTTTACTACAACATTTTGTCTTCTCTTTCCCTGAGGCACTATTATTAAGTTTTTTGCCACTAGCACTAGGCTTTGTCGATTTGACTTTTGCACCATCACTCTTCGAGGTGGTCGTGTAACTGGGGCCAGGTTGGACTATTACAGACTTCAATTTCTTTGCCTTATGGCCCTTTTTTCCTGATACCAATATCTCGTCCTCGCTAAACCCCGAGAACCCATCGCTGCCTGTACCTAAAGACAAGACTTCGTCGTTGTCGGAGCTCATGTTCCAGTTCAGTAATGGGTTTCCGCGACCGCACCGCGTACGTGTCACAAACAATAATCAATATAGATTTACTATATAAATAACAGCACCGCGTACTGTAAAGTATAATAAATAATATATGCCCGAACTACATTCAGAGCGAGCTCCCAATAAACTTACCAACTAAGTGAATAAAATCGATGTTTCTACTTCGAACGTCAGAACAATTGTGATGTTTTGTGGGCCGGTACTTCCGGGCACCTGCAACACACGTGACTTTCAAGCTGTGCTTGATTTTTAAAGTACGGAGAATCGATACACGTCAGAATGATATGCTACATTATACATGCGAAAGCCGAGGCTTTGCGCAAAATAATAGAGTGAGTGTTGCACTCATTTGACCCATTTGCACTTAATGACACCAAAAATGACCTTGTCCCACCTGATTTGATTGACCTACACCATATTCGTGTTCAGGATGATGTAATGCATTGATTTAAAGTAGTCGTTGCTTTTGCTCTCTCGGGTTGAACAGAATTCATTTTTATGGGTGCGTGCCCCCTACTACACATAAATTGTCTGTGCCCGACTTGATGTGGGGGTGAGATAGAGATTTTGAAAGTGAAAGTAGACGGTTCCGTCAAAAAAGGGGAAATAACTCATGGAAATCAATCCGCATGGCCCCGTGCTTGGCATGGATCTAGAACCGGCTTAGGTCACCGACTTCAGGAATGGAAGTAACAAAATTGATTTTGCCGCAGGTAGTTTGTGATTGTCATGTTTGTGTGAATGTGGGTCTATGGGAAATCAATTGGTTGCCTGTTTCCTGAAGCCATTGGGGAGCTGGGTTGAGCATGAACAGACCATCAGCCACAGATAACTGCCAATACACAGTGATGACATTATCACTCAAAGAACTACAGTCTACACTCGTTAACTCAAATTCCAGGGGACTGAGGAAAATACTTTGAACATAAATTTGAGTTAACGTGAGTTATCATATAGGATAACATGTGCTTCAAGGTGCATGATCACGTGGTTACAAGAACAAGAACAAGAACAAGAACAACAACGTCGCCCACTCCAAAGTAAGTATTATTTGATATTTTCCTTAATATGTAACGGATTTTTATGAAATATGGCGCAGCAAACGCGTCTTCATGAGATGCATTTGGTGGTCCAGGGAGTTTGGCACAGACTTATGTCGTTTTTGCAAAGAATTGATTTCCGTGTCGGAGACACGGAAATCGATTCTTCGCAAAAACGACAGAAGTTTGGGCGAAAATACAGAGACCACCAAATGCAGCTTAACAAGACGCGTTTGATGCGCCATATTTCATCAAAATCTGTAACGTAATAAGGACAATATAAAAGAATACGTACTTTGAATCAGATGGATTCTGGAAGTTTCAGTACTTGTTATTGTTGTTAGTACCACGTGATCATACACCTTGTACTTGGGACCAAAAATCTACATTTATCAGTAAGTAGTTTGACTTAAGAAAGTTTGAGGTAATGAGTGTAGACTGTATTGTATTACCGTAATGATTCTAATAAGACGCCCATGCTTTAACCCTTAGACCGCTATCTTAATTTTGTTGTTGTCTGCTGTTTATTTTCTATTTTCCATTTTTATAATCAAAAACATGCTTTGACAGCACTTTAGAATAATTTACAACATGCTTTGACAGCACTTCAGAATCAGTTCCATTGAAAATGATTCTGAAGTGCTGTCAAACCATGTTTTTATTGAGAAATAGGGCAAGATATAAAGTAACAGCAGACGACAATTGTTGTGAGTAGCGGTCTTTACCTTAGGGAGCATCATAATTCCTACATGTTTCCTAGCCTTGTTTAATTCACTTGATATCAAACTAGAGAAAGTGAGCAGGGGCTCATAAATAACCCCAGGACCGACAAATACAAACTTTTAACGCAAACATTTAAAAAACTTTAACAAAAATAAACTTCAAAGTAATTTGACCTTGGACATGAAGGCCACATGGTGTGGTATGGAATGAAAATATGGATGATGATAAGGAAGTATACAAAGATTGAAGTAAATCCAACTTACCGTTGCAGAGATAATGGGGTCCCTAAAACTTTAACGCAAATCTTACGGACGCACATTTCTAAGTAATTTGACCTTGACCTTAAGCTTAGCCATGAAGGCTGCAATGAGTGTGGTATGGAATGAAAATACGGATGATGATAAGGAAGTATATGAAGTTTGAGGTAACCGACTTACCGTTACAGAGATAATGGGTACACAAAAACTTTAACGTGGACAGGCTATAGCTAGTGGACAAATGGATGGACGGAAGGATGGATGGAATTACGAAAACGACATACACCTTTACATACTTTGTATGCCGGGGTATAAAGACACTGGCCTGGTATTTGTTATGTGTTTTCCTGTCATCTATCTCTGATCATAAGTTGTGTTCATGTTTGCAGCACACATATACAGGTATTGTCATTATATGGCCGACTACAGTGGAACCTCTATACACCAGACACCTCTACCTTCGAGAATGTGCAAGATATAGCAGGAGCTACACTGGTAAATCTAAATTAGCTCCTCTGTTTTAGTGGACCTCATATGAGACACGCCGTGCAATTTTGTTCCATAGTACAACTGCGTAATTTCATGAAATACTTCTACAAAAGTTACAATATTTTTCATAAATAAAGTCAAAAGTTGACAGAATTTTCAGTTCCGCATGTACTCTGATTTTTTTTTCAACTTTTGACACCATTCACGGAACATATTGTAAATTTCATATTTCATGAAATTATGCAGATGGTAAAAAATCACATGGCGTGTCTCATACCGTATTTCGCCGTGTATTGCGCATCTCTATTTTGGGGTAAAAAAATAGTTTGCGTCAATAGCGCGCAGCAAACTTTCACAAAAACAATCGGCGGAAATTCCGTCCTGTCAGTATAAGAAAATTGCTTTCCAAGTTCACATCCACAATGCTGAACATATGCTGTTAGGCTCTATCGAAGTTGCTAATCGGTGACAAAAAGATCGCCAAAGGTCAGCTTTACTAATCGAGGCATAAACTAGACTTTATATTGTCTAAAATTATTAAAATTAAAATTTACAACCAATCAATAACAGGTAGGCAACATTTGACCGATATGAGATCGGGACACACCAACGTAAATACAGAAAACATGGAAAATTATTTCTAATTTTAGTTTTTATTATTCATACTCACCTGAATGGTTGCAAACTGATAGGTTGCTATGAAATCGTCCTAATAATAAAAATCTGCCTACTCTAATCACTCAAATAACCCACCATAGACCATTCCGCTCTACCCACAGCCAATTGGCTAGTCCGCTATTTAAACTCCTCCTATTATTGTTAGGTATACAGCTTCAAAAGTAAATCATTTCCATATGGAAATGACACTGCTAGATAAAAATAGCCTGAAGTATACTAAGTAGGGAGAAGATAAAACCATCAAGCGGGGACGGGAGGAGGGTCTACCTTACCATTCAGGTGAGTATGAATAATAAAAACTAAAATTAGAAATAATTTTCCATTTTTATGTCTTCAAACTAACCTGAATGGTTGCAAGAATTCGTAGTGATGGTGGGAGGTATTCTCACTACTCATACTCGACCGGAATGGTAAGGCAGATTAAAAAACCCTCAAAACAGACAAAAATATTTGGTCTAGGTACAAACTTGGGTGTTACCTATATAGTAATAACATGGTCTCACCCTAGAATCATAGGGGAGCCCAAAGCGGGCCCCCCCCCTTTTCTACGAAAGTAGAA
>CM055273.1:67934148-68256037 GCA_029237695.1 Conchocele bisecta
AATTGTCTCCTTGGAGACAATTCTAATGAAATACCAAGATGTTTTTTCATGGAAAAATAAGAAAATATGCTATACTTGTGGTATGTTTATTGTTTTCAGCAGCATGATAAAGATACCACAAATTTTCCATTATAGGAATGAATGGCCTTTTTGTGGAATTTATTGGGGTATAAACTTGGAAAAGTCGCGGGAATACTGGACGAAGGCCGGAAGGCCTCGTCCAGAATTCCCGCGACTTTTCCAAGTTTATATCCCCGATAAATTCCACAAAAAGGCCATTCATTCCTTATAATTCCAGCATTTGAAATAAATTCATCAAGAAAACATGTTTATTTTCCGTTTTCTTAAGAATTATTTTAACTGCGCCTCACGGTTACGGAAAGTAGTTCGGCATGGGAGTTTACTGGGATATAAACTTTGAACGGAGACTTGCAACGGACCAATCAAATGTTAAGGAATTGTGTAAATATTTTTGTGCTGGAATTATTGCTTTTTGATACTCACTACATGTACTTCTGATTTTAATTGGGTTTTTGGAAATTTTAATTGGGTATACGCAAATACGCAAATACGCAAATACGCAAATACGCAAATACGCAGCTTATCTGGAGCACTGTGTACCGATACCAGTATATATCAACAAAACAGTTTCTGACATGTTCCAAGCACCTTTAACCCTTACCATGCTGAATAATTTTTGTTTTCCATTTGTCTCATTAAGAACATGATTTTACAGCAGTTCTGTCCAACCATGTTTTTAATGCGAAAAATTACAAAATACGAAACAACAGCAGACGACAATTTTTGTTTCCCTGCATTCTAAGGGTTAAGGCCGAAAACAAGTAATTTGGTTCTCAGACACTGCGTTTGCAGAATGTGACGCTCGAGGGCGGATTTTTAAAATATTTTTTTGTTTGTTTGATCGAGACGTTCGTGGTTTTTTTCAAGTTACTATAACCTCGTTAGACGTGAACACACACCAGATTTTTGGTCAGACATGATTGGATATTTGCATATTTTTGTATGGTAGTGTTTTTTATTTATCATCTGGCTAATTTACAGACTTTTATTCTTCCATGACGATAAAATGTTCCGACGTGCAGGGATTATTTTGATGAAGCATTATCTGAGAACCAAAGTACTAATTGTCACTGAATTTCAAACATGGATATAACGTGTGATATTTGCACTTGTCAGTGCAGTATGGTGCAGATTCCAATTACATTATCAGCTAATTTGATAGTGTCAATCAATCGACCTGATATGTGGCTGTGACTGGAGAAATGGAGCTTATGGGTTTTGCAAACAGTGTAGATCCAGATCAGCCTGTGCATCCGCATAGACTGATCAGGATCTGCACTGTTCAGCATTCCATCAATGAAACAACGGGCATGATTTAGACAAGGAATATATAGATAGTTATCAGGCTACAGGAGTGTGCTATTTGATCAGGAGCTACACTGGTCACAAATCCCAGAAGCCCGATTTCACTGGTCACAGCCACATATTCGTTCACAGTTAGTGCAAGGTTTTGTTCTGTCCGTGACTCATTAATTCTGAATGTCCTATGTGTGTGACTGGCTGTTGTGCTAGAATCATGAATGTATTCGAACAGTCACAATAATGTGTTCATGTTACATGCCAAACGCGATAATAGATGTATATCGATAAAGTTGAAGCTGTTTAACAGAATAGACGTTAACTGACAATAAACTTGATTTGTCCGTAAGCGAGAACTGACGGAACACCCCATCCGCACAACCCGTGTGGGCCATGATGCTATTTTTTTTGTATCTAAAAGAGTATTATACCCCAGATTTCAAATTAAATCTATTTTACTTTACAAATGTATTATTGATTTGGTTCCTTATTAAATAGGGAACAAATGATAACTAGATGGCCGCGGCCTGCATGTCGCGCCTTGTGGCGAGGCATGGACACTAAAAAAAAAGATATAGTATAACGAAAAACTTTAACCAACAACTTGATTATAGTATAACGAAAAACTTAACCAACCAAAATTAACCAAAAAACTTAACCAAAAACTTTAACCAAAAAACTTAACCAAAAACTTCAAAGTAATTTGACCTTGACATTGGGCACAGGGGCCGCACGGGAGTGGGGTAGAATGAAAATACAGATGATGATAAACACCCATGTGAAGTTTCAAGGTAATGGGCAAAGCAGTTGCAGAGATATAGTATAACAAAAAAATTTAACCAAAAAACTTAACCAAAAAACTTAACCAAAAACTTTAACCAAAAAACTTAACCAAAAACTTCAAAGTAATTTGACCTTGACATTGGGCACAGGGGCCGCACGGGAGGGGGGTAGAATGAAAATATAGATGATGATAAACACCCATGTGAAGTTTCAAGGTAATGGGCAAAGCAGTTGCAGAGATACAGTATAACGAAAAACTTTAACCAAAAAACTTAACCAAAAAACTTAACCAAACAACTTAACCAAAAACTTTAACCGGACACACGTACGCCAAAGTGCCGACTATATCGCGCTTTCCGCAAAGTAATTTGCAGTTGCAGAGATACAGTATAACGAAAAACTTTAACCAAAAAACTTAACCAAAAAACTTAACCAAAAACTTTAACCAAAGAACTCAACCAAAAACTTTAACCAAAAAACTTAACCAAACAACTTAACCAAAAACTTTAACCGGACACACGTACGCCAAAGTGCCGACTATATCGCGCTTTCCGCAAAGTAATTTGACCTTGACATTGGGCACAGGGGCCGCACGGGAGGAGGGTAGAATGAAAGATAGATGATGATAAACACCCAAATGAAGTTTCAAGGTAATGGGCAAAGCAGTTGCAGAGATAGTATAACAAAAAAACTAAACCAAAAAACTTAACCACTTTAACCAAAACAAACTTTAACCAAAAACTTCAAAGTAATTTTGACCTTGACATTGGGCACAGGGGCCGCAGTAGAATGAAAATATACATGATGATTACCCATGTGAAGTTTCAAGGTAATGGGCAAAGCAGTTGCAGAGATATAGTATAACGAAAAACTTTAACCAAAAACTTTAACCAAAAAACTTAACCAAAAACTTTAACCAAAGAACTTAACCAAAAACTTTAAACAAACAACTGAACCAAACAACTTAACCAAAAACTTTAACCAAAGAACTTAACCAAAAACTTTAACCAAAAAACATAACCAAACAACTTAAACCACTTTAACCGGACGCAACGTACGTACTTACGTACGTACTACGTCGTACGTACGCCAAAACGGCCGATAATTAAAACTAGTGGCCGCGGCCTGCATGTCCCGCCTTGTGGCGAGCATGGACACTAAAAAAGAGATATAGATAACGAAAAACTTTAACCAAAATACTTAACAAAAAACTTAACAAAAAGTTTAACCAACACACGTACGTACGCAAAGTGCCGACTATATCAGCTTTCCGCAAGCGGTCGCGACAAAAAACATTAACCAAAAACTTCAAAGTAATTTGACCTTGACATTGGGCACAGGGGCCGCACGGGAGGGGGGTAGAATGAAAATATAGATGATGATAAACACCCATGTGAAGTTTCAAGGTAATGGGCAAAGCAGTTGCAGAGATATAGTATAACGAAAAACATTAACCAAAAAACTTAACCAAAAAACTTAACCAAAAAACTTAACCAAAAACTTCAAAGTAATTTGACCTTGACATTGGGCACAGGGGAAAAACTTTAACCAAAAAACTTAACCAAAAAGCTTAACCAAACAACTTAACCTAAAACTTCAAAGTAATTTGACCTTACATTGGGCACAGGGGCCGCCGCGAGGGGGGTGAATGAAAATATAGATGATGATAAACACCATGTGAAGTTTGAAGGTAATGGGCAAAGCAGTTGCAGAGATATAGTATAACGAAAAACTTAACCAAGAAACTTAACCAAAAACTTTAACCAAAAAACTTAACCAAAAAAGTTAACCAAAAACTTTAACCAAAGAACTTACCAAAAACTTCAAAGTAATAGACCTGGACATTGGGCACGGGGCCGCACGGGAGGGGGGTAGAAATGAAAATATAATGATGATAAACACCCTATGAAGTTTTCAAGGTAATGGGCCAAAGCAGTTGCAGAGATATAGTATACGAAAAACTTTAACCAAAAAACTTAACCAAAAAACTTAACCAAAAACTTTAACCAAAATACATAACCAAAACTTCAAAGTAATTTGACCTTGACATTGGGGCACAGGGGCCGCACGGGAGGAGGTAGAATAAAAATAGATGATGATAAACACCCATGTGAAGTTTCAAGGTAATGGGCAAAGCAGTTGCAGAGATATAGTATAACGAAAAACTTTAACAACAAATTTTAACCAAAAAACTTAACCAAAAACTTTAACCAAAGAACTTAACCAAAAACTTTAACCAAAAAACTTAACCAAAAACTTTAAACAAAGAAGTTAACCAAAAACTTCAAAGTAATTTGACCTTGACATTGGGCACAGGGGCCGCACGGGAGATGGGTAGAATGAAAATATAGATGATGATAACCACCCATGTGAAGTTTCAAGGTAATGGGCAAAGCAGTTGCAGAGATATAGTATAACGAAAAACTTTAACCAAAAACTTTAACCAAAAAACTTAACCAAAAACTTTAACCAAAGAACTTAACCAAAAACTTTAAACAAACAACTGAACCAAACAACTTAACCAAAAACTTTAACCAAACCAACTTTAACCAAAGAACTACCAAAAACTTTAACCAAAAAACTTAACCAAACAACTTAACCAAAAACTTTAACCGGACGCACGTACGTACGCCAAACGGCCGACTAATTAAAACTATTTGGCCGCGGCCTGCATGTCGCGCCTTGTGGCGAGGCATGGACACTAAAAAAAGAGATATAGAGATATAGTATAACGAAAGACTTTAACCAAAATACTTAACCAAAAAACTTAACCAAAAAGTTTAACCGGACACACGTACGTACGCCAAAGTGCCGACTATATCACGCTTTCCGCAAGCGGTCGCGACAAAAACATTAACCAAAAACTTCAAAGTAATTTGACCTTGACATTGGGCACAGGGGCCGCACGGGAGGGGGGTAGAATGAAAATATAGATGATGATAAACACCCATGTGAAGTTTCAAGGTAATGGGCAAAGCAGTTGCAGAGATATAGTATAACGAAAAACTTTAACCAAAAAACTTAACCAAAAAACTTAACCAAAAACTTCAAAGTAATTTGACCTTGACATTGGGCACAGGGGAAAAACTTTAAACCAAAAAACTTAACCAAAAAACTTAACCAAACAACTTAACCTAAAACTTCAAAGTAATTTGACCTTGACATTGGGCACAGGGGCGCAGGCGGGAGGGGGTAGAATGAAAATATAGATGATGATAAACACCCATGTGAAGTTTGAAGGTAATGGGCAAAGCAGTTGCAGAGATATAGTATAACGAAAAACTTTAACCAAGAAACTTAACCAAAAACTTTAACCAAAAAACTTAACCAAAAAACTTAACCAAAAACTTTAACCAAAGAACTTAACCAAAAACTTCAAAGTAATTAGACCTGGACATTGGGCACAGGGGCCGCATGGGAGGGGGGTAGAATGAAAATATAGATGATGATAAACACCCATATGAAGTTTCAAGGTAATGGGCAAAGCAGTTGCAGAGATATAGTATAACGAAAAACTTTAACCAAAAAACTTAACCAAAAAACTTAACCAAAAACTTTAACCAAAATACATAACCAAAAACTTCAAAGTAATTTGACCTTGACATTGGGCACAGGGGCCGCACGGGAGGGGGGTAGAATAAAAATATAGATGATGATAAACACCCATGTGAAGTTTCAAGGTAATGGGCAAAGCAGTTGCAGAGATAGTATAACGAAAAACTTTAACAACAAATTTTACAACCAAAAACTTAACCAAAAACTTTAACCAAAGAACTTAACCAAAAACTTTAACCAAAAAACTTAACCAAAAACTTTAAACAAAGAAGTTAACCAAAAACTTCAAAGTAATTTGACCTTGACATTGGGCACAGGGGCCGCACGGGAGATGGGTAGAATGAAAATATAGATGATGATAAACACCCATGTGAAGTTTCAAGGAATCAAGTAATGGGCAAAGCAGTTGCAGAGATATAGTATAACGAAAAACTTTAACCAAAAACTTTAACCAAAAAACTTAACCAAAAACTTTAACCAAAGAACTTAACCAAAAACTTTAAACAAACAACTGAACCAAACAACTTAACCAAAAACTTTAACCAAAGAACTTAACCAAAAACTTTAACCAAAAAACTTAACCAAACAACTTAACCAAAAACTTTAACCGGACGCACGTACGTACGCCAAACGGCCGACTAATTAAAACTATTTGGCCGCGGCCTGCATGTCGCGCCTTGTGGCGAGGCATGGACACTAAAAAAAGAGATATAGAGATATAGTATAACGAAAGACTTTAACCAAAATACTTAACCAAAAAACTTAACCAAAAAGTTTAACCGGACACACGTACGTACGCCAAAGTGCCGACTATATCACGCTTTCCGCAAGCGGTCGCGACAAAAACATTAACCAAAAACTTCAAAGTAATTTGACCTTGACATTGGGCACAGGGGCCGCACGGGAGGGGGGTAGAATGAAAAATATAGATGATGATAAAACACCCATGTGAAGTTTCAAGGTAAGGGCAAAGCAGTTGCAGAGATATAGTATAACGAAAAACTTTAACCAAAAAACTTAACCAAAAAACTTAACCAAAAACTTCAAAGTAATTTGACCTTGACATTGGGCACAGGGGAAAAACTTTAACCAAAAAACTTAACCAAAAAGCTTAACCAAACAACTTAACCTAAAACTTCAAAGTAATTTGACCTTGACATTGGGCACAGGGGCCGCACGGGAGGGGGGTAGAATGAAAATATAGATGATGATAAACACCCATGTGAAGTTTGAAGGTAATGGGCAAAGCAGTTGCAGAGATATAGTATAACGAAAAACTTTAACCAAGAAACTTAACCAAAAACTTTAACCAAAAAACTTAACCAAAAAAGTTAACCAAAAACTTTAACCAAAGAACTTAACCAAAAACTTCAAAGTAATTAGACCTGGACATTGGGCACAGGGGCCGCATGGGAGGGGGGTAGAATGAAAATATAGATGATGATAAACACCCATATGAAGTTTCAAGGTAATGGGCAAAGCAGTTGCAGAGATATAGTATAACGAAAAACTTTAACCAAAAAACTTAACCAAAAAACTTAACCAAAAACTTTAACCAAAATACTTAACCAAAAACTTCAAAGTAATTTGACCTTGACATTGGGCACAGGGGCCGCACAGGAGGGGGTAGAATGAAAATATAGATGATGATAAACACCCATGTGAAGTTTCAAGGTAATGGGCAAAGCAGTTGCAGAGATATAGTATAACGAAAAACTTTAACAACAAATTTTAACCAAAAAACTTAACCAAAAACTTTAACCAAAGAACTTAACCAAAAACTTTAACCAAAAAACTAAACCAAAAACTTTAAACAAAGAAGTTAACCAAAAACTTCAAAGTAATTTGACCTTGACATTGGGCACAGGGGCCGCACGGAGATGGGTAGATGAATGAAAATATAGATGATGATAAACACCCATGTGAAGTTTCAAGGTAATGGGCAAAGCAGTTGCAGAGATATAGTATAACGAAAAACTTAACCAAAAAACTTAACCAAAAAACTTAACCAAAACTTTAACCAAAAACTTTAACCAAAGAACTTAACCAAAAACTTTAACCAAAAAACTTAACCCAAAACTTTATCCAAAGAACTTAACCAAAAATTTCAAAGTAATTTGACCTTGACATTGGGCACAGGGCCGCACAGGAGGGGGTAGAATGAAAATATAGATGATGATAAACACCCATATGAAGTTTCAAGATAATGGGCAAAGCAGTTGCAGAGATATAGTATAACGAAAAACTTTAACCAAAAAAACTTAACCAAAAAAACTTAACCAAAAACCAAAAATTTTAACCAAAAAACTTAACCAAAAACTTCAAAGTAATTTGACCTTGACATTGGGCACAGGGGCCGCACGGGATGGGGGTAGAATGAAAATATAGATGATGATAAACACCCATGTGAAGTTTCAAGGTAATGGGCAAAGCAGTTGCAGAGATATAGTATAACGAAAAACTTTAACCAAAAACTTTAACCAAAAAACTTAACCAAAAAACTTAACCAACAACTTTAACCAAAGAATTTAACCAAAAACTTTAACCAAAAAACTTAACCAAACAACTTAACCAAAAAACTTAATCAAAAACTTTAACCAAAGAACTTAACCAAAAACTTTAACCAAAAAACTTAACCTTACAGCTTAACCAAAAACTTTAACCGGACACACGTACGTACGTTTTAACAAAATTGTGCTATTTTTAGATGGCGGTCATCTTGGATTAACTGATTTTACCAAATCTGAAAATGCTTCACCCAAGGATCTTAACTTCCTATGAAGTTTGGCCAGCATCGGCCATGTGGTTCCTGAGAAAAAGACATTCAAAATCTTGAATAAATGGACCTTGGATTAGCGATGACCTCCATTATAACAAATCTGAAAAGGCTTCACCCATGGACCATAATTTTTAAGTTTGGCTACCATGGGCCAAGCGGTTCAAGTGATGAAGAATTTTGAAATCTCTAATAAAAGAACAACCTTTTGACATTTTGGCGGCCATCTTGGATGATCTAACAATCCGATTTCGACAAAAAATGTACCAGAGTGTTCGCCTCATTGATACCTTCGATTTGATATATAACATGACCATATTCGGTCAAAAATAAAATTTGACCCCACGGGCCACACCCATTTTTAACCCCGGGGTCACCATTTTAACAACTTTGAAAGAGCAATGTACATCGATCATTCCTACCAAGTTTCGTCGAAATCTGGCTAGCGAGAAGAAGATTTTTTAAGAATTTATGCTATTTTTAGACGGCGGCCATCTTGTATTAGCGATGACCTCCATTTTAACAAATCTGAAAAGGCTTCACCCATGGACCATAACTTTTAAGTTTGGCTACCATGGGCCAAACGGTTCATGTGAAGAAGAATTTTGAAATCTCTAATAAAAGAACGACCTTTTGACCTTTCGGCGGCCATCTTGGATGACATAACCATCTGATTTCGACAAAAAATGCACCAGAGTGATCGCCTCATTGATACCTTCAATTTGATATATGACATGACCATATTCGGTCAAAAATAAAATTTGACCCCAATTTGACCCCACGGGCCACACCCATTTTTGACCCCAGGGTCACCATTTTAACAACGTTGAAAGAGCAATGTACATGGATCATTCCTACCAAGTTTTGTCGAAACCCGCTTGGCGGTTCTTGAGAAGAATATTTTTGAAGAATTTGTGCTATTTTTAGACGGCGGCCATCTTGGATTACGTAATGACGTCATTTTAACAATTTTGTAATCCCCCTACCTAAGGACCATGACCATGAAGTTTGGTGACTATAGGCCCAATGGTTACCGAGGAGAAGACGTTTGAAAATGTTCACGGACGACGATGACGACGACGGACACATTGCGGTAACAATAGCTCACATGAGCTTCGCTCAGGTGAGCTAAAAATTAAGTAAATTTTCAACATTAATATAATATTTTAACTACTCAATTTAAAAATCAATGCATATTTCACATTGCTGTGACTATTTTTAGATAGAAATACATGCTAAAACATCGCTACTGCATTTGTAGTATATGTCACTATGTAATCCTGTGGGCTTTGCATGATGATTCTTGTTTCTTGTTATTTTTAATATCTTTGGGGTATTCCAAAAAAATGAGGGTGGACGCCATTTTTTTGGCCGCCATCTTGGATTCAAAATGGCCACCTTAGCAACAATTATTTTGCCAATAACTTCGCGAATAATCGTCGTAGAAACAAAATTCCGGTGTCTATACCCACATTATCAGGGTCAAGGTTGCTGACGGCATAGTTAAAATTATGATATAACAGTCGCCATCTTGAAATTCAAGATGGCCGCCATGACAATGGCACATTTTGTCGTAATATTATGATATAATATCACATGGACAAAGTTAGAGCAGATAGACCCACATTTAATTATATGTGCACCAAATTATGCGAATGTTAACAATTTTATTACGCCGTTTGCATGCAAACATGACCCTTTGGTGTAAAATGTGGCAAATAAATATACATACAAAATTTACAACTGTGTTTATTGACTCAATTCAAGATTTTTTCAATATACAATGAACTGGCATCGTTCTCATTAGCTGAGGAGACAATAGGTATTTCGATTGATTCAACAATGACATAAGTATGCAGATAAATGTATTCTTGTATTGTACTTATTAACATATACCTGCTGTCGAATATACCTTACTATGTTCGAGATCAACATAACAATAAAGAACAGTTCAAGTGACTCGCAATATACATTGTATGTATCCTGGTAAGAACATCACTACACTATTCAACTCATTAACATATTGATGGTGTAGTGAATTGATGTTGTATGCAATACGTTATGTTTTTATGTATACCTGTATTGTGGGATCATTGAACTGAAGTAGACACAAACAACAGATATTGACCAAAATCAATTATTATTGCACACATTTATATTAATGAGTAGAATATCAAAAAAATGTTGCTGACTACTATTACCCAATTCAAACTGATTATTTTCGAATATATAGCGAGTAACAATAACAGTATGTCCGTTATTGATAATGGTTTCTACTCGACACGATCTTCTTCATTACTATTCACTGAGTCAAACTCATTGTCATCATCGGTTGCCTATGTGTCTGTGTTAATACACATATCGTCATTGGCACTGCACCTGCAAAGTTCTGTACAGGGAAGAAAGCTTGCCTTACATGAACATTTACAAGAGCATTTGCTGGCAACACAGTAAAACCTGACCAGTTCAACGACAGCTTCCGGTGCTGATAGAACCCGTGACATAACAGGAACACAGCCTCCATCCTGTGTGGCACAATCCAACACGGCATTCTGGCTGGTTATGTCCTGTACCTAGACATGAGCCTGCAGATGAGCACGGTTGACATGCTCAATCATGGCTCCTTGCGTTGGTGGAAGCTTCTCCACGCCTTGGTTGCCTTTCAACTGCTTGAACAGGTGCCATCTCATGTCCTTGGCATTGGAAAATTTACTGTTGAATAGCTGGCATAAGAATTTTTTGCACCCAGCATGGACAGCCTGGGATGGAATCAATCCAACACCAAGCTCAGTAAGCGCACTTACCACATCGTCACTGGCCTTCATAAATGTTTTGAAGCAAGTCAGCTTACCCTTTCCATTTATATGACCAGTCGTGTCTGATCCACTGAGCGCATGCAACCCTGGTAATGCGACAGCCTTTTCCGGTCCTAAAGCTTTATAGATGCCATTCAGTGGAACCTTTTGTCGTCTGTCTCCAGTGCCCATAATAAGAACCGTTTCAGGACTTAACAAAGGCACTCTACGCAAAGCCAGTACAAGTACATCCGTGTCTTGTGTGTATGTGTACTGTCTTTCCCAAGTTACTCACTGCCACCGCGTAGAGTATAACAAGCGTATCAGCTTCCTCCTGTGTGCTCTCAAGTTTTACCATAGTATTCTCTGTTGACATCGCTCCGTTTCGCGTATGGGTTGTCACTGCAACCTTGCATTCATCGATTGACCTTTGTGCAAGATACAGCGTTAGCTGATCTTTTGTTTCCTTACTTGAAAGGAACGCTTTGAAGTCTTTGATTGGCGTTGCGTCCTCTACTTTGTGACCCCTCTCTGAAGATCTCCCAGCCGTACGCAACATTCGTGTTTGGTCCTTGAGAGAGTCTTGTACACTGTAATCATCAAATATGATATACTCTTCCGAATATCCACGCGATTTGCTATCAATAGCCCGAACAAATGCGTCTGCCAAGTCATTACATGTATGGATTACATGTTTATGTACAACCATTTCATTCACCAGAGCCATCCCATCAACTATGATGCTCGCATCTGTCGTTTCATCCGACTCATCAATACGAGTTTGATCTGCCACCAAATCTTCCAGTGCATTGGCCAGCTTGAACTTATAAAGACATAGATAGAGGTAACCACCGGCCTTCATGAAAGTGGTGTTCACTGCTGATAATTCATGGTTTCCAATGACATCTTCCAGATTTACGTCCCTAGACGACTTGGCAACAACAAGAAAACAGACAAATAGAGAGTTTGTTGCCTTCAGAGTGAATTCTTCGGATTTGCCTTTCAGTTTTACAGTCTTGCAACCATCACCCCAATTCAAGTATTTGACTTTGGGCATCCTGTCCCACAAGTTTTTGTCACCACAAATTTGTTGTTCAACAAACTCCGTAAAACACCGAGTGCCACGTTCTTCCATATCTAATATATCCCGTTGCACTGTTTGTGTTACGCATTGCTTTACACGACTATATGGAACACCTACACCAGCCTGGGAAAGAAGATGTATAAGCTTATAGCTATGCCAAACATGCTCACAGTACAGTGACATTCCAAGTGTTATTGGGGTTTCAATAGTAGACATACACGTACTTCGCGATTGCGAAGTATGTTCATACAATATTTGACGGTTTGATTTGTGTGCTTGTACGATCTGCTGACTTATAGCACGTGTCGACCTGTCAATAGTATCTGCCCGTGTGTCTGTTTTGACCGAATGTACACCTTGTATTATCCATATTATTAGGTTGTGAAGCACCCGTGGAACTCCACCATCACCACTATCTCCACCATCACCACTACTTGCAAATTACGGAGATGCTTTAAGGGTGAAATTAACATGACCAATAGGATGTTTGAAAACTATAGTCTGCCCACCCCCTCCCTCCGAAAAATGGGCCTGAAAATGGCTATGTCGGCATCAAAGAAATTTTTTGCGAGGGGGGGGTCTTACAACTGTAACAATTGTACCCAACCCAAACCAGGTAAAGTGTTCATGCACGGAAAAGGGTATCGCACGGATTATGGTCACTGCCACTGGGCGATTAGGGATTGTGTCTGATTGAAATGGCCACTGGGCAGTGTCGCTTTTTGGGTAAGAAGCAACCTGACAGCATCCAGATTTGATTAATTATTTAACTTACTATTTCTTACACGTTAACTTGTAGACATCCTTCATTGGCTGCAGTCTTAAACGTTGCCACTAACTTTGCCGCGCTTTATTTTTCGCGGCACCTCTCGATAGGGGAACTTGGCGAAGGGGTGACCTGATGTAGCCTGTATATATTTCAAACGTTGTACACGTACACCGCCGGTCCAGAAATACCGAAAAATGATCGTAGTATAAAGGTAAAATCAAGATATAAAACTGGAAAAGTCAGGGGTGGGTCTGGATCCGGTGGACCTACCCCCTGGATCCGCTTCTGTTATTCTGCAAATGTTGTAGCTAAGTAGTGTGTTTACACGGCAACCCATAGACTACATTTTGAAGGGTATGAAGGATTTTAAAGCAGTGGTGAACCAAACGGTTTGTACTAAATATACCCTTTTAGAAGCCAATTTGTCACATTAAAACTATTTTTTTGGCTAATATGACATTGACCCTCACCCCAAACACGTGACATTGACCCATTTTTTTCTTCAAAAACTCAATTCATTGACACAACATCCATTAATGCCTACACCTGAGACAACGACCAAAATATGTAATGCATTGGTGACCCAGATACCGATATTTGGGCGTTTTTTTATGAATATTTGACCTTGACATTGACTGCCAGAGCGTGACATTGAGCCCAAATCATTTTGAAACCACCACCAACATACTCAGCTACCCGAGAAACCATAGAAACGACACCAAGTTTGTGAAAATCGCACCATACGTTGCCGAGATATACCAATAACGAGATTTGTATGGCGGCCATTTTGAATCCAAGATGGCAGCCAAAATAATGGCGGGAAAAAATGGCGCCCTCCCCCATTTTTTCGGGAATACCCCAAAGATATTAAAAATAACAAGAAACTAGAATCATCACACAAAGCCCACGTGAGTTCTATAGCTTGCAGTATATTATACTATTGTTAGATAATATATCTTCAAAGTTACAGAAACTAAAACCGCTGCCACCAAGCTCTATCTGATACCAGATGGCCGCGGCCCGCATGTCGAGCCCGCCGAGGCATTTGATGGTCTCAGAGTGTATTTATTTGAAGTTTGATGCCCAATAAGCATACAAAGTTTCAAGCAAATCTGACTTACGGTTACAGAGATAGTAGGTATGTGAAAACTTTAATGCAAATTTTGACAGAAACTTTAACGCAAACTTCTAAGTCATTTGACCTTGACATAGGGGCACAGGGGCCGCATGAGTGGGACACAGAATGAATATATGGATGATGACTAATAAGCATATGAAGTTTCAAGTCAATGTGACTTAGGACTGCAGAGATATAATGTATTTAAAAACTTTAATGCAGATTTCGGAACGCAAATTTCTAAGTCATTTGACCTTGACCTTAGGCACAGGGGCTGCATGAGTGGGATACAGAATGAATATATGGATCATGACTAATAAGCATATGAAGTTCCAAGTCAATGTGACTTAGGACTGCAGAGATATAAGGTACTTAAAAACTTTAACGCAGATTTCGGACGGACGCACGGACACCTGGACGTCATTGTGATCACTATGTCTCGCTTTCCGCAAGCGGGCTCGACAAAAATGGGGGGGGGTCCAAACTTATGTGAGGTCAGTTAGTGAATAGTGAGGTCGAAGTACAAGCATTTAACCCTTACAATGCTGAATTAAATTTGTCGTCTGCTGATTTTTTTTAATTTTCAATTGTTCTCATCAAAACCCATGATTAAACAACACTTTAGAATAATTTTCAATGGAAATTATTCTAAAGTGCTGTCATTTCATGTTTTTATTGATAAAGAAGTCAAAATATAAAGCAACAGCAGACGACAATGTTCGTTTCCCGCATTCCCATTTATAAACTGAATAAAATCCCCAAAACCGGCTGGCAGTGGCCACTGGCTGCTGCAGTTATACCTCTGGCACTGATATTCTGTCTGGTAAATTTTTGTCCGGTCTGGGTAAAACTTTCAAGTTTACCAGACCGAATGGCCTGTACAATTTTGGCAGTTTTGCGTAGACTGGTGATTATGAAACCTTATTCCGCAAATCCATACCGTTTATTGCAGTGAATATAGAGTTCTAGAGCGTGACCCACTGCTTAGAAAGCAGTGAGCCGTTTCACTAAACTTAGTACCACGAAAATGTTCGTAAGTGCAAATTTATGATAGCCTGTAAATTTCACATTAACAATGTTTTCTTGTAAACAATTAACGGATTTACATTTATTGAGCATAGACTATGCTCAATAAATGTAAATCCATCAATTGAAATTTCTAGACGATGCTAATTTTGCACTTACGAACATTTTAGTCGTACGAAGCTTAGTGAAACGGACCCCAGAAACAGAGCAGCTAAGGACATAGAAAGGTGCAACAACACAAAGAGCACTGAAAGCTGTCTGGCACATTTATACCTCCCCCGCTCATCTGACACTTTGGATTGCAGAAGAATCTCTCATACATTCTGTGCCACTTGTAGCACAATGACGTGTATTGTCTGTGACCAATCCAGATATACTACACAAACCTGTGTTTTGATGTTTGTTATCTCGTCAATGACACATTCATAGCATCCGAACATTACAGATCATTCCAAATCACCATGACTGTGCAAACAGCACAGACACAAAATTTGTGATTGGCCCAATAAGTACCATTTTGTCACTGTGCATCACAATTAAGGCACGCGTTTCCATATACCCGGAGGTCAAGCATTTGTAACTGATGTTTTCCGCCAAAATTGATTTTCCCGTCAACGGCCTAATTGAACTGGCAACAGACAAAACACTGCAGATAGACTATGTTGTCAGTGTAGATCCATCTCGGGAATGGACCGTAATCGGAGAAATGTGTATGGCATATGTGACGAGTGAAGCCCCAAACCAGCAGCCCGTTTCACTGAACTTCGTACGACGAAAATGTTTGTAAGTGCAAATTTAAGATCGTCTGGAAATTTCAATTGATGGATTTACATTCATTGAGCGTAGGCTGCATATGCAGCCTATGCTCAATAAATGTAAATCCAATAATTGTTTACAAGAAAACATTGTTAATGTGAAATTTACAATCATAATTTTGCACTTACGAACATTTTAGTCGTACAAAGTTTAGTGAAATGGGCCCCAGAATTTGAACATTTGCTGTTCACCATTTCTACCCCACAGGCCATAAATCGAACATGTGCAAACACTATAGACCCAGACGAGATTGCTCCTTTGAACACGCCATCTCATCAGGATCCGCAACATTTGTATGCATTGCTCAATTCTAAAAGGAAAGTTGCATTTCTCATTATAGGAATAGTCAAACTATTAGCATGTTGATTGTTTGTTGGGGTTTAACGGACTATCAATAGCTAAGGTCATTTAAGGCCAAGTCAATGGGCTTAGTACTAGTCCCATATATTACCTGTAAAATCCCAAAATCAGAACTGAATATTTATAATAAAAAGTCTGTATATTCAGCGCTGAAATAAGAATAATCCTGATCTGATGCCAGGTCCTCGCCACACCATAATCACTTGGCCCCCTCCCAAAATCCAGTAGGATCAGTCATAATCTTACTACTTTTAAAATGGGCAATAACCCAATAACCCAATTAAACTCCCAGGTAACAAAAGAGCCAAAGAAAAAAACGTACCTGGGGGTCTAACCAGGCAAATCGTGATTCCTATAAGGAGGAACCCCTACCGTTACTTTACACCGACACGTTCACTCGACCAACCACCCACACTTTTTAGCATGTAAAAAAAAGCATGTTGAATATTTTAAGATGATAGGGTTAAGATAAGAAGCCTCAACCCTTTCAACACCACAGGCCGTATAGTGAGTGGTATTGACAAACAGTGTAGATCCAGATCAGGATCTGCAAGTAATTTTCATATTTTTGCGAACAAAAACACCCCATGTTCATAAATGACTGGTCTGAAAATCATTTTGTGACAAATTGATTGGTTGCAATATAAACATATCAAAATACTTTCCAGTTACTTGGGGTTAAGATGAGAATCCTTAATACTTAACCTCCAGTGAATAGGAAAAGTGTAGACAATGAGAATCCTTAATACTTAACCTCCAGTGAATAGGAAAAGTGTAGACAAACTCAGAAAAAAAGGTTTGCCGTACACCCTTGTTAGAAGCTTCAATATCCTTATCTGGTGCCATATATCCTTTCCGGATCACATGGTACCAAAATCAAAACTAAATATTTACAGAAGAGTTTAACACCCCAGAAACAGTGAAGGTCATATAGAATGGACCTCAGTTACACGTCTCATTCAACATCAGCATGTGACATGAAACTGGACACGTGACAGACCAACCCAAATTTTCTGTCTGTAACACAGGGTGTACTGTAAGTCGCACCTACGTGGTAGACAGAAAATTTGGTGAGTGACAGACCACATACTCAAGGCTGCTTGCTAATGTAAACATGTGTATTGCAACAGGTGCTTGCTAAATTGTATTCTGGCAATTTCTGGGACAGAATCACAGATGTCGGTTGCCCACAGCAAATTGTGGAGAACTTTCTCAGTCCACGTCTGTAATAAATTTGTGTTGCTGGCTGAGAAAATGGACGTTGCAACATTCATAGATCATCCTACCCTATCACACAGATGTATCATACTCAATTCATACTGCTATCTACAACAAGAAATGGTTTTATCCTGCAAAGCAAAGACCGCTAACCACAACCCCACCAGACACAACAATTAATTTGAATTGACCTTGACCTTGGGCATTGGGAGAAGATTGGGGCATGAGCAAAACAACAGTGTCAACACTAAACACACATTGTTGGAATATCTTGTTCCAAAGGGTGTCTTATCTAGTAAGTCAAAATTGGCTCTTTCAACAGGTGTAGGTAACACAATAATAAATTCAACTGACAAAATACAAACAAATGCAATTGGTGAATTATAACGTTCATGGTTAAATCAAATCCGCAGTGACCTTGACGTTGGATGTTCCCACGTGAGGTGAAGGTGAACGATAGCAAGTAGACAAAGTCCGAAAATCAGAATGGAATATTTACACAAGAATTCTGCCACGGAAGCGGTGTCGTGCCTGCAGAGCATTTGACCGTAAGATGATCATGGACATGTGCTAAAGTAAGCATCACAAAATCCATCAGAAAAGCGTATGCCTAAAACACGAAAAAAGGTCAGGTTGAAGAAACATTTTGAAATAAAAAAAATGGCTGTGTGTTTCCGCAACCATGTGAATGTAAATAAGGTTAAGGTCATGTTAATGGCGACATGAGTGTGTTCCAAATGCTTACATGTATCAAGTGTCCAAATATTGAAGCAATCCATCAAGTAATATTAATGTTATACAAACTTTTTGACACAAAAACTGTGAAGGTAGAAAAGTTCAAGGTCATGTTAATGGGAGCATGAGAGTGTTCCAAATGCTCACATGTAGCAAGTGTCCAAATAAGTAATATTAAAGTTATATCATGATTAAGAAAACTTGTATAAATGTTTTGACGCAAAATAAATGGCTAAGTGTTTCCACAAAAATGTGAAGGTAAAAAAGGTCTAGGTCATGTAAATGTCGGCATGAGTGTGTTCCCAATGCTCACATGTACCAAGTGTCCAAATATTGAAGCAATCCATCAAGTAATATTACAGTTATACCACAATGACGAAGCTTGTACAAACTTTTTGACATTTCGGACGATGCCACAGACGAAGACGACGACGACTACGGAATATATGCCATGAAATTAGAATAACCAGATTTGGTGCCAGGTATACCTTACCACACCAGGGTCACTTAGTCCCACACCATAAAAGTAATAAGATTAGTACTAATCTTACTACTTTTATAATGAGTATAAATGAAATTAATGGGGTTTAATGTCCCAGAAACAGCTATGGTCATATAGGGACGGGACCACAATTTAAAGTCTCATACGACAGACCAGTGGGATGGAAATACTATGAAAGTAATTTCGATGGCCTGTGGTTGGTTTTGAACTTGCAACCTTCAGTATCGCAGTCCCGTAGTTTAACCCTGAGCCACAGCCCATCCCTATAGTGGGTATAAATATATTTATTATTGCTCCATGTATGTTGTACACACAGTGCATATATGCGCAAGAGTGAACAGCTAAGTTCACTAAGCGTATCGGACGAAGTCCGTGCTGACATATAAGTGCAGCGCATGGAATTGTGCTTCACTCGAGGTTCACAAATGGTTTACACGGCATGATGAAACGTTATTATCCCACCCACACGCCCTTGATGAAAGGGGTGGTAATGAGTTAACTCCTGATATTCTCATTGCAGACAAGCTTGATTTTGTACATTACCAACGTACGTGCTGCGAGCGACAGTGCAATGATGGTGCTGGATGATTAACCCTTAGACCGCTACTCACAACAATTGTTCTCTGCTGTTGCTTTTATATTTTGCCTTATTTCTCAATAAAAACATGGTTTGACAGCACTTCAGAATCATTTCCAATGGAAATGATTCTGAAGTGCTGTCAAAGCATGTTGTAAATTGTTCTAAAGTACTGTCAAAGCCTGTTTTTGATGATAGTAAACAGCAGACAACAAACAAATTAAGATCGCGGTGTAAGAGTTAAACTTTGTTGTTATTGATATGTTGTTGGAGGAGTGGATAAACCATGCATGTAGCATGTGCGCTCCTATTTATGTGTTGTGTCTATTTTCAAAGGACAACAGTGAAGGTTAGATGATAAATAAGTTATGTACGTCTGAAAGAATTAAAAGAGAACGTAATCAAATTTTAACTCTCATATATCAGAAGCCAAAGATTTACTCGAGGGCCAAACCAGGGATATCGGGATTCTGGCAAGGACGAACCCCATCGTTAACTTACTCTTCACATGCTCCCCAACAACCGCCTGCAAATCCTACAAACAAACGGAAACTTTTCCACCCCATTTCATCAATAGATTACATACACCGATCCATATGGCTATTTACGGAGCCCTGCAGGGACGTAGAATTCTTTTTTATTAATTTGTTCACACGAAATAACAATTTGTTGCCACGAAATAACAATTCGTTGCCACGAATTAACAATTCATTCCCACTAAATAACAATTCGTTCCCACTTATATCGGGGGAACGAATTGTTATATCGTGGGAATGAATTTTTAATTTGAGGGAACGTATTGTTATTTCGTGGGAACGAATTAATAAAAAAAATCAATGTCCCCTGTGGGGCCACGTAGCTATTTGGGTAAAACACGAAGAAAACAGTTCAACTCATGTGGACTGTCAGTCAATACATGACATGGATTTATGACATTCTGAAACAAAATGACTTGCTGAGTTTATTAGGTTAACTATTGTTCATGAGAGTCAACATTGAATAATTTATGTATTGACTGCCAGAGTGTCATCAGTGATCATAAAAAAGTTACAATGTATGGCCCAATAACCTTGTTTATTTCCCCTAAACACCACTGTTGGAACAAGGAGATTGGTGCTCATGATTAACCCATTTCCTGCCGTTGATATGCCATTATGTTTGCAGAAAATCCTAAATATTTTCCTTCTATGTGCTCAGAAGTATATGTCGTGACCACCATTTGAACCGTCTCATTGAGACGGTTCAAATGAGTGGTCACAACATATACTTTCATTGAGAAATAACAAAAATAAAAATAAAATATTTTATAAATTTCGTACCCGTAAAGGCGTATTCCGAAAGGAATGGATTAAAGGCACTCAGTCGCAGATATAGGCAGACAGTGATGAATTGTTTGTATAACGTGGTGTGACATCCATTCAAAAAGTGAAAAGTGAATGGATTTACATCCCAGAAGCAGCTAAGGACATATATGGACAGGACCTCGGTTTTATGTCTGAACTGGAATGGAATGAACATACTATGAAAGTAGTAATTTGTTTTATTTCTCCTCGCAAAATACTACTGAAATTGTATCCAGTCTGTAATCGGTTAGAGGTCGTTCTGTCATACTCTACAATCCCCTCTGGTAACGCCTATTCATGAATCTGGCTCTCTCGGCTTCACCATCAGAAAAATATTTACACTGTCCTTACATTCATAACAAGAAATGAGTCTGTCGAACGCGGAGGCCACCTGCAGCATATTTGAGAAACTGTGACAAAGTGGTTAACCGAAAAATGTGACGGACGGACGGACGGACGTTCTTACAGTACTATACTTATGTGGCTTATCACATGTTAAATATTAGCCACATTTTTTAGGTGGCTAATTGTAACCAACCCTATCCTTTACCAAGTCCATAACCCTGTGGGTACCCTAATGTGTGCCCGGACGGACAGACGGACGGTCCAAACACTATATGCCACCCGTTTCTTCAAAACCCGGTGGCATAATAAAAACGTCATTTACAAAGCTCTAACGTTTGGCAGTTATGGGCTTTTTGTTCTTTAAAAGATCAAAGGATAAGCTCATAAAGATCAACGATATTAGGAGCTTAAGGAAAAGAACAAAGGAATCCTTTGTTACTAACCCTTACCCTAAGCTCCTAAACCCCGTTTGCTGGCTCGGACGGACAGACGGACGGTCCAAACACTATATGCCACCCGTTTCTTCAAAACCCGGTGGCATAATAAAAACGTCATTTACATATTGCATTTATATCCCAGTACATTACATTAGTTCCATGTGACGTCGCGCAATGTTGATGTTAAAGTTTGGTTAACGTCATTAAAATGCATGACGTTAATCGTCGTTTTTTATTTAAACGTCACGCTATTGACCGGCAACGTCGTTGTTCTATGAATTGTGACAAAATGATGTTAAAACAATAATATTCCTAATTTTAACGCCGTATTTGGCTATTTACGTGTTTGAAACTATCAGAAATTGCAGGGTAAATACAAGTAATAAAACCTCCATACACTTTAAGCATACCAAATGTATTGTCACCACAGTCAAAGCAACAGTCCATGGTTTTATTTCTTAATTATACAGCAGTTTGGTGTGAATTGACAAAATTTCAACTACCATTTTGAAATACCGGATTTATTACCGGAGACATCTGGAAATCCGATAAAGAAACGAGTGTGGAGCATGAGTTTCCTTGTCGGATTTACAGATGTCAAAACATGACATCAATTACGTCTCGTGAACATCTAGGAGGAAATATTTCATTGAAGGAAATAAATTCCTCCAGAACCATGGTAAATCACTGGGTAGCATTTAATATAGATTATTCTTTCATACTTAACTCTACAATCCCCCTCTGATAATGCCTATGCATGAATCTGGCTTTCTCAGCCTCACCCTCCCTCCAACTAACTATACAGCAGTTTGGTGTGAATTGACAACCACCTGATAAAGATTATTCTTTCATACTCTACAATTCCCCCCTGATAATGCCTATGCATGGATCTGACTTTCTCAGCTTCACCCTCCCTCCAACTAACTATACAGCAGTTTGGTGCCAAGTATTGATTGCCATTATTGCTGGTAGATCACACAAAACAATAAACAGCAGTCATGATCACATAAATGCTTTATAATGGGACAACTCGACACTTAGTTCATCTCTGCCCAGTGTAGCCCCTGATCAACCTGTGAACTACTGAAGTTTGATTATTGTAATAGAGGAGCTTACAGCAGTGATGATTTACTATGTCTTTGGGGTAATTTGGTGCAAAAATCGCGAAAAATTTAAAACAAAATATAGAGATAAAACGTGTGGTGATATTATCGAACAAATATAATAAAACATTTATATATATGTATATAGTGTTTATGGAAAAAACATTGAGCATATTGGGTGTCATTTTTGGGGCAAAATTATCAAATTAGTGCATGAATTGTAGTAATTTTGAGCAAATTATTTTGTCCAACTGTTTCGAGACTTGATACCGAAAATTGGATAACATGTCGATAAGTAGCTATTATTCACATGAAATAAAATCAAAAGACATCTGGTAACGAGAAAGTGGTATTTAAAGTTGGTAAAACGTGATAAACATGTATACCAAATTTGGTTACTATCCGTCAAGTAAAACTTGAGTTATTGCGCGGACAAAGATACAAAGTGCGAAAATTAAAAGTGGCCGTCAAGGGGAGATAAGTCATCGGATTTTAAAATCAATAGGCTTCTTCGTCTTGCCGTGATAAACATGTATCCCGAATTTGGTTACGATCGGTGAAGTAGAACTTGAATTATTGCGTGGACTAGGAAACAGAGCGAAAATTAAAAATGGCCGCCAAGAGGAGATAAGTCATCGGAAATTTGTATACCCCGCTGCCCGCCACCCCGCCACCCCGCCGCCCATACAAGATGAATACATTATACGTCCCGTTTTTTCAAACGGGCGTATAATTTGTTTTTATAAAAAAATCTAATTTAAAGTCCCATAGGAATTTGGGGTTTTTTTTTCACAATGAAATTACTTTTTTTTTGGGAGGGTGACTTTTGTTATTGATGAAAAACTACTTACACTTAAATATATTCTAGATTTAATGTGTTTGATAGAAAATGTCTTCACAGACTGATTAATTGATTTGTTCAGGATCTGCACTGTTCGCCAATCCATCAATGAAATGCCTGGCATGCTTCTAGCAAGCAATGCAGATCGCTATAAAGCTACAGGAGTGTTATATCTGATCAGGAACTACACTGTTCACAAATCCCATAAGCCAAATTTCTCCAATCACAACCACATTTGGCCTTCAGACAATGATGATTACACAGTAAATTGGTCAATGTCTCGGCAACAAATTATACAAACATTCGCCTAATGTGTGGACAGATTGGCCAACGTCACCAACTCCCAGTATAGAGAATCGCAAACTCGGGGACATGAGAGGTAACAATGATACTACAATGGTACTACAATGGAACTACAATGGTACTACAATGGTACTACAATGGTACTACAATGATACTACAATGGTACTACAAGGGTACTACAGTGGTACTACAATGGTACTACAATGGTACTACAATGGAACTACAATGATACTACAATGGTACTACAATGGAACTACAATGATACTACAATGGTACTACAATGGTACTACAATGATACTACAATGGTACTACAATGGTACTACAATGATACTACAATGGTACTACAATGGTACTACAATGGTACTACAATGGAACTACAATGCAGGCCCATAGCCAGGGGGGGTCGGAGCCCCCCCGCCCAGCCTCAAGGTCCACTTTTTTAGCCTCGAGGTCCACTTTTTTAGACCCCCTAGATATCTCAGGCCCCTTGGGCCTTCGAAACGACCCCCCCTTCAAACAGGTCTGGCTACGGGCCTGCAATGGTACTACAATGGAACTACAATGGTACTACAATGGTACTACAATGATACTACAATGGTACTACAATGGAACTACAATGCAGGCCCATAGCCAGGGGGGGGTCAGAGCCCCCCACCCCGCCCAGCCTCAAGGTCCACTTTTTAGCCTCGAGGTCCACTTTTTTAGACCCCCTAGATATCTCAGGCCCCTTGGGCCTTCGAAACGACCCCCCCTTCAAACAGGTCTGGCTACAGGCCTGCAATGGTACTACAATGGAACTACAATGGAACTACAATGGTACTACAATGGTACTACAATGGTACTACAATGGTACTACAATGGTACTACAATGATACTACAATGATACTACAATGGTACTACAAGGGTACTACAATGGTACTACAGTGGCTACCATGGTATTACTATAGAACCTCTCTACAGGGCTCCAGATAAAGAATTAGTAATTGAGTATTGTCACTCCATCATTTCTGAAGCAATTGGGTATTTCAACATTTGAATTGTGTAAAATAGAATCACACTACTGTTTACACATCAGCAGACCGCAATTATTGAATTGTTTGCTTCTAAATGAAAACACATCTAGGTATTTCATTAGAATTGTCTCCTTGGAGACAATTCTAATGAAATACCAAGATGTGTTTTCATGGAAAAATAAGAAAATATGCTATATTTGTGGCCTGTTTATTGTTTTCTGTAGCATGATAAAGATACCACAAATATTTCAATGCTTTTTGATACTCACTACTTCTGATTTCAATTGGGTTTTTGGCAATTTTAATTGGGTATTTACGCAAATACGCACCTTATCTGGAGCTCTGCTCTCTAAACTGGACATCCTGGGGACCCCATTGTGTTTAACTTAGATGAGATTCGCTGTAATTTGTTTCATTGTTGTGTCTATTTATGATTGAAAATGACAAAGATTCATAGCGTGATTGCAACCTTCCAGGTTGGCCGTTTAGAGAGGTTCCACTATGCTATGATGCCATAGCATGCAGCTATTTCAGGGTAATTCACTGGTGCTACACTCTGCAACGGTGTAAAATGTTTCACGTCGAAATCGTTGCCGGATTCCTGATGAATTCCCATTCATCAACATGCAAATGATACTTCTTCATACACACATTTTCATCTAGGAACCGCAACAATTAGACATTTGCACTGGTTACTAGACGAAAAATGTGTTTACGAGTTAACTCTTAGTAGCTGGGTCGCATCTAGTCAGGAAACAGATGCATTTATCGACATGAAGCATTTTACACTGGCGCTGAGTGCAGCAGAGTAAGTGCCAGGGGCCCGTTTCACTTGACCAATCCCTGCTACATTTAGTGGATGCATACCTCGGGGCCATTTCACTAAACTTTGTACGACTAAAATGTTCGTAAGTGCAAATTTAGGATCGACTGGAAATTTCAATTGATGGATTTACATTTATTGAGCATAGGCTGCATATGCAGCCTATGCTCAATAAATGTAAATCCAATAACCGTTTACAAGAAAGCGTTGTTAATGTGAAATTTACAGACTATCATAATTTTGCACTTACAAACATTTTAGTCGTACGAGGTTCAGTGAAATGGCCCCCGGGTATGCATCCACTAAATGTAGCATGGATGGTGCAAATATAAAGAAGAGCAAATATGGATTTCTGGAAGAACTGGTGTGAGCATTTATCAATTCATGTATGGCGTTGGCATCAGAATGGGCGAGACATTTTCTCATGGCGATGACTTCCTACTGATTGCTTCTAAAGCCCATTGACGAAGATTAGCATTTGCCAAATATACTAGAGCTTAGTTCTTAGAAAGTGGGAAAAGAAAATCATTGTCTGCTGTTGTTTCATTTTTTTCCCTCAAGAAACACATGGTTTGGCAGCACTTTAGAAGCATTTCCATTGGAAATGATTCTAAAGTGTTGCCAAACTATGTTTTTCATCGTTTGCTAAAATAAAATCCCAGCTATTGGATTGGCAAAAGCCGGGTGACGGGCGGTGGTGGGAGGTGCAACATCCACAATGCTAAGTTTGCCATTTAAGTCCATCGACCTTGAACTAATTTTCAGTGTCAAGTTTTTGTGTTTAAGTCTTTACGAAAAGCCCGCTTTCATTATTGTGCCTCAGTTCACGTTCATGTTTAAAATGGAAAATAAGCAGCAATCAAAAAAATAATTAATTCGCCATTGGAAGGATTAGATGGAACGCATTCACCCACTGACTAAAATTTCTTCCAGAAAACATGCTCACTGAGAGTGTGTTTAACCACAGGCATTCGGCATGTTTCAGCTTTCGTATGTACTGCTAAAACTGAACGGGGCTGGTAATACTAAATAATTACAATGATTTCTTCCCTTTAGATTAAAAGAAAGCCGTTTGCTTTGTTGTTTATAGTAATGTATGTAGCTTCTGGTCGGACACAAGCTCGTATTGTAACAAAATAACATGTTTAAATTGTATTTTTCTATGCATTCTATGTATTTCTGCAGGATAACGATAATTCTCAAATGAACTTATGAACTTGCCACTAAAATATTGACGTTAGCCCTTAGAAGGCGAACCTAAAATTGTCGTCTGTTGTTTATCTTTTGTCTTCTTTCTCCATAAAAACATGAAAATTATTCTAAAATGCAGTAAAAGCATGTTTTTATGAGAAAAACAGAAAATAAACAAGAGTGCCTCAGGTCACAATATACGCCAGTCGTGGCAAGGCCAGTCAATAAGGGGAGATTAATTCACTGAAATTCACTAATTCATCTTGCCTTGATAAACACGTATACCAAATTTGGTTATGATCGGCCAAGTAGCACTCGAGTTGTTGAGTGGACAAGGATACAGTCTGAAAATTAAATATGTCCGCCAAGAGGAGATAATTAATCGGAAATTTTTGAAAATCATAGACTTCTTCGCCTTGCCATGATAAATATGTATACTAAATTTTGTTACGATTGACCAAGTAGAACTTTAGTTATTGCGTGGACAAGGATACAGAGTGTGAAAATTAAATATGGCTGCCAAGGGTAGAAAAGTCATCAGAATTTTCAAAATCAATAGGCTTCTTTGTCTTGCCGTGATAAACATGTATACCGAATTTGGTTACGATTGGTGAAGTAGAACTTGAGTTATTGCGTGGACAAGGATACAGAGTGCGATAACTTAAATGGCCGCCAAGGGGATACATTAGTCGTCACAAAATTTTCAAAATTAATAGGCTTCTTTGTCTTGCCGTGATAAACATGTACAGTCGAACCTGTGAACAACGACCGGCAAAGGGAAGTGGCCAAAGTGGTCGTTGTTGACAGGTGGTCGTTGTTCCAAGGGTCGAACATTTACCCAGTTTCACAACAAAGTCGGCCATGTCTTTAGCATTCTATTGTAACATATATGCATGCTTTTCATCAATTAAAAATTGCACGAAAATGACTAAAATAGTCAATTTATTTTGTTTTGTCATCTTGTTGTTAGTGTTCTGAACCCAGCCACGCTTTGGAAATTATATACAAAGGGGAGTAATTATCTTTACGATAAGTATATCTCGCGGCCCGCTTTGGTGCACCATTTAATAGCTTGTCGTAATTACATGCAAGTGGTTTAATTTAGCATGACCATTAGTATTTCACACCACCAGTTGAAATTAATAACGGTCATATAGTCTGTATTAAAACGATAGCCTATGTGGCGCGGCCTGTGAAAACCGCGAGTTTTTTTGTAACAAAAAATATTTCATTGAATGAGTCAAGTCCAGTCCAAATCAGGAGAGAACACCAGGCTTATTTGCTTTCTGTCCAATGTACTGTATACTATCCTGGTCGAGCCCGAATATTTAAGCAGCCTATGACGAATTGGCAATGTCCGCTGACGTAATTACTGATGTTTTTAATTAGAGATTCGCGAGCACTGTAAACCATGTAAACCACAGGCAGACTACGCGAATCCACTGCCTGGTCAGGTCGCTAATGCAATAAGCCGGGATTTGTCGGAGATCGAGACCCAATTCATATAAACACGTTTGTCGTGTCACTTCAGACTGGTACCCGGTCGCTAGGAATAACGCTATACATGCTGAGCATCAGACAGGGTACCAGTCTAGTGTGAACTACGTGACTGATGTCAGCAACCGCGTGTATTGATCTTTGATAATTGGCCTTGTGCCCCGATGTGTGAAATTTACACTCGACACGCGCCGTGTGTTTGAAGTCTTAGTTTGTTACTGTAGACGAATCGGCATCGTGTAAACACAGTTTACCAGCTAATGATCGAGTTTTATGACTTTCGCAGAATTGCATTATGCCTATTGGAATACACGACACAGAATACATATCGGGAATTACCGTTAATGGAGTTATGCAATATTTTTCATTGAAAAATGTTGCCGAGTTTTGTGATGAAAGGAAAATCGGCGATTGCGATGTTATTTTTTTTTGCCGACAAAACATGACTTGGTCGCTAATGGTTGCTAATGGTCGCTAATGGTCGCTGTTTGCAGTAAAAATGCCGCGTGGAAACGAAAATCGCTGGTCGCTGGTCGATGTTCGGAGGGGGTCGTTATTCCAAGGTCTTTTAAAGAACAAATTGGACAGGGGGGGTTTTAACTGGCCGTTGTGGACAGGTGGTCGCTACTCACATGTGGTCGTTAACACAGGTTCGACTGTATACCGAATTTGGTTACGATTGGTGAAGTAGAACTTGAGTTATTGCGTGGACAAGTATACAGAGTGCGATAACTTAAATGGCCGCCAAGGGGATACATTAGTCGTCACAAAATTTTCAAAATTAATAGGCTTCTTCGTCTTGCCGTGATAAACATGTATACCGAATTTGGTTACGATTGGTGAAGTAGAACTTGAGTTATTGCGTGGACAAGTATACAGAGTGCGAAAATTGGCTGCCAAAGGTAGAGAAGTCATCAGAAATTTTTGGAAATCAATAGGCATCTTAGTCTTGCCGTGATAAACATGTATACTGAATTTGGTTACAATCCATCAAGTAAAACTCTAGTTATTGCATGGACAAGCTGTGCTTGCCTGCCCGCCACTGCCCTTACAAGGTGAATTAATACATAATATGACCCGTTTTTTTCAAACGGGCGTATACAAATTAACAGGAGACAACACAATTTTATTCAGCAATGTAAGGGTTAGAACGTTAAACACATTATTTGATTTGTTATGATACGTGGTCGTGTCCGAGCTAGGAAAACCAGCTGTAATTTGATATTCTTTGCATACCGTATAACCTCGAATTAACGCCCCCCTCCTAATAAACACCCCCCCCCCCCCATCCCCCTCCCCCCCCCCGCCCCCACCCGACCTCCAAATTAAAAAAACAAAAAAACAAAAACTTACCAAGGACCGCCAATTTTCAAACAAATAATCCTTAAAGAATGTGGATTATTGCTGAACATTCTTGAAGGATTATTTGTGTTTGAAATTGGCGGTCCTTGGTAACATTATGTTCTAACTATATGTTATTTCAGCAAAATAACAATAATTCTCAAATGAACATGTGCACATTCCGACAAAATATTTACATTATTGAGTTAATAAAATCGCGGAATTTGTTATGATACAAGGTCGTGTCCGACCAAAGCTACAGCCATGTTTATACCAATAATTATTCCATATGTTTATACATTTATAGTTATACCAGTGAAAGCCGAAACACGCCGAATTCCTGTGTGTTTAACTAGTCGAAACAGACAATTCCAACTTTAATTAACGGATGTGTTAAAATAAGAAATACTTAAAAAGCCCAGACATAAATATCTTATTTATTGCCAGCTTGTTTTCCGAATCAATAGTCGGTATCAGATAGAAAGCTAGACAAAGCGAACCCAAATTAACAGCGTCGTTTAATGTATCATTACCTCTATATTTAGTGTATGTTGCTGCATAATTCCTACAACTAACAAAGTTGCAAATTAATGATTTTGATTCTCTCAAGGTTATAACATAATTGGTTTTGTGTGGGAGAATGATAAACGATTAACAGAGTTATCTGGTTTTGAATTCATATTGATGCTAATTTTGTCGCTCAGTTAAAGGTACATGCCCACACAAAATGCTCTGTATATCAGAGTCCTCATCTGAGACATTTCCTGAAAAAACAAACATTCATTCACTATTACCCTATGCCTTGATTGGCATTATTATACATTTTATATCAGGCGTAAATTTCCACACTGATATCAGAGGCGATAAGCGTGTTTCCTTAAAATGTTAATGGACATTACTGTTTATTCTCTACCTTATTTATTTTTTGATGTGCAATGAATGATCATACTTTCTAATCTGTCGAAAATATTATTTTTTCAGGTGACACATTTAATTAGTATAAATAATTGTGCCTCATTTGCATATGAAAATAGCCTGATACCACCGCGAGTCACTATCAGTAAAATAAATATTACTAAATGATTATATCTCTTAATTTTTAGAACTGATGGAATAATGAAACAATTACACTCTTATTTAATTCCTATAAAGAACATTTTGCGCCTATTGAGTGGGCATGTACCTTTAACTCGTGTGTGGCTGTGACTGGAGAAATGAGGCTTATGGGTTTTGTGACCAGTGTAGATCCAGATCAGCCTGTGCATCCACAGTCTGGACAGGATCTGCACTGTCCGCCATTCCATCAATGAAACACCCGTCATGGTTCTTACAAGCTTATAGATCGTTATCGGTCTACAGGAGTGTGGTGCTATTTGATCAGGAGCGACACTGGTCAGAAATCCCATAAGCCCTATTTCTCCAGTTACAGTCACATAGTCAGAGCTCCAGTTAAAGGTGCATGCCCACTGAGTAGGTACAAACTGTTCTTTATGGGAATTAAATAAGTGTATAATTGTGTAACTATTCCACCAGTTCTAAAAATTACAAGTGCCCGCTATAATCATTTAGTACTATTTATTTTGCTGATAGTGACGCGTGGTGGTATCAGGCTATTTTCGGCATTATATTTTTTAATTATTTATACAAATTAAATGCGTCACCTAAAAAAATATTATTTTTGGCAGATTATAAACTATGATCATTGCACATCAAAAAATAAATACAGAGAATAAATAGCAATGTCCGTTAACAGTTTAAGGAAACATGGTTATCGCCCCTGATAGCAGTGTTGAAATTTGTGTCTGATATAAAATGTATAATAATGCCAATCATTACGTGGGGTAATGGTGAATGAATGTTTATTTTGCCAGAAAATGCCTCAGATGATGCCTCTGATATAAAGAACATTTTGTGCCTACTGAGTGGGCATGTACCTTTAAGGCGCGTAATTTGGAGGTAAATTTCTTATTTCTCCATCAACTAGAAATGTGGCCTGTCAGCACACGAATGCCCCCGCTGGCAGCCAAAGAAAACGAGGCATATTTGATTATAAGCCATTTACCCGAGCGTTAAGGTTTTGAACGCACCTTGACCCTGGGCTTAGTGGGGGCGGGACGAATGTGGATTTGTCACAGGGCGGTAGAGGACCATTGTAGCAATGCGTGTGTGAAATGTGAAGCAGATCCGAGCAAGGAAACACAAATTATAAGCAATTTAACTGAATGTTAAGGTTTCAAACGCACCAAGTCTGTGACCTTGACCCTGTGCTTAGCGGGGGCAGGACAAATGTGGATTTGTCACAGGGCGGTAGAGGACCATTGGAGCAATGCGTGTGTGAAAGTTAGTGTATGATTGAGAAACGCGCACATAGATTTGTCCCAAAGTGGCAAGTAAACAATTAAAGTGGAAAAGGTGAAGGTCAAAGGTGAAGGTCGAGGTAATGGGTGGTGGAGTGTGTAAGGCATGTTCATATGTATCATGTGTATAAATATTTAAGCGATTGGCAAAAGTATTGAGAAGTTATTGTAGGATTGAGAAACGTGCACGTAGATTTGTCCCAAAGTGCTTAGTAAACATTTAAAGTAGAAAAGGTGAAGGTCAAAGGTCAAGGTGGAAGTACTGGGTGGTGGAGTGTGTAGGGCATGTTCATATGTATCATGTGTATAAATATTTAAGCGATTGGCAAAATAAAGTATTGAGAAGTTAGTGTAGGATTGAGAAACGTGCACGTAGATTTGTCCCAAAGTGCCAAGCAAACATTTAAAGTGGAAAAGGTCAAGGCCAAAGGTCAAGGTCGAAGTACTGGGTGGTGGAGTGTGTAGGGCATGTTCATATGTATCATGTGTATAAATATTTAAGCGATTGGCAAAAGTATTGAGAAGTTAGTGTAGGATTGAGAAACGTGCACGTAGATTTGTCCCAAAGTGCCAAGCAAACATTTAAAGTGGAAAAGGTCAAGGCCAAAGGTCAAGGACGAAGTACTGGGTGGTGGAGTGTGTAGGGCATGTTCATATGTATCATGTGTATAAATATTTCAGTGATTGGCAAAAGTATTGAGAAGTTAGTGTAGGATTGAGAAACGTGCACGTAGATTTGTCCCAAAGTGCCAAGCAAACATTTAAAGTGAAAAAGGTCAAGGCCAAAGGTCAAGGTCGAAGTACTGGGTTAGTAGGTTAGTGGCCGAGCCAGATATTTTTTCCCATTCACGGCACTAACCTACTATTCTATTTATCCCGTCAACATTCTAAAACTGCAATTAAATCAACTTAATTTAGTTGATTTAGCCTTCAAAAGCGAGATAAGTTAGAACCGAATTACATCAAACACTGATTGGCGTTCAGAAAATAGTTTGATACAGTATGGTTGTAAAAAACCTTAATCAACCTTAAATGTGACAGTAAATTGATCAATAATTGTTTTAGAATTTAGCAATTTTACTCATCAAAATATTTCCAGAAATATCTTAAAATGTTACAACAATTTTGTTTCTGTTGTTTTCATCGTTCATGAATCATATGGAAATGAAAAAACAAACAAGATGGCGGCTTTACGATTTAATCATATTTAGAATGGCAACCATGCATCACAAATTATAACCATTAACGTGTACTTCAGGCAGGTTCAACATATGACTGTTCTGGTGATACTTTATATTTTGTCACCGACAATGTGAAATTACAGCTTCTTTTCAACGAAATACACTCTCAAAATTCACCAGACCCATCCATTTTCATTTGGGGCAGATTCTGCAATTATTGCATTCTGTCCAGAATAAAAATCAATAACACAAAACACCATTTTGTTTCATTTATTTCATTACCTGACTGGAATCACTGGAAGCAGCCATTTTTATTTTAACTCTTTGCGTGCTAGCGGCGAAAATATCTGCCAAACGAATTAGGAGTGTATGTTTTATTTCTCTTGTAAATATGTCTTGAAATTTCATTAAAATCGAATTCTAATGAAATTCCAAGACATATTCATGATACTTACGGGGAGAAATACAAGAAAATATGATGAATTTTTGTCCGCTAGTTTTGAACTATTTATAGCCCACAAGTTTCCCAGCATGCAAAGAGTTAAATGACGTAGTACTAGACTTATTGACGTACTAATAATGATGACGTCAGTCATGTCTGAATGACGCACCAAATGGGTAGAGAGCAAACACAATTGGAAATTGAGGGTCGTAATGGAAATTCATTTGGCATCCAGAAAATGGCATGAACTGCCATGGCACCGTGTTTCACGGTACATGGGCACTGTGTTGACGGGATAAAATCTATTTTGTTTCCGAAGTTATTGAGGTATTAATTTTGAAAGTCCAACTGCACGGGATAATGTCCGGCCACTATTAAGGGCCACTATTGTTGGACTTGTCTAAGTTTATATTCCAGCTGATCTTTCAAAAAATGTTGTTTATTGTTCATTCTAGTTCATAGTGAGGACAAGAGACGAGGCAAAGCCACGAAGGCCGGGTTTCTTCAAGGCATAGACAATCGGATAACATAAATTTATGCAAGTATGGTGGTTCTAGGTGTTATAGTAAGTGAGAAACAGATTAAAACGTGAAAACTTAACATTGAAATTGATTACATGGAAAAAATAGGTAAAGGTAAAATATAAGGTCACGTGTTGGATAGTGGTATGTGGTGGGCACCCGTTGTTTATGAAGTTGTGCAAGTACGGTGGTCTTACGTGGTACAGTAACAGAGAAATGGACCTAAACATGAAAACTTGACATTGAAAGTCGATTATGCGGAAAAAATATATCAAGGTCAAAAAAAGGTCTCATGTTGGATAGTGGTATGTGGTCGGCAACCATTGGTTATGACGTTGTTGAAGAAGCCCTCCCCCTTCCCACCACAGTTGATCAAATTACGCACCTTAACTGGAGCTCTGTAACAGATCAGGAGATATTCAACATTTGGATGTATGTCACAAATTGTAGGCGCATACTACGACGCGGACAACATCTACACTGGAATACCGCTATGTCTCACTTTCCACTAACATGGGCGAGACAAAAACAGCAGATGACAAAATTTAATTCAGCTCAAGTTTGTCAAACGTTACGATTGACCAAGTTCTATAACATAAAACGTAAATATTCAATTAATTTTCATTCTGTTATTTCAGAAAGCAAAACCTGGGGGTCACATGTTATTGGACTATGACTTACCAAGCTTGGCGAGGTGAATGGTTGACAGACAATTTGTGTTGATCGCATCCTTGAAGGTCGGGTTCGTGATATCCGAGTAGGAGGCATAGCGCGACTGTGACATAACGTCACTTCCGTAATCGGGGCATCTACCTTCGACCGGCCCAGCTCAGGCTATGGTGCACATTGTTCTGGAAAGACATGTTCAATGGTACTTAGCTCTTTCACCCCTAAATACCTGAAATGAAAGGGCCGTAACCGGAGGTAAGAAATAGACAAGGCAAACCAAATCCCGATACGGAGGTCACGGAGCATTCTCCGCGCCACTACAACGGGGATTTGTTTAATTCTTATCATAAAAAAAATTGGCAAAATGACAGACGAGACAACAGTCTCGTCTACCTCATCCTGGTTTCGGGACTGAATGGATTTTGATATGTTAATTTTCTGACCAATTCAATTGTCACAAAATTATTTTCAGACTAGTCAATTTATGAAAAGGGGGTGTTTGTTTTCTAACAAGAATTCCGCGGAATCAAATGTCTCGCCTTGTTCCGCCTTGACCTTGACCCTGGGGCCTTGACCTTGGGGCCACGAGAATAGTCCTATGTTCATGTACATATCATAGTAAAGGTATGTATAAAGTTTGATGACTGTAGCTGATAAGGTATTGAAGTAATGACCGTAACACGAAAACTCAACATTGAATGATGACGATGCCGCCGCCGCCGGCGACAACTCCGGAAAAGCAAAACCTTAGTCTCGCTTTCCGTTTTCGCGGGCGAGACAAAAGTATGCAAAGTGTTGCAAAAAGTGCAGATCCTGAAGAGACGGCTCGTCTTCAGCCGGCTCATCAGGATCTACACTCTTTGCAAATACCACTATAGCGGGCTGAAGTGTTGAAAGGGTTAAAGTTGGTATCCATTGATAAGGCACAAAATGTTGTTTATAGAAATTAAGTATGTATATACTTAACCCTTAGACCGCTACTCACAACAATTGTCATCTGCTGTTGCTTTTATATCTTGCCTTATTTCTCAATAAAAAACATGGTTTGACAGCACTTCAGAATCCAATGGAAATGATTCTGAAGTGCTGTCAAAGCATGTTGTAAATTATTCTAAAGTGCTATAAAAGCATGTTTTTGATGATAAAAATGGAAAATAGAAAATAAACAGCAGACGACAACAAAAATAAGATAGCGGTATAAGGGTTAACTATTCCACCTATTTATAACAAGGTGTCCCATCAGGATGTGCACATTTTTCAAGTAATTCTCATATATTTCTTTTTATTTTTTTTATAAATGGACTGGTCTGAAATTAATTTTGTGACAATTTAAATGGTCGGAAAATTACCATATCACAGTCTATTCCTGGGGCCCGTTTCACTAAACTTTGTAAGTGCAAATGCAAATGATCGTCTGGAAATTTCAATTTATTGATTTACATTTATTGAGCATACTCAATAAATGTAAATCCAATAATTGTTTACAAGAAAATATTGTTATTGTGAAATTTACAGACTTTATCATACTTTTGCACTTACGAACATTTAGTTGTACGAAGTTTAGTTAAACGGCCCCCAGTTATGTAGGGTTGAAAGGGTTAAATCTGACAAAAGATATGGAATGAAACGTTCAGTTATGGTCGCCAGCATCACCACAGACCTATTCAAGGTGGGGGATCACGTGGTTTCCGAACGGTATGACGTCATGTTTTTTAGATGTGTTTACAGTAGATTTACTTTAATATCTTGTTAATGGAATGACATATCGCCCTTTATAGTACAGGCGGCTTTAATCTCATAATTATGTCGGTTACCGTAAATGTAAATAAAAACTAGATCGCGTGAATGTAAGAAATAAACGGAACTCGATTCTTTGTAAGATTTATAAGTTCAGTTTTAAGTTTTTATTTCCATACATAGACATTTAAAATTTATAAGTTATTGTAAAGAACTTTCAGAGCAGCCATAAAACATACACGCCATCGTATTTGGTGCGCTACATATCATCAAAATCCGTCAGTCTGTTAGGAAGATTTTAATGAAAATCTACTGTAAAAATGACGTCACAAATTACGTCACGTCGGAAAATCGGGTTCGGAAACCACGTGATCATACACCTTGCTATTGCTGGAGAATAAAAACATATTTAGGCAACAAAAAAAAGTAATCTATCAGGAACTACCCATGATATTATTTATTTACAGCTGATTCTCTTTATCTCGATATCACTTATCTCGATATACCTGCTTATCTCGATATAGGTCGAAGTCCCTATAGATCATGTATTTTACTCCTGATAAATCGATATCGGAAATGTCGATATTTCGGTTATGTCGAGGTGGAAATCGAGTCCCGATAGCATGTTTCCTTCATATTTGTATTCTGATAACTCGATGTGAAAAATAAGCGCCTGGCACCGCCAAGTCTGCTTCAGAGAGATTATCTCGGGTATGTTTTCACACGTCTATAAAAATCCAAAACACCGCCGCTAAAATGCGTTAAACGTTGCACAAACATGTTAAATGAATTCACTGAAATTGTGATATCGGATCAAGTTAACATGAAGATGAAATAAACGGCGTGGCAATCCAGTCAATTGAACTTGACATTTCTTAACACCGATTGGATTCAACTTGGGCCGAATTTGTTTGTGGCCGACGAGTCGACGTGGTTTTGGGACGAAATGAGGGTCTTGCATTTGGCGATTGAATAATAACATCGTCAGAAAACACGGCGAGCGTTGACATTTAGATGTAACGCTTATTCATTGATGTGCATTGGGTATGATTTGCAAACAACTCATGCGCGTTTCGTTAAAAAAAATGGGCGCGATTTATGAAGTAAAGTCAGTATTTTTTAAGTGTTCGGATTTTTTCGAGAATGGTTGCAAAATTTGACAATTTTTTATCTCGAAGTTCGGATATGTCGGTATATTTTGCTCAGTCTGGTCAACCTCGAGATAACGATAATTAATAACCGTATTTTATTATTTAATAGGCCCTGTGTCTCAGATATGGTGAAGTGGGAGCAAAACAGTTGGTAAAAAAAGACATTTAACTGCAGCTTTGTATCGGGTTTTCTGAACTTCTGTGACACTATGAAAAACTAGAAAATTATTTGTAAAACAAAATGCCACTGCTGTTGAGCATTCATGAATACAACAGCGAGTGATTGGAGAAAAAATTAATTTTCACTCCCAAGTGACTGGAATGGACTGTGATATGTTAATTTTGCAACCAATCCCACCGTCATAAAATGATAATCAGACTAGTTCATTTATGAAAAGGGCGTGTTTTTGTTCTCAAAAAATATGAAAATTACTTGCAAAAAGTGTAGATCCTGATGAGACGAGCTGGCTCATCTCATCTGGATCTACACTTTTTGCCAATATCACTGTACAGGCCTGTGGTGTTGAAATGGTTAAATGCTCTTTTACCAACTGTTTAGCTCACGCTTCGTCAATCTCGGAGACCCAGACAACAACAAGAACACCGCCAACCAGAGCTCCAGTTAAGGTGCGTAATTTGACCAACTTGGGTGAAATTTTGTTATTTCTTCATCAAAAATGGCAAGTTGGGAGTCCTTTAGAATCGTCTCATTGAGACGATTCTAAAGCACTCCCAACTTGCCATTTTTGATGGAGAAATAAAAACATTTCCTCCAAATTACGCACCTTAACTGGAGCTCTGCCGCCAACGCCATTTTTTCCATCACTATGGTGGTTGGATCATAAACATGCACATTCAATTTTAAGCCAACCACTCATACAGTAAAGAAGTTATAGGAGAAAGGAGAAAAGCGCACACATCTACTGAATGTGAAGTTATTTGACCTTGACATTTTCGCTACAGAACCTGTGTGTTAGACGGATGCATATTATTATTCTATAAAGGCACACGGAGACAAATTGGGTAGGACTATTCCTACAGTTCTGTATATTACTCATATTTATTATTAACTGTCACAAGAATACTAATTTAAACCATTTGCCTTTGATCTACATCAATTGTGTTGGAACATACGCCATTTGTTTTATGTAGAATTTTATTGATTCCTTTTACTTTAAGCATGAACATGGCCAAAAACGCATCATGTTTCATTTTGAGGAGTCAAAAACACAATCACTCAAATATTTATCTAGACCATTGTCATTAGCAATGTATATAACAATAACAAACACCATGTGACCTATGACAAATGTTGATTTGATTTCAAAAGACAATGAAGTGTGTCAAGAAGCTGTGTGAAAGAAATTTCCCCCAATGTTAAGTTTGCGAATGAGCTAAGATTGTGACCTTGACCTTGGGGTTAGCTGGGATCTGAGGGTCATGGACTTGGCAGGTCATGATTAAGAACCATTAGAGAAAGGGATGTGTAAAATATCAAGAAGAGTGGTGAAAGGAAACAGAAATTACAAAACATTTCGTTTGTGACCTTGACCTAGGGGTTAGCGACCATCTGATGGTTGTGGATTTGGCACGGCATGATAGAGAACCATTACTTAGAGGAAGGCACGTGTGAAATATCAAGGAGTTGGGTGAAAGAAAACAGAAATTATAACAAATGTCCTCCAATGTTAAGTTTGTGAAAGCACTAAGGCCGTGACATTGGGGTAGGCAGGGGTCTGAGGGTCGTGGACTTGGCATGATTGAGAACCATTAGAGGAAGGCTTGTACGAAATATCATGAAGACTGTGACCTTAGGGTTAGGGGGGTGGGGTGGGGATCCACGCATCGTGGATTTGTCACAGCACGACAGAGAATCATTAGAAAAAGGCATGTGTGAAATATCAAAACGTTTGGTCAAAGATTAATTATAACAAATTTCCTCAACATAAAATTTTTGAACGCACTAAGACTGTGACCTTGGAATCAGCGGAGGATTGAGCGTCGTGGATTTGTCACAGCATGATAGAGAATCTATTTGATACAGGCATGTGTGAAATATCAAAACGTTTGGTGAAAGGAAACAGAAATTATAGCAAATTTCACGCAACGTTTAGTGTATGAAAGCACCAATAATGTTGTGACCTTGGGTGTTAGCGGAGGTCTGAAGGTCGTGTATTTGTCACAGCATGATAGAGAATCATTAGAGAAAGGCGTGTGTGAAATATCAAAACGTTTGGTGAAAGGAAACAGAAATTATAACAAATTTCCCCAACGTTAAGTTTTCGAATTTTGCAGACAGACGGACTGGCGGACAGTCATTTAGATTCACGATCATTCACATTTGAATTCCCAATTTACATTGTATGAGTGAGGCTACATAACCGTATATGCAGGCATTGATGAACACAGCGTCATCAGCTGGTGTCTGTTACCGCAGTAACGCAAAGTAGGCGTTGCTGCCCGTGCCACGTGCAAATATACTGTCTGTGCTCTCACTGTTTACCACTTGGAGAGTATTCTGTCATTATCAATCTTTCTTTCCATCGTATCTCCTTCTTCTGTAGAAGCACCAATATATGGGGTATACAGTTTGTATCACGTATACAATCGGACAAAATGAAGTTTATGATCAATTAATGTTGACAGAGATAAAGACAGGTCCCTTCTTAGTTTGATAAGGGTATGTACTGTTCGACGTATAATGACCGTCGTTATAACATTCAGTGTAACTATATGTCCTAGCACGACTGATTGGTGCAGTTATTCTTGGTACCCAGAGCTAGCGGATCGGTATCTCTCACTCATCAATGCATTCACCGCCCGCTTGGGTGGCATACCGTCGCACTGGTGATAAGACGTACTCGGAAATCAACTGTCTAATTCGCTACCGTCGGAATAAAAAAAATGTGCCTAATTCCCGAGGATGGGATCAGAGTTTTCCAATAGAGGAAACATAGGGTGGGCTATTGGCTGATTGAAAGTAGCATACGACGTTTGTGATCAGTATAGCCACATGTCAACATGCGCATCCGCACTCTCTAAACAGGATCTACGTTGTTCATCATTGAATGATGAACAACGTAGGCCCTATTCATCATACATGATTCACTGATGGAGATAAGTTGTGTAGTTGGCTACGTCTCTCCGTAAGGTAGCAGTGACCAGTTAGCCGCCAGTTTCGTACAATGGCATCAGTATAAATATTACACTTTCTGCTGATTAAAATTCACTTTGATTGTCTTATTATTATGTTATACTTGATTTATGACCTGGTAGCATTTTTCTGACTAATTGCTCGTGGATCCGGGTGGATAATTGCCAGAGATACGTTTTCCACTGATCACAGATAGCAATAAGAATTTATGTCTATCTGATAGGAAAATATATAGTTATGTATTGTGTGAAGTATGCAACGACACGCTGAATACAAAGTGTGTCACAGGCTGTGGCTGAAATAAGCTCGGTCAACACGAATGCCTTTCACTATTTCACCTATCTTCATTGTTTCTGTTTCTGCTTGCAAATATTAAATACGGATGTACCGGTATTTTACTACTTCGTCTGTCTTTTATATTTTCTGTTTCTTAATATTACATTATTATTTAATATGTCTGTTATAGTTTCTCTATCATAATGGTAAATATCAAAGACATATGACGTTGTAAAAGTCACCAGTATTAATATCAGGATACAGAAGATATAAACGACAGATGGAGTAGTAAATTAAATCAGTCCCCGTCTTCTACTGAACCCTTCAAGTTTAAACATACTCTACAAATCATATGAGTGTGGGTTAAATTTGTTAAAAATAAATAGAGAATAGTAGGTTAGTGCCGTGAATGGGAAAAAATATCCGGCAAGGCTCAAGAATTTCTTTATTTCTCATCAGAAGTATATGTTGTGACCACTCATTTGAACCGTCTCGCCGAGACGGTTCAAATGAGTGGTCACGGTTCAAATGAGTGGTCACAACATATACTTTGGTTCAGAAATAAGGAAAATAGATAGAGAATAGTAGGTTAGTGCCGTGAATGGGAAAAAATATCTGGCAAGGCTCCGTCAAGCACATCCCGTTTCCGTGCCGCGCCAGATATGTTTTCCCAGTCACGGCACTAACCTACTATTCTATTTATCCCGTCAACACCTACAAATGGCTGTAAAATGCAAAAATAGTATTGACTGGATATCAAAAATGTTTCACGGCACCGTGTTTCACGGCACATACACACTGTGTTGACGGGATAATATTAATTTATGATGTTATGATAGTTGCGAACGGTAACCCTTGCAATCTGCTCCCGTGCCGGACAGTCCGGGAGTAAATTGCAAGAGTTACCGTTCGCAACTAATGTTACAAGAGCTACAATAGTAGTGTTCAGTGATTGAATATTGGTGAACACAGTGTTCGGACATGAAGGTGAATTATCCGCGCTCCACTGGACGAATTATTGCATGTCTTCTTTTACTGTTTAGCGGATACTACATACAGCGCATGTAATGTTCATGTTATCGGCCGATGCCATTTGAAACGAGCAATACGTCTGGGAGATAAGCCCATTAAAGGAAATTGATATTGTGTCCTGCTTACAACACTGAGTGTCCGTGTATAGAACGCCGCTTTGACTATTTATTCACGAAAGTCCGTCCAGTCAATAATGTATCTAGAATAGTGAATGTTTCACTATAGTGTATATATTGTTTTGATTAATCCTTTCAACACCACCAGTCTGTATAGTGGTATTGGCAAATAGTGTAGATCCAGATGAGCCGGCATTTTTTGCAAGTAATTTTCACACTTTTGAGAACAAAAACACACCCCTTTGTTTGTGACGATTGGATTTGTACGGAAATTAACATATACAAATCCATTCCAGCTATTTAGGTGTGAAAAGGTTAAACCACTGTGTGGTTACTTGGCGACAGCGGGCAGGAAGTCTACAAGATTAATGCCCGGAGTCCACGTGAATATAGCAACGGAGTAGTTCTAGATCAGTGGCGACTGAATGCAGACATATGCATTGATGCTTAAATGGCACACAGCACATTAATTGCCATGGTAAATGCATTCATTCAGAATAACTTAACAATAAACATTAATTGTTATTACCGACATCCTGTTGTATTGATATAATACGTTTATATCCATTAGACAAGTGACTTCAGTTAATTTATTGAAACTAGGTGGAATATAAATAGTTGAGGATGAATTTGCGATAAACTCATGTGTTAACACTAACTGTTATATGTCACTAAAAGTACAACTTGAAAGAGATGTGTATGAATAACTAATCTGCTATTATTTTGGGATTAATTATTTTCAAAAAGCGACGGAGTCTGACACCTGGGCTACGGAGTTAGGGTGATACTAAATTCGGGGTTACGGAGTCTTCGTGATTTATTTTCTACAAATTGTAATACATATGAAGAAATTTTTGTCTCAATATCCGGTTATGTTGTCGTCGTTGGCCGGTATAATGTTAAACTGTTATTATATAATGATATGGGTTTCTCTTTCCCGCAAGAAACACAACATGATAAGTAGTGTTACAAGGATCTATTGTCACATAACTGGTCCGTTTTCCATTTTACCATTTTGGTTACGATACATTTCATATGCCCTCGATGTCCAAATACTGCAATATTTCTATTTTCTATACATTCGGAATGGGTAACACATGTTATACCTTTGGAAACGCGTAGTAACTCAACGCTTGTAACGAACTGGAGACGAATTCAACGGAAATAAAACAACAAAACGTGTAAACTATGAACAGTTTGACGAGCAGCACTGTATTGTCGATCCATTTAAGTAATATATTCGTTGGCTGATACTACTATAACGAGTATTGGTCTTATTTTCCAGAACAATTTAGGTTGCTGCCGGTACTGTCTAAGCAGTTCTACGAGTATTACGGATGCTGTTAGACATGTAATACTGATACACCCTCACGAGACGATTACCGTGCTGTGTCCCTGTAAGCGCAACATTTAGATCACGCACCAGTTCTACGAGTATTACGGATGCTGTTAGACATGTAATACTGATACACCCTCACGAGACGATTACCGTGCTGTGTCCCTGTAAGCGCAACATTTAGATCACGCACATTCCCGATTAAAGCTGAAGACATACAGAGCGATATTAAAGACGTCTTTTTTGATGAGCACGTAAATCGGTTACATGTCCCCGTCCAATCCGTCCATAAAAGTCCGTTACCAAAGGTTTCCAGAATAAATACGCCAACAAAAACATACCCACAAATGCTTATTCACTGCAAATCCGTCACGGCAAAAAATGTGTTCGAAAATGTTGTTCCTCTTGATGACGTGTCCGATGTGCAGGTAGCTACAGACAACGATACTTTAAAACTATTGTTGATGAATTGCAAACATTAATTGTTGCCTGCTGTAACTGAACACTTGCGACAGCACAACCGACTTCATGGATGGATAACGTTTTTCATACTTATATTTGAAGGACAGTTTAGCGTCAGCCATGTGGCTGGGCAGTTATTTCTGGACGTAATTCGCTTCAATGAAGCTAAGTCTATCCACGCCATGCGTTTCACTCATGAAGTTAAACAATTTTGGTCAGTTGGGTTAGCACTATTTCATGGGAAGTTCATTAGATTCATGAATGGATTTAAATGTGTAGGTCAGCTCACTGGCGACTCGAACAGTACAAAGAGTGATCTAACACCCGATGTATCTAAAGTTTACTTTGTATGTCCAAACATCAAATGCCTTAAAGATGAGATGAACAAGTTCACCATAGACTGCAATTAACCAGGTATAATACATTTCAACATAGATCGAGACAGTTGCAAAAACATCAGACAAAACATCTCCTACATTCGCTGAAACAAATGACCATAGACGAAAGATCCATTGTCAATAAATGGCATACAGACTCCGTCGCCACCCTGTCAAACTCCGTCGCTGCTGAAAGTAGAGCATGTGGAGTCCGTTGCTTTAAAACTGAAAACGATCTAGCAGAAACTGTCAGTTTCGACTGTGTATACATGTGGAAATTGATGTTATAAAACAAATAGAATGTGATCTATGATCTGGGACATAAATATGCAGTATTGTCGGGACAGTATTATAGTTTTACTTCTTCATATATTTACATGCAAAATCCCATACCCAATTCTATTTCATTTTATAGAATGTGATCTATATCTGACAAATATGCAGATTGTCGGGACTTATAGTTTTAATTCTTCATATATTTATGCGCCCACCCAATTTCATTTCCGCTACTAATAAAAACCTCGCGATTGTGTTAATGTACCTCTGATAGCAAGCAAAACATGTCCAGCTTCAACAATAAAAATATAGAATACCGACCATTTGATATGCAAATCAAAGTTGTGCGCGCTAAAAGCTACACTACATCCGCACAGTAGGTGCCTATATTCATGTAGACTCCGGAGCATTAATCTTGTAGACTGCTGGCTCGTTGTCGCCAAGTAACCACACAGTGTAAACTATGCAATAATGTTTTTTTACTCCAAAAGGTTCCTTCAAATAATTTGATCTAGATATCTATAGGTAACTCCAATACAGTTTATAAGATATATTTTAGAAATGACAATATGTTTGTTCAATCATATAGTATGTTATTAATTCAAATAACTATATATTTATATTCATCCAATTAATCATCAACTTTTGTGAATAAAATATCTTATACAACGAGAGAAGCGTTTTCTAAATGAAACAGCTATCAGTAATTGGGGAGAGAGATATATTTAAGTCAATTAGCTACTTAAGGTATTAGGGTATATATAGATACACTTGACTTCAATGATAATTGCTTCATAAGAGTGAAGTGATATATGAATATAACATACGTGAATATTGTCTCGTTATTGTATACTAAATGGAGCATTGAGATGCCATCTCCGCCATCTTTGTATGTACAAGCCATCGTACAGTTTCACCACTTCGTGCGTTTGACACATACAGCAAATAATATGACAGTAAACCAAATAACATTTGGTGCAATACATAATAGACAGATATCACAACGGCAAGCTATACATATTATGCCAGCAAACTATACAAAAGACGAGATATCTGAGCATTTCACCCATCAATTTCAAAATAAATTTTGATGTGTAAACTTTTACATCTGATGCACACCTATCGTTAGTATACACGTTACCAATAGGTATCTACTCGCATAGTAGATGAGTAGACACCAGGGACAATACACTCAGGTAACTGCTTACTTGTCACTGGTTTGTATAGCTAAGTACATAGTAAAGTGGTGGGTATGTGTTGCGTGGTTTGGCAGGTGAAAGTGATACAATGTGCGATTTTCTGTGTATGAGGGTATTTATAATGGTTGTTCATATTTTTAAAAAACACGCACACAAACCTGTCAAGAAAACTGACATTTGTTTACAGTTTGGTGTACTATACTTGATAGGAGTCCGTTCTCCAGGCTTTTATACATGTGATTAGCTACATTATATCATATGTTCTACTTCACAGTTTGAGTTCTTTGTCAAATGGCAGAACAGGTGAAACTTGCTGATGGCTGGAACACACAAAGATGGCCGACTTGGCCACTCCATTGTGCCATATAGGATACAGTAACGAGGCAGTATTCGCATATATGTTATTCGTACATTTACGAAGCAATTATCTTGGAATCAAACGATGATCAGGTATAGAACGGGTCCGTAACCCTTTACACCCGAAAGCCCGCTATAGCGGTGTTTGCAAATAGTGCAGATCCAGATGAGCCGGCTCCTAACGAGTAAGTAAGTAAGCAAGTGATTTTAATATATTTGAAAGCAAAAACACTACCTTTCATAAATGGACTAGTCTGAAAAGCATGTTGTGACGATTGGATTGGTTGGAAAATTAACACATCAAAATCCATTCCAGTTTCTTAGGGTTGGAAGGGTCAACGTATGTCTTCAACCAGACTATATACATACATGTGTAATCTAATATACACCTAGAATTAGCAAATTAATATACATGTATTATTCATTGAATTAGATACTGAACAACGTCACATATGAACTAAATATTTATATATATATACCCATGTTGTAATTCAATGTGTCTGTTTCACATACTTATACGGCTTTGATTATCAGTTTCATAGATATTCGGGCGAGGAAAACATTGATGTATACTTCTGGTAAACATATGCAATGTCCATTCCGGTGATTGCCTGGTACTGTGTACACAGTCTATTTTTGAAGCTGTGATACACCATACAATACAATACAATGACTGAGCGAAGTTAGCAAGTGCGGTCGCAAGCCGAGGATACGCCATTATGTTTGAAGAAAATCCTAAATCGTTTCCTTCTATGCGCTCACAAGTATATGTCGCGACCACCATTTGAACCGTCTCGTCGAGACGGTTCAAATGAGTGGTCGCAACATATACTTTCATGGAGAAATAAGAAAAAGTATTTAAAATAGTTCATACCCGTAAAGGTGTATTCCGAATGTAATGGGTTAAAGGTAAATGCCCACTCAGTAGGCACAAACTGGGGCCCGTTTCACTAAACTTCTTACGACTAAAATGTTCGTAAGTGCAAATTTAAGATCGTCTGTAAATTTCAATTGATGGATTTACATTTATTGAGCATAGGCTGCATATGCAGCCTATGCTCAATAAATGTAAATCCATTAATTATTTACAAGAAAACATTGTAAATGTGAAATTTACAGACTATCATAATGTTGCACTTACGAACATTTTAGTCGTACGAAGTTTAGTGAAACGACCCCCAGTTGTTTATATCAGACATCATCTGAGACATTTTCAGGCAAAACAAACATTCATTCACCATTATCCCACGTATTAATTGGGCATTATTATACATTTTATATCAGACGTAAATGTTCACACTGATATCAGGGGCGATAACCGTGTTTCCTTAAAATGTAACGGACATTACTATCTATTCTCTGTATATATATGTTTATGTGCAATGATCATACTTTATAATCTGTCGAAAATATTATTTTTGCAGGTGACGCATTTAATTAGTATAACTAATTAAATAGTATCATGCCTCATTTGCATGTGAAAATAGTCTGATACCACCGCGAGTCACTATCAGTAAAATAAGTTTTAGAACTGGTGGAATAGTGACACAATTATACACTTATTTAATTCCTATAAAGAACATTTTGTGTGGAATCGAATGTCGAGTTGAACATAGGGTTGATTTTTTTTTAAATCGTGTATTGAATATTGAGCTGGGTACTTCCACTGAACAACTGGCTCTGCAATCGACATTAACATCTTTTGTCGTGTAATGCAAATAAAAAAGCACTATGCATGTTTTACTGGAGACTGAGTGGCGATCAGACAACACGTTATTGTTAAGCCTGACATTAATCACCGTGTGTCCACTTCCATCATCACATGTAATGCCTTTTTAGTGAGCCGCTATTGCAGGAGACTGTCGGAACGAGAAACCAGGGGGCCGTTTCACTGAACTTCGTACGACTAAAATGTTCGTAAGTGCAAAATTATGATAGTCTGTAAATTTCACATTAGCAATGTTTTCTTGTAAACAATTATTGGATTTACATTTATTGAGTATAGGCTGCATATGCAGCCTATGCTCAATACATGTAAATCCATCAATAGAAATTTCCAAACGATCCTAAATTTTCGAACATCTGAGTCGTACGAAGTTTAGTGAAAATGTCCCCAGGATCGTTATAGAAATATTGCCCCCATCAACAGTACCGGGTCAGGCTCCATGTGCGGATCTAGGCGGGGGATTTTCCGGCGCACGCCCCCTCTAAAATAAGTCGAGTTTATATTTTTACCCAGTTTTTTACGTGGAAAGATCCGATTATTCCCTAATTTCTCACCCAAAGTGTATGTTGTTACCACTCAGTTGAACCGTCTCGTCGAGACGGTTCAACTGAATGGTAACAACATATACATTTGCTGAGAAATAAAAAAAATGCGGAAAATAATCTGGAGTTTATGAAAGTTGACGATCATATGTGTCTCATTTGAAATCCACGCCCCCTCTAAACATAAATTCTGGATCCGCTTCTGGGCTCGGACATCATCTTCCACTGACTCCATCACTTCTCTTAGTTAAATTAGGGACGTACATGCAATTACAGTAGAACCTCGCTAAACAGGACACCCTGGGAGGTCCCACAGGGTGTCCGGTTTAGCGAGGGTTTCACTGTAAATCAGGCATTTGATTATTCCGAGCCATATGTGTGTGCTATGCGATCACGAACAGGCATTATCATCTGAGATAAATTACCAAGAAATCCATCAAAATTATAATCACATATATTCTTGTTGTCCTGTTTAGAGCACAGGCATTCGGCGTGTTTCGGCTTTCGTCGGTACTGCTATACATTGAACGGCGCTGGTAATACTGAATACATTACAATGATTATTTCCCTTGAGATTAAATAACGCCAGTTGCTTTGGTATTTATTATAAGGTATGCAACTGACACAAGCTCGTATTGTAACAAAATAACATGTTTAAAATAATAATTTCCATGTATTTATATATGTATTTCTGCAGGATAATGATAATTCTCAAATGAACATATGAATTAACTTGCCACTAAAGTATTGACGTTAGAGCCTTAAACCCATTATTTCATTTGTTATGATACGAGGTCGTGTTCGACCTAAGGAAAACCAGTTATAATTCGATATTCTTTACATACTTATGTTTTAAGATAACAATAATTCTCAAATGAACATGTGGACATTCCGCCAAAATATTAGCATTATCGTTAATAAAATCGCGGAATTTGTTGTGATACGAGGTCGTGTCCGACCAAAGCTATAAGCCTGTTCATATATAGTTATTCCGATGAAAGCCGAAACACGCCGAATGCCTATGGTTTGGAGTGGTTCCACTGTGTATAGTATGTAATGACAGAAGCGTATCGTTGCACAGTTCTCTGTGACGGCCTTTGTCGTCACTCTATCTCGAGACATGGGACGGTTATTGATCATTTCTGTCCCGTGTAACACCCATCTGCTCACAGTGTTTCCGCCAACGTTCCTACAGTACTGCAATTTTGCGCATATTAAATACACATCAGTAAACATATTTGCACTCCGTGACAAATGCCCGGGACATTCCGTCTGTACGCCGTGAATCCTAAATCCAAGAAAACATCGGTTCTGGTGATTGGCTGATGCCCGGGTTTTTCGAGCTGATCGTACTCTTTTATATAATACAGTGAAACCTCGCTAAACCCGACACCTGGGAGGTCCCCAGGGTGTCCGGTTTAACGAGGTTTCACTGTATATCAAGCATTTGATTATTCCGAGCCATAGCTGTGTGCTATGCGATGACGAACAGGCAGTCACTAGAAACAAAATTGCTACCCAGCTCCGTACCACTCGCGAGGGTAGCAATTTAACCCCATCTCTTTAATGTAACACATGGAGGAGTGATTTTTGCAACTGGTTATCCGGCGTCTTTGATATGTTAGCGATATAAAACTGTCAAAGTTGTGTCAATAAAGTATTAATAAAAAACATACACATGCAGAAATTGGTTAGTTTACTGTGTAAAGGTGTTTATCTGACATTTACATGTATATCTTGTAAATTTGAAAGCTTCATTTCATTATGTTGAATGTTGAACAACAACAAGAGAAACGATAGCTTCCATGGGGAAATGTTTTCCCTGTTCTTTTATTTTGACAATTTACTAGTTCTACATCAATTATTATTTGTTTAAATGTATCAAATATACAGTTTACTAAATTTTGACCTACATGCAACAGGTTTGGGTATGTACTTCGGTTGCTCACATGTTTTTAATAGGTCAAATTGTAGCCGTAGATAATATATCGGAGGCGAATTATTGTAGCTAGCAGTGTCACCTGAGATGAATGACCAAAAAAAACCATCAAAATTATGATCACATATGTTTCTTGTTGTCCGGATTAGAGAGGTTCCACTGTACAGGGATTGCAGTGAACATTATTCTCGAGCCACAAACACAGTACGGCTATTGTTATTACAGTGGAACCCCTCTAAACCGAACACTCGGTGAAATATGGATGTTGAACTTAGAAGTGTTTCAATGTTGTGTATCTCTGATTACAATGACGTTTCATGATTACACTACACTAGAATGTGGCATGAAGTGCTCAAATGTCTGATTTGCAGTGGAACATCTCCAAACCGGACACCCTGGGGACCTCCCAGGGTGTCCGGTTTGGAGAGGTTCCACTGTATATGTTAACCCTTAGACCGCTACTCACAACAATTGTCGTCTGCTGTTGCTTTTATATCTTGCCTTATTTCTCAATAAAAACATGATTTGAAAGCACTTCTGAACAATTTCCAATGGAAATGATTCTGAAGTGCTGTCAAACCATATTGTAAATTATTCTAAAGTGCTTTCAACGAATGTTTTTGATGATACAAATGGAAAATAGAAAATAAACACCAGACGACAAAAAAAAATAAGTTAGCGGTGTAAGGGTTAAATATGCATTGACGACACAATAAACATAGCAGAACTTCGATATCATACATGAATATACATGTATTCCAAAAAAGGCGGACATATGTGCATGGCTTGTGGTTGGACATGGTTTGCTTTACTTTAATGATTTAACCCTTACACCGCTATCTTATTTTTTTTTGTCGTCTGCTGTTTATTTCTATTTTCCATTTTTATCATCAAAAACATGCTTTGACAGCACTTTAGAATAATTTGCAATATGCTTTGACAGCACTTCAGAATCATTTCCATTGGAAATGATTCTGAAGTGCTGTCCAACCATGTTTTTATTGAGAAATAAGGCAAGATATAACAGCAACAGCAGACGACAATTATTGTGAGTAGCGGTCTAAGGGTTAATATGAGCTCGGTTCTAGTATTACATATATACTTACTGCATCGCCGTATTTTTCTGCCGATATTGATTTCCAAAACAAAATGCCAAATGTTTCACCATTGATGTCAGGAGTAGAAAAGCGTTACGTTTCCATAACTACACAACCGTGTCAACTGAAAGGCAGGGTCTTCGTACGAATAAAATGTTCATAAGTGCACATTTAGGATAGTCTGTAAATTTCAAATGTAAATCCAATAATTGTTTACAAGAACACATTGTTAATATGAAATTTACATTTCATAATTTTGCACTTACGAACATTTTATTCGTACGAAGATTAGTGAAACAGGCCACAGGGGGGGCCGTTTCACTAAACTTTGTAAGACGAAAATGTTCGTAAGTGCAAACTTATGATAGTCTGTAAATTTCACATTAACAATGTTTTCTTGTAAACAATTATTGGATTTACATTTATTGATCATAGGCTGCATATGCAGCCTATGCTCAATAAATGTAAATACATCAATTGAAATTTACAGACAATCCTAAATTTGCACTTACGAACATTTTAGTCGTACGAAGTCTAGTGAAACGCCCCCCAGATCACTCAAGTGTGATTACATAATTTAAAACTATCGAATTCCACCAGAGACAACAACTACAGTGGAACCTCTCTAAACCGGACACCGAGAAACACATGTGATCTCATATTTGATGAGTTTCTTGGTCATTTAAATCAGGTTATAATGTCTGTTCGTAATCGCACAGCACACAGCTATGACTCAGAATGATCACATGCCTGATTTACAGTGAAACCTCTCTAAGCCGGACACCCTGGGGGGATCGCACAGCACACAACTATGATTCAGAATGATCAAATGCCTGATTTATAGTGAAACTTCTCTAAGCCGGACACCCTGTGGACCTCCCAGGGTGTCCGGCTTGGAGAGGTTCCACTATAATATGTATTTATTCAAATTGACTTGAATCGTATCACCCTGACTAGGTCGCTCATTGTAGCATAACGCGTCTGATGTCATTTGTCGTGGTCGTGTACATATATGGATGTGACTGAGAAATGGGGCTTATGATCAGTGTAGCTTATGATCACATAGCACACTCGGTGTAGCCTGATAACGATCTATATTGTTTACTGGAAGCATGACGTGTGTTTCATTGATGGAATGACGAACAGTGCAGATCCTGATCAGGCGGATCTGGGGGCCGTTTCACTAAACTTCGTACGACTAAAATGTTCGTAAGTGCAAAATTATGATAGTCTGTAAATTTCACATTTACAATGTTTTCTTGTAAATAATTAATGGATTTACATTTATTGAGCATAGGCTGCATATGCAGCCTATGCTCAATAAATGTAAATCCATCAATTGAAATTTACAGACGATCTTAAATGTGCACTTACGAACATTTTAGTCGTAAGAAGTCTAGTGAAACGGGCCCCTGGATCTACACTTTCACAACGCAAGAAAGCCCATTCTTACCGTTTTCGGTACGTACCATTTCCAGAAAGAACATTCGTTAAGAATGTTCTTTCTAGCGTAGCAAAAACGAATGGTAAGAAAGTTATTCTTAGCGTAGCGAAAACGGTAATAATGTTCTTCCTAGCGTAGTGAAAACAAACGGTCAGCATTTTCAATCTGGCGTAGAGCAAACGGTAAAAGTGTTGTTGTTTTTCTAATGTTTCGAATGCGGTATATATTGGTTAGTATACTGTTCGGTCACCTTAAGAGATTCGGCATGATATACAGTGCGGAAAGTATGAAGAATTGTCTCAGAAAACCAATTACCACAAAACAGCTGGTGCCCGCTTTATGAGGAATTATCCAATTTTGTGTTTATTGACTGCTTTCTCTACTCTAGAATGTCTCGAGTATAAAAGTGCCGTCGCCATCGCGGGAAAATATACATCACAGAGTCAAGATATACACGGTAATCGCCGAACTCAGCAACCATGAAAACAAGAATCAGCAACACTGATGGTTGTACTTCTCAAAGACGTTAACTCAAATTAAGTCATTTGACATTGGCACTGAGTACACGGGCCGCACGGGTGGCTACAATTAAAATATAGATTATGAGAAATAACTATATGAAGTTTCAAGCCAATCCGAATTACAATAGCATATATAGTAGGTAGCCGAAATCTCGGACAGGCAGACGAACAGACGAACAGACAAACATACGGAAAGGGTTGCGACTATATGTACCCACCATTTTTACGCGGTACATAAAAAGAGCATTGAAGTGCAATTGTATTGCACCTGTTCATTTATATGGCAACGACTGTGTCAGAATTGGCACATTTCGCAATGGCACAAACGATTCCTAGCACAGGCTTAAGCGAAAGCTAAAATAACAAAGTGAGCATTAGATGTGCGCAACTTCAGAAATGTCATGCTTGTTCAACGACCACCAAGGATCGAGAAAATAATTGCATGACTGGAAAAACACAAACGTAACTCTCTATTTGCGTCGGTAGCTGTCAACTATAACTCTGCCGAACGTTTCCGAACGACGTTTTACGACGTCACGTGTTTCTGGTGTCATTTTTACAATATATTTTCTTTACATTTCAAATGGACGCAGTTTGATGATATATAGCGCACAGGTGGAAGACTCGGACCTGTGACACACACAAAAATGTCCATTACAAAAAATCCATTACCCCAAAAAATCCCGATTACAAAAAATCCATTACCCCACTTGGGTGGGGTAATGGATTTTTTGTAATGGGAATTCTTTTTGTGTCAGGATCTGCACTGTTCGCTATTCCATCAATGAAACATCAGTTATGCTTCTAACAGACGCAATAGATGGTTATCAGGTCACATGAGCGTTTGCTGGACATATCCATCTATTAGCAGCTTCATGGTAGTAATTACGTCACTCACGGTCAAATGTTAAATTATACAATGGAATTACACATCTTCATGTTTATGCATTCTTTCCAGAACCTCGATAGTTATGGTCACTAAGTTCTAATATGTTTGCATATACTTGGGCCAACTTACCCTCTGAATAATGTCATCAGATCTGGGGTAAATGGTTAAAGTTTAATTAATCGTATACATGTATTATGTGTTCTTTGATCGACATCCATGGATTGATTCCGCGAATTCAACTCAAAGGTCAAGGTGAAATAAGATCACAAGTTTCACAAGTGTACTTCATCAAAACAAATCAATTTGCTGATTCATAACAGGGGCGGATCCATAATTTGGGGAACGGGGGGGGGGGGGTGGGGTGTCTAGCTGCGAAGGTAACTCTTGAAATCTACTCACGTACAGTCCGTTTTGTGTGCACATTCCTGTGTTTTACGGCATTTAAATTCAGACTCCAACTGGTGGTAAACTGCCATCTATGTAAACTCCGTGGCTGAACGAGGGGGGGGGGGGGGGGGGGGGGGGGGGGGGGGGGGGGGGGGGGGGGGTGAGTGAACCCTTGCACCCCACCCCCCCCCCCCCCCCCCCCCCCCCCCCCTCTAGATTAGACAATTTCTCAAAATCTTGTTATTATTTTCTGCCATGTTCATTATTCAGTTGATTGTGGTAGTTCCATAAACTGCAGTCTTTCTGTAATGAATATACTAGCAAAGTATACTTTGAGGGAGTAATCATTTATTTTTCCTGAAATGCATTATTTCATATAGAACTAACGACTGCATATAGTTGATGATTAAAATTATGCATAATTATTATACTGAATTTATTACATTATCACAGCCAAAATGGCTGTGATAATGTAATAAATTCAGTATAATAAAAATTAATAAATTTATCTTAAAATTGAAAATTTCTTCGTCAAAGTATACTTTGCAATGTTGGTGAAATAGGCTACTGGACTACTGATACACACACTAGTATATAGACACGCCATGCGATGCTGTACACACTACACACTAGTATATAGACACGCCATGCGATGCTGTACACACTAGTATATAGACACGCCATGCGATGCTGTACACACTAGTATATAGACACGCCATGCGATGCTGTATCTAAGAACATGTGCGATCTTTCATGAAATATTTACAGTAAATGTAAATGACGCCGAAAGATGACGTCATTTACGGAAAATATCGTAAATTTTGTAAATATTTTTCTTAAGATACCGCACATGTTCTTTGGTACAGAATCACATGGCATGTCTCGTAAGTACCCCACGACCCTGTTGTTTGACATGTGACAGTAATGTACAGGGTGTTTCAAAATATATGTACCCACTTTGGGACCTATCTGTTAAACGTTGATAATAATAATAATAATCCTTATGTCTTATATATCAGAATAAAGTATAATTATTCACCATTTTGTCAGTATATAATATTCAGGAAACACATAGAGTATCTACTGTATAGATTGTTTTCAAAATGTATACCCATTTTTACATAACGCGCCGTCGCCGGTCGTTAACAATTCTGTTAATTCTGCCTTTGTGTAAGGTTACTGATTCATATATCCAGTCCACATATTGCCTTTGTGTAAGGTTAATGATTCATATATCCAGTCCACATATTGCCTTTGTGTAAGGTTACTGATTCAAATATCCAGTCCACATATTGCCTTTGTGTAAGGTTACTGATTCATATATCCAGTCCACATATTGCCTTTGTGTAAGGTTAATGATTCATATATCCAGTCCACACATTGCCTTTGTGTAAGGTTACTGATTCATATATCCAGTCCACATATTGCCTTTGTGTAAGGTTAATGATTCATATATCCAGTCCACATATTGCCTTTGTGTAAGGTTACTGATTCAAATAGTCTGTCCTAATAGTTCTTTTCCGATGCCATTCGTATAACAATTTTTTTACCAATTTTCATAATTTCTTTGACATGTCAGTAATATCATACAGTGTATATTGTGACGTCATACACTCAAATGAGTGATGTCATTAGTTAGGATATACAATGAGTAAAATGCGACAACATATTACTTTGTAACAATATTTAGTTTGAATGATGATCTTACGTAAAACACAAGTTACATGTATGTCTATTTAAAGTGGGGACATCTATTGTGAACCACCCTGTATATGTTTTCAGGTACCTCATTACATATCTACATCATATTATTTGCTATATGTGTACATATGTACCACACAAGATGCGTCATATCTCTGAAATTAACAATAGTTACAAACTGTATGATATGTTCCGTAAATGATGTCGAAAGGTGACGGAATGTTCAAGACAAATGCGGAATGCTAGGAAAATTTCTCCACCTTTCCAAAAATATCAATGTTTCTGTAAATATTTTTCATGAACATATCGCACATGTTCTTAGGTATAAAATCACATGGCTTGCCTCATGTGTGGGTGTGATTGGAGAGAAATTGGGCTTATGGGATGTGTCACCAGTGTAGATCTTGATCTTGATCAAATAGCACACTCCTGAGGACTTTTAACGATTTATTATAGGAATGAATGGCCTTTTCGTGGAATTTATCGGGGTATAAACTTTGTAAAGTCGTTTTGTTTTTTTTTCGAAAATTGTAATTTTTTTAAGGCCTCGTCTAGTATTCCCGCGACTTTTCCAAGTTTATATCCCCGATAAATTCCACAAAAAGGCCATTCATTCCTTATAATTCCAGTATGTGTTTATTTTCCGTTTTCTTAATAATTTGTTTAACTGCGCCTCGCGGTTACGGAAAGTAGTTCGGCGTGGGAGTTTACAAACAAGCGCGAGAGCACTTATACAAATGCACAGATGAAGGCGTAAGGGAGGTCATTAATGTGGGAGGAAACCGGAGTACCCGGAGGAAACCCAATTGTCCGATCTGGCGACCGCCATACCACCTCACATGCTGCCCCGGCCGAGGATCGAACCCGGGCCGCATTGGCGAGAAGCGCGCTCGTTACCGATTACGCTAACCGGACAACCGTGGCACAATACATTAGCTATGATCCGAAAATCCCATCCCGATACAGGAGGAGTAAAACATTGGTCGTATAGGTACATGTATATACCATAGGTGTTTGAATAGATGGTCAGTATGTTGGTGTCATATGGGTTTTTGGTGAATTTTAGGTAGAGTTCTGTGTATTTCGTTGGTTTTGGGTAATTTACATAGCTTTGTGCAACTACTAATGATCAATCATTACATACAACAGAAATCGTCAACTATCTAGACATTCATCGTTCCGAACTTTCTGACCCCTTTTATATCGTCAAAATACCCAACAAAATAACAATTACCGTACTTATATGTGTACTAACTCGCGGGAGGTGACGTAAATTGCATGTTGGTAACAGTGCACCCAAACCACCAGATATACCGAAATGACCCATAAAACACCGAAATATGAACCGTTCTTCAAGAACCTGTGGTATATATATGTCTGATGGCGGCGAACAGCGAGCGGCGAAGGTAGGTGCTTCGTATTTTATAGTATCCCGTCAACACAGTGCGTATGTTCCGTGAAACACGGTGCCGTGAAATATTTTTGATATCCTGTCAATACGACCTAATCACTGCGTATGAATATGTGCGGTTCGATTCTCCGATTTTGAGGTTGCGGCTGGGGTTATTTTTTTTGCATTTTAAAGCTAAGAGTAGTGTTGACGGGATAAACAGAATAGTAGGTTAGTGCCGTGAATGGGGAAAATATCTGGCTCGGCACGGAAACGGGATGTGCTCGGCGGAGCCTCGCCTATCCAGTTTCCTAAGCCTTGCCAGATATTTCTCCCATTCACGGCACTAACCTACTATTCTTTATTTATAAATCACCCACCTAACCAGCGGACGCGTGTCCATCTTGTTCTGTTAATCTATGCTAGAGTATTGTTTGCAGGCGCGGATCCAGGATTTCTGGTTAGGGGGGGGGGGCGTAACTATTTTGCAATACTTGACTATATTATCGAACGAGCTAAGCTCGTTCGATAATATAGTCAAGTATTGCAAATAGTCGAGATAGCGCTAGGGGGGCGGGGGGGTCCGGGGGCTTATTCCCGCCCACCCGGAAAATTTTGCAAATCTACATCGCATTTCCTGCGTTCTGGCGCATTTTGGAGCAAAAATATTGACACTGTCACAGTATGTTTAGACATGTTTTTTGATTGAAAACGTTTAATTTTTGAAACAATAAGAAAACGACCGAAAAATGCATGGAAAACATGGCACTTGGCATGAAACGTGCCTTGTAACTTGTAAAAAATCTTTACTCGGCGAATTTTAGGGGGGGGGGGGGGGCGTGCGCCGGGTCCGCCACCCCCCCCCCCCCCCACCCCCCCCCCCCCCCCTTGAATCCGCCATGGTTTGCCCTAGTTTCTCGACCAATGACATCATAGCATTCCGTCTCAATTAATCACAGATTGCTTCTATTTCTCCAATATCAACTAAATTTATTCATTAAATGTTCCAATGCGTAGAAAGGTATATTTATATCCAAACGTCACGGCCTGTTGTCAGAAATCCACGTGTCACAAATCCTGTTCAGACGTGTACAAGTGCGCGTGGGTGTCAAACGGCTAATAATGTAGTCGTATTACAAGTCGAACGCGTGTATGTGCGGGAACTGCATTGAGACAGACATGTGCACGCAAAGAAGGCGGGGCAACCAGTAAGTAAGTTATAGTTCACATAAATTATTGAATGTTTAATGAACTCATTTATTAAAAATTCAATATGTGAACTATAACTATTACAATTGTGTCGGACGCATCGACAAGCAAACTTTCCTTCCAAATATTAAGGTAAATGGTAGAAAATTGCGCATGTGTGACGCTGAGTCAACTTTTCAGTCCTTTGTGGCCACATTTCTGTGTTTATGATACTCTTTCCGACCGGTTTGTGTTCTGAAAGTGACAGAACACATTTATGTCAAATGACAAGCTTACCAAGAAAGTACAATCAAATGCGTTTAAATGGCAAGTGACAAATCACCCGCTGCCCGGAATTGTCTCGTGTAGATGCTGATTACCATATTCTGTAAAAACCACGGTATCGCCACCATCATACATGTATATACCTGTAGCCTATTTCACCAACATTGCAAAGTATACTTATCTAGCAAAGTATACTTTGAGGGAGAAATTTTCAATTTAAGGATAACTTTATTAATGTTTCCTATACTGAATTTATTACATTATCACAGCCATTTTGGCTGTGATAATGTAATAACTTCAGTATAATAATTCTGCATACTTTTAATCTTCAAATATATGCAGTCGTTAGTTCTATATGAAATAATGCATTTTGGGAAAAATAAATGATTAATCCCTCAAAGTATACTTTGCTAGATTAGTATACTTTGCAAGTTTGATGAAATCGGCTACTGGTACTAATATTGAGTAGTAGTTTATGCCCGTCTCGGTATGGTGTACGAACGGGGTCAAAATAAAAATGACAGGTGCACCTATACAATTGTACAGATCCACCTGTAAAATATGCAGGTGCACCTATACCAGGGATTCCGCTGGGGAAAATAAAAAAATGGCCACTTCAAAAAAAATAAAACAATTGGCGATACAAAATTACAATTTTCGAAAAAAATTTTTATTTTTTTATCGCCAATTGTTTATTTTTATCGCCAATTGCGAAAGTGGCGATCGCCAGCGGAATCTCTGCTACATTTACGGTTCCACCTGTACAAAATAAACTTGTAAATTTTACAGGTGCACCTATATATTTTACAGGTGGAGCTGCGGTAGGAGAAGCGTCACAGCTATGACCACAACATAAAGTGTACGAACGGGGTCAAAACTAAAATTAAAGGTGCACCTGTAAAACGTTATAGGTTATCCCATCACGTGAACGATTGACTGAAAACTTCAAATATCTGTTTACCAGTATTCTCTGGAGCACCGACCGCGGATTGCCCGCGATTTACTTGTACATAACCTTGGTAACCGGATTATTCTATAAAGGTTTCGTGCGTTGTTTGATGAATAGCGCAGTCTGTAATCCGATCCAACATTATTGGTTGCCGAGCCGCACTGAGCCCCCGCGTTCGGATACTTCTCCATTACACACGAAATGGGAACCAGCCTTTATGATTACCTCCCTTGTCGAAACGCCATTTTACCTAAATTGATTTGAAAAAGTACAATATTTTCCTAATCGATATCGAAATTTGACAAGAAATTTGACAAAAAGAAACTTAGAGCACACGCGGAATTAATAAATAAATTCCGCATGTGCCCTAACTTTTGTGTCAAATAAAATTAAATTCCGCATTTGCTCTGATTTTTTTTTAAATTCGACTTTATTTATTGAAAATATTGCCGATTTTCGAAATAAATATCGGCGTAAAACGGCGATTCAGTATTAATTAAAACGGCGTTTGAACTCGCAGTACGCGGTAGGATGGTTAGTCTCGTCAATTACAGATGTACTTTGATTCTGTGATTGGAGAAATAGGGCTCATGGTACTTTTAACTCTTTGCATGCTGGGAAACTTGTGGGCTATAAATAGTTCAAAACTAGCGGACAAAAAATCGTCATATTTTCTTGTATTTCTCCCCGTAAATATCATGAATATGTCTTGGAATTTCATTAGAATTGAGTCCTGAGGACTCAATTCTAATGAAATTTCAAGACATATTTACAGACAGAAATAAAACATATACTTCTAATTCGTTTAGCGGATATTTCCGCCGCTAGCATGCACAGAGTTAATACGAACAGTGTACTGTAGACGCATGCAAGCGGGAAAACGCTTTCGCTATTGATTTTTTATCGAGATCCCTGTGGAAGTGATGCATAGTGTTCACAATGACATTCGGATGTCCGTGTGTCCGTCTGCATTAAAGTGGTTTAATTACTTATATCCTTGCAACGATATGCGGTTTGACTTGAAACTGCATATGTTGCTAATCATCATCCCTATGTTATTATATGACCCACCAATGCGACCCACATGCCCAAATGCCTCGTCGGGCTCAACATGCGGGCTGCAGTCATCTTATATGGTTAAACTATATACATGTACAGTGAACCCTCAATAAACCGGACACACTGGGAGGTCCATATGGTGTCCGGTTTCGAAAGGCTGCACTGTATCTAGAACGGGCGATAGCATAGCTCCGGACTCGGCTGTGTATCTACACACGAGTTTGTTGTTACCCCGGCACTCCATGAACAGTTTTTGTCCTTTTCAATAATGAACAGACAAGACAATGACATAAATTACAGTGAACCCATCTACATTAAACACAATGGGGTCGCCAGGGTTTTCGGTTTATCGAGGTTCTACTGTACACGTATTCTGCTTCCTCCAGTCAGTAAAATGTTTCGATCATCAGAATGCGCATGCATATTAGCGTCTACAATAACATATGAGACGAGCCATGTGATTTTGTACCTTAGAACTAACATGTGCGATTTTTTATGAGAATTATTTACAAAATATACGATATATTGCGTAAATGACGTCGAAAGATGATGAAGATGAATTAAATTCCGAATTTGCTGTGAAAATTTCGTCATCTTTCGACAATCACATGTGCGATTTTTCATGAAATATATTTACATAAACTGTGATAAAATCGCATGGCTTGTCTCAACTATTATAAACTTCCAATTTATCAAACAAACACATAATTATAAACTCCTGTAGCGGACTGTATATACAACTTTTTATATGTCTACATGTTCTATAAAATCGACATACTGAGTTATATCTATATCAATGACGAGTCTTCTAGCATTCTGCTATAATACCACACCGCACTACCGAAATCAATACTGGTAAACTTTGCTCTTGCAATACGAAACACAATCTGATTACATGGATTATCCCCATGCCAATAAACGACAACATTTAGAAAATTGCAATTTGCACCGTTATGCTTGCTTCATCGTTTGTCTTGATTGTAACTGACAACTGACGATGTTCCGCCTCCCTAAAATCTAGATATGCCAGGTGCATCGCCAGAACGGGATTGAGGAATGCAAGTGAGCCGTTTACAACTTTTTATACATATTCGTGTTTCTAATATCGGGTAGCATATACTTAACGGGTGTACTATAATACTGGGACTAAAACTGGTAGTAGTAACAAAAACCGCTATCCTGTAGCCTATTTCACCAACATTGCAAAGTATACTTTTCTAGCAAAGTATACTTTGAGGGAGTAATCATTTATTTTTCCTGAAATGCATTATTTCATATAGAACTAACAAATGCATATATTTCATGATAAAAAATATGCAGGATTATTGTACTGAATTTATTACATTATCACAGCCATATTGGCTGTGATAATGTAATAAATTCAGTATAATACAAATTAATAAATTTATCATAAAATTGAAAATTTCTCCCTCAAAGTATACTTTGCTGGAAAAGTATACTTTGCAATGTTGGTGAAACGGGCTACTGGTCTACCACATGCAATCCGATGCTGGAAACACGAATGTTCATTGTTTCTAGTTGTGGGTTGCATAGGGTTGACACATTGTAAGGTCATATAGATGGTACCTCGGTTTCAAGAATCATTTGAAAAAATCAATCAGATGGAAATGCATATACTATTAAAGGTGTGCTGTTTTGGTAATTCCAAGTTTTCTACGATTAGAATAGCACAGACTGAAGTGGCTGAAAAAGGTCTATAAATGCGTTAGATACACCTAAACGTATCAGTAAGCGAAACAAACGATTATTTCACGTACTGATATGATACTGTTGGGTGTATTTAATGCATGTGTAGACCTTGGTCCGTTACTTGAACATGTGATAGATCTCTACTATATGAATCATGTTCTGAGTGGTTAAAGCTCGGCTCACTGCATTGCGGACCACTTGTCCACGAAGTATGTACACAGGGACGCCAGAAGCATCAACAGATTGGTCCGGCGAATCTAGTGGGTGCCCCCGCTCCCCACCCAAAGTGCATGTTGTTACCACTCAGTTGAACCGTCTCGCCGAGACGGTTCAACTGAGTGGCAACAACATACACTTTTGATGAGAAATGAGAAAAATTTCCAACGCGGTACTGGTAAAAGTGTTCACTTATTTGATTCCGAACCGTCCGTTAAAAAGTAGATGGTCGAGCGCTGTTAACTCTGGTCAGACTCACGTGCCTTGGATGTTCAAGTCAATTGTTCATTGTACATACATGTATCAAACACCTTTCTAAACAACTGGAGCACGTTTCACTAAACTTCGTACGACTAAAATGTTCGCAAGTGCAAAATTATGACATTAACAATGATTTCTTGTAAACAATTATTGGATTTACATTTATTGAGCATAGGCTGCATATGCAGCATATGCTCAATAAATGTAAATCCATCAATTGCAATTTACAGACGATCCTAAATTTGCACTTACGAACATTTTAGTCGTACGATGTTTAGTGAAACGGCCCCTGCATAATGGCCGTACAGCATGTGTCGGACGAGACTCGCAAATACAATCGTAGCAAAATACCCCAATGTTGCCAATATAGCCAGAATATGGCCAGCGACGGTTTGTACCGTAGACGCCGCCGTTGCGACGATTTCCAGCTAGGCGGCATCATGCAATTTTAATTCGCAATCCCGCGATGTACCGACGGCGCTATTCATGGCAACATCGGCGTGGTAACCGAAACGGAAATCTGGGGACGAAAATAACCTGCAACGGTTATTTCTGCCCAGCGTAATTGGGTTTCATTTCACGAAGGTCACAAACTAGCCTAATTACAGACCCTGAAACGGGTGATGACGTCAGCACGTCGGTTTGCTTTTATTAATAACCGTTTCCAAAACAGAAATGTGAATGCATTCTTTTGTTCGCGCTGTAATTGATGACGGTCGTTAATGCGACTGTGACTGGAGAAAGTGGTGTTGTAGCCTTAGCATAGAGCACTCGCACTAGGGTTGTCACTGTTCCACATGCTTCCACCGTCTATTTCCCGTAAACATGCCAAGTTTTTCGGTTATATATACATTGCAAAAAACACAAAACATTCACTACTATTAATTATTATTAATGTGGTCAGAATTGATTTTATCACACATCAAGTGTCCCCAGAGACTACGGAATTGGAGATAATTTCCATATGTTTTCACTTTTCGACTCATCTTGCAGCTCCTCCAGCTTCTTTTCTCCCATGTTAAAGGTACATGCCCACTCAGTAAGCACAAACTGTTCGTTATATAAGAGACCGCACCAGAGACATTTTCTGGCAAAAGAAACATTCATCCACCATTACCCCACATATTGATTGACAGTATTATACATTTTGTATCAGAAGTAAATTTCCACACTGATATCAGGGGCGATAACCGTGTTTCCTTAAAATGTTAACGGACATTACTATCATTTCTCTGTATTTATTTTTCGATGTGTAACGATCATACTATATAATATGTCGAAACTATTATTAAATGATTATATCTGTATAGCGGACACTCGTAATTTTTAGAACTGGTGGAATAATGACACAATTATACACTTATGTAATTCATATAAAGAACATTGTGTGCCTACGGAGTGGGCATGTACCTTTAAATTCGGTACCTGGTCCATTCGTACCCGTACCATTTCGTATCCCATATATAATTCAATTTTTTTTTTTGATAAAAAAAATCAATATTGGACCGAATTTCACTAAATAAAAATTAGTGGTGGACCGATAGTATCGATGCATCGGTAGATGGCGATACATATCTTCACGATACATGTATCGCGATACACTGCCAACTATCGATAGTTGACGATAGCTACATTGTAATTATTAACACATTTTCAATGATCGTGTTTTTGGTGCTAGAAAGAGGTAAATATTTGAAGTGATTTTTATAGGAACCGCTGGATTCGACATCCTAGGACATCGACAGTTGCTTTAACAATCATTAATGTGCACAAAAAATACTTTATTGAACCGTTTGGCTTGTGCGCAGTTGATGGCATTTTTTTAGTAACCTCATATCAAACCGGAAGTTCGGAACACGAGCCGTGTCATGGGTTTTTGCGACCATTTGTTTTCACTTCCACATCGAAAAAGGCAGCGTTACAGTAGAACTGGCCTTTTTTGGTGTAAAAACTAAAGTGAAAAATTGTTGTTTAATGATGCCTCTGTGTGTTTGTGGGTCATTGTAGATTAATTTTGAATATATGTTCAACAAAACAATAAAAATAATAATAATAAAAAGAATTCAACTCCAAACCACAATGTTATTATCAATCAAATTGAGCTGCATCATTATTATTGAGTATTGTGTATTTAGCGATCTTTTTTTGAGACACTAGACTTTCAATCCTCCCTACACAAGCGCCCTCCACCCCCTCACCACAGCCCCACCTCTTTCTGTCCACTGGCATTTTTTTGTATTATTTGAAAACCGTCTGGAGGCCAATTAATTATGTAATATAACTAATTCATCTATTATGTATTAAAGAAAAACGAGTAGAACATGCATACAACTAATTATAAACAGTGTTAAACACCACACAACAACTATGTATGGTACACAACTTTGGCTGCACAATACAAAAGCAGTGTAACTGGTTATCAGAGTAATCTGATACATATAGTGATACATATAGTGATACGTCCCGACTATCATGATACGTATTGCGATACGTTTTTTTCCGGCGATACCCAACACTAATAAAAATAAGGATCATTCTTAAATTTTGCTAAAATTTAGTATTATTGAGAGAAAAACAAGTGTTTGCATTGTAGATAGGATACAGCCGTAAAATGTAAGCAGTCTTCGTGAAACAGAAAAGTGTGTCGGGTTGCAGGAGTGTGCTAGACGATCGACAAAGTCTCCAACCACAGTCACATCAGTATACTGTCTGTTTCACGAAACCTGCCCAAATGTTACAGTCATTTAAACATTGCAAACACAATATATGTTTCGATAATATTAAATTTTATCAAAATTTAAGAATGAGCCTTCAAACTATTTCGTGAAATTTGGTCAAATATTGATTTCATTACGAAAAATTAGTTCTCTATGGGAATTTAACATTGGGAAAAAAGAGGTGGAGAACCTGGAGGAGGAGTCAAAAAACGAAAAAAAATGGAATTGATTCTGAAAAAGACATTGGTAGCACAATGTTCTTCATATCAGAGACATCATCTGATACATTTATTTTCTGGCAAAATAAGCATTCATTCACCATTACCCCACGTATTGATTGGCATTAATTATACATTTTATATCAGACTTAAACATCCACACTAATATCAGGGGCGATAACCATGTTTCTTTGACATGTTAACGGACATTTAAAACTATTTATTCTTTGTATTTATTTTTTGATGAGCAATGATCATATTTTATAATCTGTCGAAAATATTATTTTTTTCAGGTGACGCATTTAATTAGTATAAATAATTAAATAATATCGTGCCTCATTTGCATATGAAAATAGCCTGATATCACCGCGCATCAGTATCAGTAAACTAAATATTACGAAATTATTCTATCTGTATAGCGGGCACTCGTAATTTTTAGGACTGGTAGAATATTTATACAATTATACACTTATTCAATTCCTACAAAGAACATTTTGTGCCTACTGAGTGGGCATGTACCTAATAAACCTAATTTTATCCTGGCGCATCATGCTTCGCGCATGCTCTACATGTCACCAAGGTGATGAATCAATGTATATATCTGATGAATGTATTGTCACGATGCTTGTCGCTCCGTCAGAAATCGGACCTGACGGCAATTTGCGGTATTTCTCTGAATCAGTAGCCTATTTAACCAAAATTGCTAAACATAACTTACCTAGGAAAGTGTACTTTGAGGGAGTAATCATTTATTTTTCACGAAATGCATTATTTCATATAGAACTAACGACTGCATATATTTGCATATATTTGATGATTAAAAGTATGCAGAACTATTATACTGAATTTATTACATTATCATAGCCAAAATGGTTGTGGTAATGTAATAAATTCAGTATAATAAAAATTCAAGTAATAAATTTATCCTTAAATTGAACATTTTCCCCTCAAAGTGTACTTAGCAAGATAAGTATACTTTGCAATTTTGATAAAACAGGCTACTGACCTTCAGCATTTTGATAGCATAACAAACTGTTTATGTTAGCCACCTCAACCATTTCACTGTACAGTGGAACTCCTCTAACCCGAACACCCTGGTGATCCCGTTATGTCTTATTTAGGTGGGTTTCAATGTAATGTAAATCATTGTCGTGTCTGTTCATAGCAGTAAATGACAACAAGTAGCCATTGAGTGTTTAATTGCAATGGAACCTCTCTAAACCGGACACCCTGGGGAACCCCCCAGGGTGTCCGGTTTAGAGAGGTTCCACTGTATCTAGAACGGGCGATAGCATAGCTCCGGACTCGGTTGAGTATCAATACACGAGTTTGTTACCCCGGAACACACCAGATGTAAGGACTATTTTCTTTTTACTATTAACCCTTACTACGCTGAATTAAATTTTATCGTCTGCTGGAAATGTTTTTATTTTCAATATTTCTCGATAAAAACCTGTTTTGACAGCGCATGAGAATCGTCTCCACTGAAGACGATTCTCATGTGCTGCCAAAACAGGTTTTTTGTTAAGACTGAAGGCAACAATGAAAAACAGCAGACGACAATTTTCGTCTCCCGCGTAGTGAGGGTTAAAGGTACATTCCCATTGAGTGGCCACAAATTGATTTTAAATGAAATAATAAATTTATACATGTAATTGTGTCACTATTCCACCAGTTCGAAAAATTACGAGTGCCCGATATACAGATATAATCATTGAGAAATATTTATTTTACTGATAGTGACTCGCGGTGGTATCAGGCTATTTTCATATACAAATGAGGCAAGCTATTTTTTTAAATTATTTACACTAGTTAAATGCGTCACCTGAAAAAATAATATTTTCGACAGATTATAAAGTATGACCATTGCACATCAAAAATAAATACAGAGAATACATACTAATGTCCGTTAATATGTTTACGGAAATACGGTTGTCGCCCCTGATATCAGTGTGGACATTCAGTACGTCTTATATAGAATGTGTAATAATGCCAATCTATACGTGGGGTAATGGTGAATGAATATTTAGTTTGCCAGAAAATGTCTCAGGTGATGTCTCAGATATAAAGAACAGATCATGAAAACTATTTATAACAGTTATAATATGTTCCGTAAATAACGTAGAACGTTGAAGAAATGTTTGGAGCGAATGCTTTGATCTGAACATTTCGTCAATTTTCGACATCATTTACGGAAAATATCACAGTCTTTGTAAATATTTTTGATGAAAAATCGCACATCTTCTAAGGTATATCATATGTACGGAAGCCGATTAGGGCCACTTCGCTTGTTTTATCTTTTCTTGAATTTTCGAGATGTTTTCTTGAATTTTCAAGATGTTGTCTTGAATTTTCAAGTTCTTTTCTTGAATTTTCAAGATCTTTTCTTGAAAATTCAAGAAAAGATCTTGAAAATTCAAGAAAAGATCTTGAAAATTCAAGAAAAGAACTTGAAAATTCAAGAAAACATCTTGTTTTAAATTCAAGAAAAGAACTTGAAAATTCAAGAAAACATCTTGTTTTAAATTCAAGAAAAGATCTTGAAAATTCAAGAAAACATCTTGAAAATTCAAGAAAACATCTTGAATAAATGGAAATTAAAAAAAAGTGAAGTGGCCCTAATGGGCTTCCGTACATAGGGCATGTCTCAATTACTGTTTTTAAATGAGCAACCCACACATCATTCGCGCCCGTTGACGCTATTAATTGCGATGCGTTGGTAGGGCAATTGTATATTTGTACTCGCTGAGAAAATATACCATATATGCGACAGTGGCTGGAGAAAATGGGGCTTGTTGGTTTTGCGACCAGTGTACCTCCAGATCAGCGTGTGCATCCGCACAGTCTGATCAGTATCTGCACTGTTCGCTATTCCATTAATGAAACGCCCGTCATGCTTGTAAAAAGCAACATCGATATCAGGCTACAGGAATGTGGTATTTGATCAGAAGCTACACTGGTCACACACCTATAAGCCCAATTTCTCCAGTCACAGCCGGATATAGTGGCTAGTTAGCGACCTCTCGTCTCTGCATTCGCTAGCCGCGTAGAAACGAAAAGTATTTTACGGAGCCCCGCAGAGGACGTAGAATTATTTTTTTTATTAATTTGTTCCCACGAAATAACAATTCGTTCCCACGGGAATGAATTGTTAATTCGTGCGAATGAATTGTTATATCGTGAGAACGAATTGTTAATTCGAGGGAACGAATTGTTAAATTGAGGGAACGAATTGTCATTTCGTGGGAACGAATTGCTATATCGTGGGAACGAATTGTTAATTCGATGGAACGAATTGTTAAATTGAGGTAACGAAATGCTATATCGTGGGAACGAATTGTCAATTCGATGGAACGAATTGTTAAATTGAGGGAACGAATTGTCATTTCGTGGGAACGAATTGTCATTTCGTGGGAACGAATTGTTAAATTGAGGGAACGAATTGTTATTTCGTTGGAACGAATTAATAAAAAAAAATCCATGTCCCCTGTGGAGCTCCGTAGTATGTACCCTAAAATTCGTGACTGAGTTTTTACGGCGTGTAGAGACGAACATTAACGGTGTAAAGAGGAAACAAAATGTCCCTAACGAGCCACCATAACAGTAGGACAGTTAAATTATGGCCAGGGTAGATCATGATCATTAGAAGTATGTGCTTATACGATTAGAGATCGATTGAAACTGTTATGCAGTTGCAATAGTAATATGTAACAATTGACTTATTCCACAACTTTGACACATTTCTGGGTGTTGTTTCTGTATTAACACAGCTCGTGTGCAAGGTATGTACATGAGGATGTGATAAATACGTTAGATCACGTTTGTCCGCTAAAGCTCGCGGATTATCTCCTCGTACATGCGGATGAACAGTGCTCTAACTTATACTAAAAGGATAAAAATCGCAACTCAGCACTGCCGGCTTTAGAAATCGATTTGCTCTTCATAATTGTGTTATAATTAAAGTTTACAGTTGTATTAAAGTTTACAGTTGTATTAAAGTTTACAGTTGTATTAAAGTTTACAGTTGTTTACAGTTGTATTAAAGTTTACAGTTGTATTAGGTAACTACCGTAGTACGGAGCCCCGCAGAGGACATGGATTTTTTTTTTATTAATTCGTTCCCACGAAATAACAATTCGTTCCCTCGAATTAACAATTCGTTCCCACGATATAACAATTCGTTACCTCAAATCTGCTGTTTATTTTCTATTTTCCATTTTTTATAAAAAAACATGCTTTGACAGCACTTTAAACTTCAGAATCATTTCCATTGGAGCTGATTCTGAAGTGCTATCAAATCATTTTTTTTTTTAGAAATAAGGCAATATATAAAAGCAACAGCAGACGACAAGTGTTGTGAGTAGCGGTCTAAGGGTTAACGCATTAAACATGGGATACAATTATAGCATCTATTAATTATAGCAGTATGAAACATTTTAGGGGAAAACATCCTATTTTCCTTATTTCATCTCGAAAGTATATGTTGTTACCACTCATTTGAACCGTCTCGACGAGACGGTTCAAATGAGTGGTAACAACATATACCTTTATGGAGAAATAAAAAAAATAATGAGACTTTTCAACAAAAATTGTTAAGGGTTAATACGTATGCATTTGTCATGTTTGATGAATGAACATAAATGAGGTTACGAAAGGGAAATACAGCAATATAATGCAATACTGTCGGATGTTTTCATTTTTAGGAATGGCGTCCATCTTGCATTTTGCATTTTGAACAATACTCCACCCTATTCTTTTTTTAATCCATGAAACTTGAAGCACAGGTTGAAGTAACGGACCGAGGTCTATAAATACATTAAATATGCCTAAAAGCATCAATAAATAAAATTAAAAAATTTGTTTAGCTTATTTTTTTTCTTCATTTATTGATGCTTTTAGGTATATTTAATGTATTTATAGACCTCGGTCCGTTACTTCAACCTGTGACTTGAAGAGGCATAATGAATTGAAAAATATTGTATATTGACACAAAAGTTACATACTGGCCGACACTAACTGATAGGCGAATACAATCATGGAAACCTCACGTTTACAAAATTTACAATATTTTTCATAAATAAAGTCAAAAGTTGACAAGATTTTCAGAGTAATACCGCATGTACTCAACAACAATTGTTGACGCCATTTACCAAAAATACATGTATTGTACATTTTGTAAACGTATTTCATGAAATTACGCAGATGTCCGAAAGTACAAAAACACATGGCGTGTCTCGTGTATAGTTCCCCTTTGATGTATTCAGTTACATCGTTGTCATAATAAATATCTTCTCCTGTGAACTGCTACCATGGCGATTCGGTGTCTTCTACCGCAGCCATGACATATTTATACGCCATTTCCCACTGGGACTATTTACACGACCTTTAGAAGGAAATCGACATGGCGATTACGTATTTTATGAGCACGATGCGCATCTTTATGTCGCCTGGGTATTGGAAATGGCTTAGCGATTACCGTTTGTAAGTGCTGCTGATAGTTGTCCTTTGTTCAAGGAAAAAAAAAACAGAACAATAACGAGAACTATCTCAGCATGCATATACGTACACACAATCGAGGTCACAGTCTTAACCCTCACTACGCTGTGGACGAAAATTGTCTTCTGCTGTTTTTCATTTTTGCCTTAATTCTTAACAATAAACCTGTTTTGGCAGCACATGAGAATCGTCTCCAGTGGAGACGATTCTCATGCGCTACCAAAACAGGTTTTTATCGAGAAATATTGAAAATAAAACATTTCCAGCAGACGACAAATTTTAATTCAGCGTAGTTAAAGAAAACTGTGATTATCATATGTGACTCGAGAAATATGGTGGAATTGTGGCTCGTTAAACTTCTTTCCGTTTCTATGTGACAAAGGAGCGAATAGACGAACAGTTCGACTGTTCGTCTCTTCTTTCCTTTGTCGTGTAGAGACGAGGCAAAGACTGTTAAGTTCCATTGGTTCCTTACTACGCCACGTACGTAGAGACTAACAATTAAGAACCTTAACGCGGCTGTGTCCCAGATGGTACTTCCGAAGATGCATTTCATAAAAACAGTTGAGATGTGTCAATCGATGTTGTATGAATACAGTCGCAACTTGTCACCGATCATACACATGCATTTGTCGGCTAATTATCGCATTTCAATGATAGTTTCCGATATCGCAATCATCATCTATCTGGCTGTCACACATATATGTTAGGAACGTAATTGATTTGCACCTGGCAATAAGCCGACTTCATTGAAGGAACTGCGAACACCGTGGGCCCTGATCAGACTGCGCGGATGCGCAGGCTGATCAGGGCCTACGGTGGTCGCAAACGCCGTAAGGTTAATTTTCACAATTAGCAGCCATAATAAATCCGGCTCCATTTCTCATTGAAACATAAATGATGTGTTATTCTCTTGTGTATATCATTTTTCTCTGAGAATAAGTTGGCAAACAGACAAACAATGAGCTGATTCCATTCCAATCATATTGTTAATACCGTATTAGTTGTTTTTGTTGTAAAATGCGATCAATTGACGTGTAATTCCCAAACGGTAAGCATAAAAATGCTTTGATTTAACGACGGCACTGGCTCGATGACCTTGCATGTCGGGACCGACTATTTAAGTCCACATCCGATAGGACTAGGCTAGCACGAAGTTGGCTTTCCCAAGGACACGCCGATTCGGCCATTCGCAGCGGTCGAGGTGGGAATCGAACCCGGGGACTCCAGATCCGCAGTCCGACCTACTGAGCTAGTCCGACCACCTAGTTCTCAAACGGACGGCTCCGATATAGTATATACCTGTTGCACCGAATGTAACGAATACATGGTTGCGATATTTGTAATATGAAACATACATAGATTATCATGAGAGATACATAACTGTAGAACTCAGCACGATGCTTCACATACTTAGAAGTCTTATTCAAGCGTGTTATTAGCTTTACACAGACTGATAACAAACGCTATATGTGTTATGACTTGTTTTGACACCGGTAGAACATCATGCCAATAGGCGCAGTCCGCGTTTGTTGTTGGCGCCGAGGTTTGTTGTCTCCGGATAACTGGCACCTGTGTCATGAACTATTGTTGCAATACGTTGAAAATGACAGATTCTGGTCAAACACATTCACACAGTTTGTTCTAACCGATTGCAGAGGGTAGCCAAGAGAGTCCTTATCGGTGTAATCGATTATTCTAACCATACCATAATTATACTGCAAATATTGTATTGGGTTGCATAGGGCACACGTGGATAGTGATTAGCGTTAACATTGATTATTTTCACCATATCCTATGCAACCCGATGCTAGAAACACGATTATTCGTGTTTATAGTATCGGATTGCGTAGGGTAAACCAGGATAGCGGTTATAGTTGCAATTTATTAATTTAACCTATCCTATGATCACGTGGTTACAACAACAACAACGTCGCCCATTGCAAAGTAAGTATTATTTTATATTTTCATTAATATTCAACAGATTTTGATGAAATATGGCGCAGCAAACGCGTCTTCATGAGCTGCATTTGGTGGTCTATGGCGTTTGGCACAGACTTATGTCGTTTTTGCGAAGAATCGACAGAAGTTTGGGCGAAAATACAGAGACCACCAAATGCAGCTTAACAAGACGCGCTTGATGCGCCATATTTCATCAAAATCCGTTACGTAATAAGGACACTATAAAAGAATACGTACTTTGAATCGGTACTTGGTGTTGTTGTTAGTACCACGTGATCATACACCTTGATATAGCCCATGCAACCCGATGATAGAAACACGATTATCCTAGTATCGGATTGCATAGGGTAAACCCGGATAACGGTTATGGTTGTTACTGTTCCACACCCTATGAAACGTGATACTAGAAACACGAATATCCGTGTTTCTCGTATCAGGTTGCATAGGGTAAACCCGGATAATAGTTGCCGTTTCAATTTATTGCTTTAATCATTCTATTTACGAGTTAACTTTACGCAACCCGATACTAAAACAAGGATAGTCGTGTTTCTAGTGACATGTTGATGACTTGTATAATGTAGTAAAACATCGCAGGAAGGAAAAGTTAGCTTACCTGGGCTTTCACTGTGTTGTTTATACAATAGTGTCAACTGGTGATTGCAAGGTAAACAGCATATCATGTCAAGTGTGTTAATTGTGTGTAATCCGTGACGCTGTAATATCTGCTAATGGTTTATAGCCATTAGGAAAAATACGTTAAATGTCTTGCAATTCCTGGTTGCTATGAAACTGATGACGCGTCAAATTACGTCATTCATACTCAGAGTGAGAAACGTAGGTCATGCGCCCTTATTTGGACCCGCATCAACGGACATTTTCCCATTTTCTCACAATGCATATGGGAACAACGCGAATTTATAGACTCGTTTATAGGCCCCCACCCTCCATTTTCGAATGCTTAGCACATATGTGGCTCTGACATGGGCTTATGGAATCTGTAGTAAATCTAGCTCCTGTAGCCGATTTCATCAAAATTGCAAAGTATACATCATATCTAGCAAAGTGTACTTTGAGGGAGTAATCATTTATTTTTCATGAAATGCATTATTTCATATAGAACTAACGACTCCATATATTTGATGAATAAAAGTATGCATAATTATTATACTGAATTTATTACATTATCGCAGCAAATATGGCTGTGCTAATGTAATAAATTAAGTATAATAAAAATTAATAAATTTATCCATAAATTGAAAATTTATCTCTCAAAGTATACTTAGCAAGATAAGTATACTTTGCAATTTTGGTGAAATAGGCTGCAGGAATCTTTGTATTTTATATAGCAATATCAAAAAAACTGAAGCAAGCTCAATTGCTGTGGCTGTGACTGGAAAATTGCTGATGCTACTACAGACCAGTCCAGGTGCTGGTCTGCTAACTTGCGCCTTTATCATGATAAGGATCTATACTGTTTGTTAGTGGCATGACAAGCATGATCAGGATCTACACTGGTCACTAAGCCCCATTTCTACAGTCACATCCACGTAGTTGTTGGTAGAATCCTGCAGCATGTTAAGAATCTATACTGTATGTTATATGGAGGCCAGGGGCCCGTTTCACTAAACATCGTACAACTAAAATGTTCGTAAGCGCAATTTTAGAATCGTCTGGAAATTTCAATTGATGGATTTACATTTATTGAGCATAGGCTGCATATAAATGTAAATCCAACAATTGTTTACAGGAAAACAATGTTAATATGATATTTATATACAGACTATCATAAGTTTGCACTTACGAACATTTTAGTCTTACGAAGTTTAGTGTAACGGCCCCCAGGTGTTTCACTGTCGTGTATTTTCTCTGGTCTTGTCTTGGTTTGTCTCATACGCGTCTGTGTGTCAGGGAGAGACGTAGCACAACAAGACGGTACGACTACGAAATTTCAGGCCGGAATTTCGCGCTTTCGCCACTTCCACTTTTCGCGTGTTCGAAGTGTTCGCGTGATCGAGGTTTTGTGATTTGTGTTTTCACGATTTCGAAAGTTCCAACCGAAAACGTGTCAATTTCGTGTTATTGTGTTGTGAATTTAGTTTTTAAAACGCGAACTCAAAAGAAACTGAGTATGATACCCGTTTGCACATGCATATGTTGAGCAAAACTGATATACAGTCATGAAAAACATGCATACAACCTGTGTCCCAAGACTTGGGGCCCACATGCAACACATCATCACAGACTTGCGAAAGGACGTTAAATTCATACGGAGTGGAACACTGTACACTGAACATAACAATCAATGGAATTTCCTGTGCATGTATATCAATTCCATAAGACAATGGTGGCTATGATGTATAGAGAGGATGCCTGCGTTGCCATGGCAACAGTAGCGTTACAAACCGTGCCACAAATTAACAAAACCGCATTAGCAATGTAGTATATCTTATCAGTGATTATCATTGACTTCTTGATAGTATATAGTTATTTCATGGTCATTCGGGAAACAGTAAAAACCGTTGCCCCGATGTTCTGTGGACGACCCGGTATCGAATTTTCAAAGTACTCCCCCTGATAAAAGTACTTCCCTCGATACACTGACGGGAGTACTTTGAAAATGGCTAGTCGGCCCATTTTCAAAGTACTCCCCTAAAGTTTCGATCAATCTACGCAGTTTGTATACGCGTTCAGTATATAGGATCTGTGTCTACATTGTTGGGCATTAAGTGCAACTTTCATCATATGTCCTGATATATTTTGAGGGGGAGTGGTTTGGAAATGGGTATACACGGCCATTTTCAAAGACCTCCCCTAAACAAAAAGAACGAGCATGACGATGTGACGCATAGAATCAGCCTACGCGTTTATGGTATAAGATAAGCGTCTACAGCGTTGGTCATTGCTGTGCATACTTCCGTCGTACATGCACTCATGTATGAGATATTGAGGGGGAGTGGTTTGCAAATTGGCAAACACTGCCATTTTCAAAGTACTCCTCTAAACAAAATGAACGAGCATGACGATGTGACGCATATAATCAGCCTACGCGTTTATGGTATAAGATAAGCGTCTACAGTGTCGGTCGATGTTGTGCATACTTCCGCCGTGCATGTACTCATGTATGAGATATTAAGGGGGAGTGGTTTGAAAATGGGTAAACACTGCCATTTTCAAAGTACTCCCCTAAACAAAATGAACGAGCATGACGATGTGACTCATAGAATCAGCCTACGCGTTTATGGTATAAGATAAGCGTCTACAGCGTTAGTCATTGCTGTGCATACTTCCGTCGTGCATGTACTCATGTATGAGATATTGAGGGGGAGTGGTTTGAAAATGGGTAAACAATGCCATTTTCAAAGTATTCCTCTAAACAAAATGAACGAGCATGACGATGTGACGCATATAATCAGCCTATATACGCGTTTATGGTATAAGATAAACGTCTACAGTGTTGGTCGATGTTGTGCATACTTCCGCCGTGCATGTACTCATGTATGAGATACTGAAGGGGGTGGTTTGAAAATGGGTAAACACTGCCATTTTCAAAGTACTCCCCTAAACAAAAAGAACGAGCATGACGATGAGACGCATATAAGCAGCATACGCGCTTGTGGTATAAGATAAGCGTCTACAGTATTGGTCGATGTTGTGCATACTTCCGCCGTGCATGTACTCATGTATGAGATACTGAGGGGGAGTGGTTTGAAAATGGGTAAACACTGCCATTTTCAAAGTACTCCCCTAAACAAAATGAACGAGCATGACGATGTGACGCATATAATCAGCCTACGTGTTTATGATATAAGATAAGCGTCTACAGTGTTGGTCGATGTTGTGCATACGTCCGCCGTGCATGTACTCATGTATGAGATACTGAAGGGGTAGTGGTTTGAAAATGGGTAAACACTGACATTTTCAAAGTACTCCCCTAAACAAAAAGAACGAGCATGACGATGTGACGCATATAATCAGCCTACGCGTTTATGGTATAAGATAAGCGTCTACAGTGTTGGTCGATGTTGTTATTATGTTATTCGCAAACTACTGCAGTATTTCTCGGTTCGTTGCTGGGATGATACTTATATACATATACATTACACGTGGATATGGAATATTTGTGTAGGTAACTTTACTTTTTTTAGCTAGATTTCTTGTTTGATTTCCATCGACTTTGCAGCTCCAATAAGGGAACATCTACATAAGTCTAATATCGTATGACACTCACGGACACGAACTAATATTATTGAAAATGTATTAGTTGATTCTTTATTTGTGATGCATGTTGTTCCCATTTATCATTAACATATGTTTAGCGAGACATGTATTTTGTATATTACGCCACCCAAGTCTCCGTTTCAAATACACACTGATACATGTAACAGTATATTCACACTGGCGTGACATAAAAGGACAGGTAAATAATATAATAGCATACGACAAATTTTATCCGTAAGCCAAGTTGTTGGTTTATGGTTTGCGGACTTCTAGTACATGCTGGTTCACCATAAAGCTTGCTGCCTAATCTGGTGCCACGCCACACTGTAGACTTGGTATTTTTAGAATAATTACACATGTATGACTTTGTGACTGCACTTGTGTGACTGAAGCACGATATTATCTGCATTCATCAGATCAGTATCTGGTGCCAAGCGCCATAGCTACAATCAAAGAAACACAAGTAAGAGATCGACAGGAAATTGCATACTACAAGTTGGAAGACTAAACAATGTTGACAGCCCACTGCACCCACACACCCCTCCCAACCGACACACACTAGCGCACTAGTCATTTAGTTTCCGTTCATAAGTTAAGCCTCGTTTCATATGCTGGGCTTATACAGCCATATACATAATTATACACCCCACTCGTTATCATTTTGAAAAGGGGAAATGATGATGACAATGTAAATGCGTAGATTATTCAAAAGTCTAAAATCATTTCTTAAACACACAGCTTAGTATGTTTTTGGGGAGTACTTTGAAAATGGGCAGACCAGCCATTTTCAAAGTACTCCCGTCAGTGTATCGACGGGAGTACTTTGAAAATGGGTCGACTAGCCATTTTCAAACTACTCCCGTCTGTGTACTTGAGGGGAGTACTTTGAAAATGGGCCGACCAGCCATTTTCAGACTACTCCCGTCAGTGTATCGAGGTACGGGGCGCCAAGTGGGACATGGCTGAATTTTGTGCCACAAAATTCATTTTTGTGCCACAAAATTCAATTCTGTGTCACAAAATTCACTTTTGTGCCACAAAACTCAATTCTGTGTCACAAAATTCAATTCTGTCAAAACTCAATTCTGTGTCACAAAATTCAATTCTGTGTCACAAAATTCAATTCTCTCAATTGTGTGTAACAAAATTCAATTCTGTGTCACAAAATTCAATTCTGCACACGCATGTAAGAAGGACTACCATTGGTCAGAAACTGCACTGGAGAAATGGGTCACGGTCGCCGATCTACACATTCAATGTCGATGATTCATTTCTCATTCTGCCATTTTGCTTCAACTATCTCCAAACAGTCAAACGTTGACAAACCCATTCGTATTTAAACTCATTTGCGTTATAATTGTACACATAATTCATGTACATGTAGATCTCCCGCGAGTACTGACGTCATTTATTGTGTATCGCAAGGTACATCTGCCCCAGTTAAATCAATAATACACGAGCTGTGGCCTGTGTTCTGACTGCTGTCTGTGTTTATAAACAGAATGTGTGTATTGGGCCATTTGAGGAAACCATTTGTAGTATTTGTGTAGATACCATGGATACTAAGATGGTGTATACTGTAAATAATGCATGTAGACACATAGTTGCGAACACGTAACTTCGCAACTAGTAGACACATATCCAATACCATTTGTTTCACAAGGTTAGATCTACTGTTAGAATACGACGTCATCTAATGTCGTTTTCGAGCATAAAACGTTACCTGATAAATAGAATACCAGGCTAGTGTATTTTTATATCAAGTTTATCAGGCTCGTCTCGGAAACGGTAGGAATTCCTCGGCAAGCCTCGGAATTCCTACGCGTTTCCTAGCCTTGCCTGATAAACTTGACATCAAAATACACTAGACTGGTATTCTCTATATATGGGCATGCTCTCAGGTCTAGCTATGTCCCGGCTACTTTATGTTTTGACCCTGTTTACATAATTGAGGGAAAATTCTGAATATTTTTCTTATTTCTCCTTCAAAGTATATATGCTTATATGGTGTGACCACTCATTTGTAATCACAATATAACCAAAATAACTGTCCATAAAGAGAAGTATAATATTGATATATTGTGTTATATTTTCGCATTGAAATATTTAAACCTGCAAGTGTACTCCACCATCTAGTAAAATGGACTAAGAACCGATCTCAACCAATCAACGTAAAGAGAATGACATAGACTATCCTACAGCAAACTGTAATTTTTCTGGACAAAAATGAATTCTGTCCCACAAAACTGAATTTTCTTCACAAAACTCATTCTGTCTTACAAAATTGAATCCTTTATAACAAAAATGAATTTTGTATACGAAACGTATGCAGAATTGAATTTTGTGACACAGAATTGAATTTTGTGACACAGAATTGACAGAATTGAATTTTGTGACACAGAATTGAATTTTGTGACACAGAATTGAATTTTGTGATTTTTAGTGTTACAAAACTCAATTTTGTACACATAATTAACCTGTCCTGCATGGCGCCCCGTATGTTCTGCATGGCGCCCCGTACGAGGGGAGTACTTTGAAAATGGGCCGACTAGCCATTTTCAAACTACTCCCGTCTGTGTACCTGAGGGGAGAACTTTGAAAATGGGGAGTACTTTGAAATTCCTACATCGGGCCACTATTGCCCAGAGGCCGAAGAAGGCCGCGGGCATCGGGTCGTCCACAGTACCGAGGGGCAATATGTTTTGACTGCTCCCCGAAATGACCTTGAAATAACTGTTTTATTACTCAACCTGTAAACGGTGTATGTGAGACAATTAACGTAAATTTGGCGCGGGGCCCGTCGATGGACCGATCTAAGTTGAATTTTATGACGTAATCTTCGACGAAAATAATGACGTCATGATGTTCAGGGGTGCAATGGTTTTGAGTATTGACCGGGCACGCGGAACTATTGCCCAGGCACGTCTAAACCCAGATAATTAGTAAAAACTATGGAATATCAACTTGTATAGGGAGTCCGGCGCGGATCCAGGATTTCGAGTTAGGGGGGGTGGGGGGGGGGGGGGGGGGTGTAACTATTGTGCAATACTTGACTATATTATCGAACGAGCGTAGCTCGTACGTAGAACGAGCGGAACTCGGGATAGCGCTAGGGGGGTCCGGGGCATTCCACCGAAATTTACATCGCATTTCCTGCGTTCTGGTGCATTTTGGAGCAAAAATACAGTCACAGTATGTTTAGACATGATTTTTGATTGAAAACGTTTACATTTTGAAACAATAAGACAACGACCGAAAAATGCATGGAATAAACAATAAATTCACAACGCGAACGTAGAAATGTGCTTTGTAACTTGTAAAAAAACTTTACTCGGCGAATTTTAGGGGGTGGGGGGGGGGTGCGGGCGCCCCCCCCACACACGCCCCCCCCCCACCCCCCCCCCCCACGCCACGCCCCCCCCCCCCCCCCCCCCCACCCCCGCCTGCATTCACCCATGTGAGTTGAGTAATAATTGGAGTTGAACACGGTAGTAGAGAATAGTTAATGTTACCACTTTTAAGTATCACCCATAACAGTAATCTACATTGACACTTTCACTAGAACAAATGTTCAAGAACAAATGCATGCAACGAGAAAAGAAATTACTCTTAAACATCAAATGGTATCATTGATTTAACCATCCAGCGCGAGCGGATGTTAGGACATCTGACGTCACAGTTATAGCAGACTAGCTAGCGTGTACCCAATTGCCTGTTTTCAAGTTGCAAAGTGCAACTTGAAAATATGCCATTTGTGTACACGCTATCTGACGTAAGCTACTCAGAGTTGATCAGATAAGTTGCCTTAATATAGTTCCCACATCCATTTCCTTGTATGTTGACACATTGCAGTTTTAGAGCAATTAATCAACGAATTCCATTTATCAGATTGAAACCGATCGTAATTACCATATGACGTCATTACCGTGGTCTAGTTCCGTGTGGAAATGTACTCATATATTATATGAAACAGTCGTACATTGGAGTGTTACTAAATATTAGTTACACCACCAATTGATCAACTTGGGTGTTACGTTCGTTCAACAGACAAAAAAGCAAGTCAAATCATAGCGCACTGTAAATTCAGGTCAACAAGCACTCACTTATTTTAGTAGTTTTTTTTAATCATAGTAATCATAGGCAGACATCAGCAAATTACACAAAATAAACAAATTACTTTGGGAAAAATGGTTTGGTTTCGCTGTATGCAGTTAATTATCTGCAAACTCTAATCTAGTCTCGCTACTCACAAACGTTGCTGGTTGGATTTCGCTACTCACAAACATTGCGGGTTGGCTTTCGCTACTCTCAAACGTTGCTGGAACCGTTGACTTTCGCTACTCATAAACGTTGCTGGAACCGTTGACTTTCGCTACTCATAAACGTTGCTGGTTGGCTTTCGCTACTCACAAACGTTGCTGGTTGTATTTCGCTACTCACAAACGTTGCTGGTTGGATTTCGCTACTCATAAACATTGCTGGTTGACTTTCGATACTCACAAAAAAACATTGCTGGTTGACTTTCGCTACTCACAAACGTTGCTGGTTGACTTTCGCTACTCACAAACGTTGCTGGTTGGATTTCGCTACTCATAAACATTGCTGGTTGACTTTCGATACTCACAAAAAAACAATGCTGGTTGACTTTCGCTACTCACAAACGTTGCTGGTTGACTTTCGCTACTCACAAACGTTGCTGGTTGTCTTTCGCTACTCACAAACATTGCTGGTTGACTTTCGCTACTCACAAACGTTGCTGGTTGTATTTCGCTACTCACAAACGTTGCTGGTTGGATTTCGCTACTCATAAACATTGCTGGTTGTCTTTCGCTACTCACAAACGTTGCTGGTTGACATTCGCTGCTCACAAACGTTGCTGGTTGGCTTTCGCTACTCACAAACGTTGCTGGTTGTATTTCGCTATCACAAACGTTGCTGGATTGGATTTCGCTATCACAAACGTTGCTTGTTGACTATTTCGCTACTCACAAACGTTGCTGGTTGGCTTTCGCTACTCACAAACGTTGCTGGTTGATTTCGCTACTCACAAACGTTGCTGGTTGACTTTCGCTACTCACAAACGTTGCTGGTTGTATTTCGCTACTCACATTTCGTTGCTGGTTGTTTCGCTCACTATTCACAAACGTTGCTGGTTGTATTTCGCTATTCACAAACGTTGCTGGATGACTTTCGCTACTCACAAACGTTGCTGGTTGTATTTCGCTATTCACAAGCGTTGCTGGTTGGCTTTTCGCTATTTACAAACGTTGCTGGTTGGATTTCGCTATTCACAAACGTTGCTGGTTATATTTAAATACTGAAAAAGTTTTCAATGTACATGTACATGTAGTTGCAATTCGACACTAACAATACTGACAGTATTGTCAGTGTATGTGTATGTACTTAGAAACAAGCGCTGGTCAGGTTTCGTATGTGCCGTATAGTACGTATACTAGTCCTGTTTGTTCTTGTCGTTTGTCGCTAATGCAGGGGCGGATCTGGAAGGGGGGAGGGGCTTCCGGCGTTGCAACCCCCCCCCCCCCAACCCCCCCCCCCCCCCCGCCGCCGTTCAGCCACGGAGTTTACATAGATCACAGTTTACCAACAGTTGCAGTCTGAATTTAAATGCCGTAAAACAGAGGAAAGTGCTTTCGAAGAACTCGAAAATAGGACAACCCCCTAGTTGCGAAGGTAACTCTTGCAATTTATACTCCCGTACCTTCCGTAGCTAGCTACGAACGGTACGGGAGTAATTGCAAGAGTTACCTTCGCAACTAGACAACCCCCCCCTCCCCCCCCCCCGTTCCCCAAATGCTGGAACCGCCCCTGTACTGACATAAATTCTGACCGGGTTTCGGTGGATAAAGTGCGGGCTACATGTTTGCTACTTACATAGTAGCTCTGGCTGTGTTTAGTGACTAACATAATATCACTGGCGACACAAGTATTGGTCGGCTTTCGCTACTAACATAATAACGCTGGACGGGATTCGCTACTGTCATAACTTATTACCTGTAACCGTTCTATATATCAGGAATCCCTACTTAACCAGAGGCGTCGGAACAGGTCCGACAGGTCCGGCGACTGCCGGATCAATATTGTTTACATATTTGTAATTCATGTATAAACAAAATCGGATTGAAAATATTTTTCTGAATTTCTTTCATTTTTCATCAAAAGTGTATGTTGTTACCACTCAGTTGAACCGTCTCGGCGAGACGGTTCAACTGAGTGGTAACAACATACACTTTGGGTGGGTGGCGGGGGCACCCAGTGGATTCGCGGCCGGACCAATCGTTTGATGCTTCCTGTGCACCTGTTAACCCAGTATATAATTAAGAGGCGGGATGAAATTATACATGTACATTAAAGTTTCGAGAACAAAACTCCCCATTTTCTTTATTTCATCTCGAAAGTATAATGTCGTTACCACTCGTTTGAACCATCTATATACATTTATGAATAAATAAACAAAATAATGAGATCTTTCTTTTTAACAAAAATGATCTTATCCTTAGACTGAAATGGGTTATCGAAGAATTTAGCAACAATCGTCGTTTATTGCGTATAATCGTATTATATTACAAGTACACGTGGGCGTCAGATAGAAGATTCACAGTCAAGCATCGCCTACGCCTTATATCCTCACGTGACGAACACACGCATGCTTTGTTGCCCTTCGATTAATTCCTAATGTCTGACAAGCTGACGAGTTGATCCCGAACACTGCCGAAACGGAAGCAGGCGAAGAATATACTTCCTATTAGAGTTTCTGCCCATCGCAATTAGCACCGACTGCATGTACGCCGTATAATTAGCACGGTGACAACGACTCGTCCGGCGTAGAAAACACCCGTACTTGGTCACATATAAGCGATATATCGATGATGATATTGCCGTGCAATCACGCCCCACCGCGAACGTTGATCGTCGCGAAACTGTATAAATGTAAACATCGCGATTGTTAACCCATTCAAACACTACATACCCATATAGTGGTATTGGCAAACAGTGCAGATCCAGATGAGCCGGCTCGTGACGAGCCGTCTCATCAGGATCTGCACTTTTTGCAAGTAATTTTTATAGAAAAAAATAAACACCCTTTTTATAAATGGACTAGTCTGAAAATCATTTAGTGATGATTGGATTGGTCTATATTAGTAGATAGCAGCATACAACAACAAATGCATTGAATTTGATCAAATACGATAGTGCGTTTTGTTGATATAGGGTTATATACTGCAAGTCTATATATCAAGTGACAAAACACACATACTGAATATAAGGGACATAGCCTGGAACACAGCAATGCAACAGCAACTGTTGGATGGTGACCGACATTCCAAAGGTACCAGCAGGAAAAACAATCGGGCGTAATGAAGCTACTAACAGTGTAGATCACGATCAGCACTGTTCGACATTTAGTGAATATAGCGTTGTTGTAAGTGAAGCATCGGCAAATAACACTCAGGACATAGTACTGAACTCGTACTAAGACATATAACGTCACTGTAATGCACTGTATTGTACTGTATTGTATTGTACTACACTGTACTGATATAAGTACTGTACTACGATGTACTGTACTCTACAGCATACTGTACCGTGCCGCGCCGCGCCGCGCCGCGCCGCGCCGCGCCGCACTGAACTTTATTGTACTGTACTGTACTATTATGTACTGCATTGTATAGTACAGTACAGTACTTGAAAAGAGTATCTCCAACTCTAGCCAGAATGTGCTTATAAAACTGCTGGTGTGTGCTGTACTGGCCGATCAGTTACCGAACCGTTCAAAATGCAATAAGCTCCAATTTGTCGGTGCATGTGGAATATCCAGCCGACCTAATGCACGGACAAATTGGTATGGAAGGTAATATCCGCCATAATTCTATGTGACTTGATGCTTGCGTGCTGATGACATTACAACTTATATTCATGTTATTTCATTCGTCATTTGTATTTATTACATTTAAAATCTGCTTGTTGTAATTGTATTTCTCTTTCTTACATGTCCATTCTGCTGATTGCTTTGTTCATTCGTCTTATTTACATTACAATTATTGATACGTCCTTATTCGTGGCCCTGTTTTATTGCACTAAGCATTTGCAATAGAAAGTAAGAACAAAGCACTTAGCACTTTGAATAAGGCCGAAAGCAGTAAGGACAAAGCCGCAGGGAGCAAGCATCAAACTACAGTCCGAAAGCGGAAAGCCGCTAGCAGAAAGCATCAAGCTACAAGCAGAATGATGCAAGCAATATATGGGTTAGTAGTGCGTCATTATGACGTCAGATGGCACTGCTCTCCGCTCAAGTAATTCTCCCTCTAATAAACTATAGTCCGATATCTGATTGGCTGTTCAAGTCTCACCTCCAATGCAGGTGTTGATGTAAGATTTCACCCATAAATTATCACAGTATAGGTTAGAAGACATCAAATAGTTTTAATATATACTTTAACCGAATCCCATCCAATAAGGCCAGTCTCTCCTACTTTCACTATTTGTATGGATGTTTTGGGACCTACTTGTACATGACCTGCAGCCGGTCTGTACTGGTTCTGCATGAGTTAAACAATAGGTTCACTTATTCCTAAGAAAAAAATCCAACCTCGTCATGTCCCCCAATATTGTTTACATTTTGTATTGGCCACGGAAACTCTGTTTACATCACATGACCAACACCCCCACATGTACCTCAAGTGAAACTGGGTAGTAATGGATCAATATTTGCAAGCAAACTGTGTCAGTGACCTCAACACACCCGCACGAGTTTGTTCATACTGGACTACTATTACCCCCTTGACGATTTCGCACCATTTATTATTCTCTAATCTATATTAACTAAATTACATACGTATGTATGGTGACTTTACTTAATGTGTATACATACACGTATCCTCATAATTAAATTACATGTGTACGTAATTGAAAACAATCACATTTTTATAGTAAGTTACACATATGCTAACTTAAACAGGTTGACTGTCAAACTGGCCTGTTACCGATGCAAACCAATAACCGTCAGGGATCAGACTAAGGTGGCCCACCACCATTGATTTTCCCTAAAACACTAACCCGTTACCACACATTTTGCTATTCTCTGCTACTTTCATTTTTCTTATCGATGTTGTGGGACCTATTTTCCAATAACCTGCACTTATTCTGCTCTGGATATTGACTCAATAAAATATAGATTTAATTATTGTTGAAGCTGGGGTCCCATCTAGTAGGTACACATTTTTCTTTATGGAAATTAAACAAGTGTATAATTGCAACTAGTCCATCACTTTTAAAAATTACGAGTGCCAGCTACACAGATATAATTATTTAGTAATATTGAATGTACTCATATAGACTCGCGGTGGTATCAAGCTAGTTCCATATGCAAATGATGCAGTATTTTTAAATTATTTATATCAACTAAATGATGAATAAATATTTGTATCGACATATCATAAAGTATGATATTGCACATCAAACAATAAATAAATGGAATAAATAGTTGCTTCCGTTATCATTTTAAGGAAACACGGTTATCGCTCCTGATATCAAACTGGCATTTCGCATTTGATATAAAAAGTATAATAATGTCAATTACAGGCGCGGATACAGGTGGGGGGGTCAGGGGGTCCGTACCCCCCCCCCCCCCCCCCCCCCCCCCCCCCTGCTCTCGGCCAAAAAAAAAAACCAAAAAAAACAAAAAGACGAAAATCTGCAATACTCGAATAGTAGTTGGATGACTTTTTTCGTGGCCTAGGTGTCAGGAAATCGCATCTGCGGCGATCTGGCATCTAAAAATTTCCTACTAAATTAGACCCCCCTACTTTACGATTTCGCGCTCGTGGAGTTCGGCTATGCCGAATTTTATGTACAGACCCCCCCCCCCCCCCCCCCCCCCCCCCCCCCCCCCCCCCCCCCCCCCCCCCCCCCCCCCCCCCCCCCCCCCCCCCCACCCCCCCCCCCCCCCCCCCCCCCCCCTGCAATTATTTCTGTATCCGCGCCTGAATTAGTACGTCTGGTAATGGTAAATCAATGTTCATTTTGCCGTAAAAATGTCAGATTGAAAGAATAAATGAAAAACGTGTCTCCCTATATTATAACCTGGCATGTAGCACTCTAGGTTTAAGGTTAGATAAATTGACATCAGTTTCAGCATATTTGAAGCATTTAAACAATATTGGGGGACATGCATGGGCTGATTCAGGGTGGGGGGGGGGTTTGCGTACCCGGCGCCCCCCCCCCCCCACCCCCCCCCCCCCCCCCCCCCTAAAATTCGCCGAGTAAAGATTTGTTACAAGTTACAAGGCACGTTTCTACGTTCGCGTTGTGAATTTATTGTTTATTGGGGGATTGCAGCCAAAAAATAAACTTGGCGCAGCAGCAGCAGCAGCAGCAGCTGCAGCATAATCTGACAGCAGCCACAACAGCAACAACCTGAACTACAATCCTACGGTCGTTCGATAATATAGTCAAGTATTGCAAAATAGTTACGCCCCCCCCCCCCCCCACCCCCCCCCTAACCCGAAATCCTGGATCCGCGCCTGACATGACGGGGTTGGTTCCACAACATCCATACGAATAGTGAAAGTAGGAAAAACTGGCTGGGATTCGGTTAAATTATACAGTAAAACTATTTGGTGTATTTTAACCTAAACATGGCGCAACAGAAAAGGCGGCATCAATCTACATAAACACCGTTCGGGACATGGAACCAATTTATAGGTTAGACACCACCAAATAGTTTTAATATATAATTTAACCGAATGCCATCCAATAAGGCCAGTCTCTTCTACTTTCACTATCGTATGGATGCTGTGGGACCCATGTGTACATGATGTGCAGCCAGTCTGTACTGGTTCTGCATGAACTAAACAATAGGTTCACTTACTGCTAAGAAAGAAAATTCCAACCTTGTCATAGCCTCCAATATTGTTTACATTTTTTGGCCACGGAAACTCTGTTTGCGTCACGTGACCAACAGGTTCAGTGTTTTCTTTTAAATGCTACAAATATGCTGAAAACTGGCGTTAAAAGCACCCCAAAATGTTCCTCAAGTGAAACTGGGTAGTAATGGATCAAGATTTGCAAGCAAACTGTGTCTGTGACCTCAAAACACCCGCACTATTTTTTTATACCGGACAATTTTTGCATACACCCTGTGCGATTTCGCACCAATTGGTGTCCTCTAACCTAGAGAGCAACGCATTGTAGGACAGGTGCCAGCATATTAAATAATTTTAGTGAGAACTATTTTAAGTTTTAGCAGCGCACCTGGCGTCATAATGGTTGTTCCCAAATTACTGTTGCAATTATTGTTGTCAAGGGGCGTGGCTTAGCGAGCTGACAAGCGCATAGCAAAACAGAGATGCAATAATCAATAATGGAACTCCGGATGTCACTACCAATGAAGCATCAAGCTATTTAGAACGTAATCAACACAAACGCATGAACCAGTACGAATGAATAAAGCATCAAGCCACATACATAGAAATGAAATAAGACGGATAGAACTTAGAATGTCATCAGACAGCAAGCATCAAGCGACACATAATTGTACTAAGACGGATAGAACTTAAAATGTCATCAGCCAGCAAGCATCAAGCCACATATAATTGTAATAATAGAACTAAAAATGTCATCAGCCAGCAAGCATCAAGCCACATATAATTGTAATAAGACGGATAGAAATTAAAATGTCATCAGCCAGCAAGCATCAAGCCAAATATAATTATGGCGGATATGACCTTCCATAAATTGGAGCTTATTGCATTGTGAACGGTTCGGTAACTGATCGGCTAGTACAGCACACACCAGCAGTTTTATAAGCACATTCTGGCTAGATTTGGAGATACTCTTTTCAAGTACTGTACTGTACTGCATTCTACTGCGCAATTTCTGGCATTCCCTGCAACATCATCGTATGTCGTCCTTAATTAATAACACAAGTTTCGTTACCATCCGTCGGCCTCATATCAAACGGACACATGCAACGTACATTGTACTTGCAAACCAAACTCATAAGTTGCGCAGTAGAATTATTGGTTTGGACCACAAAATATCCCTTGGTGCCGACGACGGTTTCTCATACACTGGGTACACAATGCAAAGATTCGAACCTCGGACTCAAAACGTGGATCATTCAAAACGTTACCCCACCCACTCACGTCGATACATATGCTAGCATATCTATCGAAGTTCGTGGGTGGCGTAACATTTTGAATGAGGTATTTGGTCCGAGCCTTTCACCTGTGTATCGAAGTCTGTGGGTGGCGTAACCTTTTGAATGTGGTATTGTGTATTAGGTCTTAGTCTATGGGTGGAGTAACATTTTGATATTTGGTATTAGGTCCGTGTCATTCACCTGTGTATCGAAGTTCATGGGTGGGGTAACATTTTGAATGAGGTATTTGGTATTAGGTCCGAGTCTTTCACCTGCGTATCGAAGTCTGTGGGTGGGGTAACATTTTGAATGAGTTATTTGGTATTAGGTCCGAATCTTTCACCTGCGTATCGAAGTCTGTGGGTGGGGTAACATTTTGAATAAGCCATTTTCTGAATCCTAGGTCTGAACTTCACCTGTGACTTGGTAGAGACGCATGCGAAACATATTTTGCAAAATGGTTTGGTACTGTATATAAAAAATAAAATATTTTATCGGAGCCCTACGCGTTTCCTAGCCATTCTTGATAAACTTAATTTAGCAGTACACTAGCATGTTATTCTATTCATCAGGTATCGTTGTTTGCTAGCTCGACTGGGCAAATATAAGACGGGCTACTTTGGAAAAAACGCGGAATTGATTACGTTCCGTTATTACGTCGTCGTCATACGGTAACGCCATGTCCCGCCGTTCGACCAATGAAACGTCGACGAAAATAGTTTGATTTTTTTGTTGTTACCCCAGGCCCGTACGCAGAGGGGGTGCGACGGGTGCGTACGCACCCCCTTAACCCTTTCAACATCACAGGCCTGTATAGTGTTATTGGCAAAACGTGTAGATCTAGATGAGCCGGCTCGTGACGAGCCGTCACATCAGGATCTGCACTTTTTGCAAGTAATTTTAATGTTCATAAATGGACCTAAAAATCATTTTTTGATGATTGGATTGGTTGCAAAACTAATATATCAAAATCCATTCCAGTTACTTAGGGGTGAAATGGTTAATATGTCGAGGTCTGTAAGTGGATGTGCAACAAAACTGTTTGGCCATTCGCGCCGTCGATAATGCACCCCGCTAAATTAATTATTGCATACGAGCCTGTACCCGGATGCAGTCCAGGTTAGACCACACCAAATAGTTTTACTATATAATTTAACCGAATGCCATCAAATAAGGCCAGTCTCTCCTACTTTCACTAATCGTATGGATGCTGTGGGACCTACTTGTACATGACCTGCAGCCAGTCTGTGCTGGTTCTGCATGAATTAAACAATAGGTTTACTTACTCATAAGAAAGAAAAATCCAGCCTCGTCATATCACCCAATACTGTTTAAATGTTTTGGCCACGGAAACTCTGTTTGCATCACGCGACCAACAGGTTCAGTGTTTTCTTTTAAGTGCTACAAATATGCTGACAATTGGTGTTAAAAGCACCCCAAAATGTTCCTCAAGTGAAACTGGGTAGTAATGGATCAATATTTGCAAGCAAACTGTGTCTGTGACCTCAAAACGCCCGCACTATTATTTTTATACCGGACTACTTATGCATACACCCTGGGCGATTTCGCACCATTTGGCATAGTCTAACCTCAATGCACGATATGACAATTTGTTTTCAGTCAGCGTGTATTCAATCAATGTATAGCGAGTTACTTAATAATATACTGTGAAACCTCTCTAAATCGGACACCCTGGGAGGTCCCCAGGGTGTCCGGTTTAGAGAGGTTTCACTGTAAATCAGACAGTTGAACATTCTTTGCCATAGTTGTGTGCTATGTGATTACGAACAGACACTATATATCACCCGAGATAAATTACCAAGAAATTCATCAAAAATAAGATCACAGGTGTTTTCTTGGTACCCGGTTTAGAGAGGATCTACTGTAAATCAGGCATTTGATCATTCTGAGCCATAGCTGTGTGCTATGCGAGCACGAACAGACATTATCACCTGAGATAAATGACCAAGAAATAAGATAACAGGTGTTTTCTTTGTGTCCGGTTTATAAAGGTTCAACTGTATCATATAACATATATATATTAATTAGACAGGACTCCAGCTGATATGCAATCCTGCAAAATAACGGGGACCTCTGTCTAATCGTGTATTCATTACTCTACGCCACAGGTATCTGTTAACACAAATATGGCTGTGAATGAAGAACTAGGGCTTATTGGATTTGTGGCCAGTGTAGCTCCTGATCAATAACACACTCATGTAGCCCGATAACGATCTAGATTGCTTGTTGGAATGGTGAACAATGCAGATGATGCGGATGCACAGGCTGATCTGGATCTACACTGGTTGCAAAACCTATAAGCCCCATTTATTCAGTCATAGCCACAAATACGTTACAAATATTCACCAATGGTGATGTCTGTAAACAATGGAGAGACTGTGCATCCGATTTTGTTTCATGATACTGATTGATTTTTCTTCCCAACACTAGTATAGATGTCGCGTACTTTAACAGTCGATGTCTCATTATATTATATAATAATTACAGTATCATTGGTGGTGGACCTCATATCATATTTGGAAGGAAATCTTGTATCATCATTGGTGGTCTCATTAATGGACCTCATATCATATTTGGAAGGACATCTTGTATCATCATTGGTGGTAAAAATGTGAATGCTTGGATTTAACGACGGCACTGGCTCGATGACCTTGCATGTCGTCTCACAAGAAGAGATATAGGAAGGTGTTTGATACAGAGGAAATCGGCCTCAGAGGCCTAGCTCTTATTAGAATAGTCCCCTCTGGTTCTTTAACGTGCCCAGACTCTCCTTCAAATCTGATACACGGGGCCGCCATTTAAAGTCCCCATCCGGAAGGACTAGTAGAGCAGGAAATACAAAGTATCTCAGAAATACTGACGCCCAGGCCGAGAATCGAACCCGGGTCGCCAGAGTGGTTGTCTGAAGGTGTTACCCCTTAGCCACGATCTGCTCTATCATTGGTGGTCTCATTAATATACCTCATATCATATTTAGAAGGACATCTTGTATCATCAATTAGTGTGTCATTAATGGACCTCATATACTATTAAGAAGGAAATTAGTTTTATTCATTTGAATAAATTATATAAATGTTTATATGAAATACTATGTTTCTACGCAAAGTGTGGTGTGTGGCTGTGACTGGAGAAATGGGGCGTACAAGGTTTTGCGAACAGTGTAGATCCAGATCCGCCTGTGCATCCACACAGTCTGATCAGGATCTGCATTGTTCGCCATTCCATCAATGCAACACACGACCTGTTTCTAACAAGCAATATTGACCATTATCAGGCCATGGGAGTGTGCCTTTTGATCAATAGCTACGCTGGTCACAAACCCTATTTCTATAAGTGTATTTTGTGACTGGAGAAATGGCCAATATAGCACCCGATATATGAGTGTTAGTGGATAAACCTGGCCTGTGACATATGTGGCTAGTGGAGGACCAGACATCTGTGGCTAGTGGACGACCAGATATATGTGGCTAGTGGAGGACCAGACATATGTGGCTAGTGTAGGACCATACATATGTGGCTAGTGTAGGACCAGACATATGTGGCTAGTGTAGGACCAGACATATGTGGCTAGTGGAGGACCAGACATACGTGGCTAGTGGAGGACCAGACATATGTGGCTAGTGGAGGACCAGACATACGTGGCTAGTGGAGGTCCAGACATCTGTGGCTAGTGGAGGACCAGACCCAGTGACGCTGTATAATGCTACCAACCGGGGAAATAGTCTACTATTTATATCTCTGTACCAACAGACCACTGAAATCACAACTTATGCTAGTACATGTAATGCCGCCATCCCGGATATTTACTTGATTATATATCTATATAATTGTACAAAAACACGAGCATATACATTATTTCACTAAACAGACAGCATGTGTTTCTTTCGGATGCTTCATATATGTAGCCTATTTCACCACCATTGCAAAGTATACTTTTCTAGCAAAGTATACTTTGAGGGAAAATCTTTCAATTTTAGGATAAATTTATTATTTGTTTATTATACTGAATTTATTACATTATCACAGCCATTTTGCATACTTTTAATCATCAAATATATGCAGTCGTTAGTTCTATATGAAATAATGCATTTCGGGAAAAATAAATGATTACTCCCTCAAAGTATACTTTGCTAGAAAAGTATACTTTGCAATTTTGGTGAAATAGGCTACTAGTATTAGGTTATGTTCCCAATGGCAAAGTGCGTATTTTTCCCAATAACAATTTGAAGATGTTTTAAAATTCCATAAAATTCTGTATAGATATTTTCCAAACTGAAATGCAAACTGCTTGACATATAGTGTAGGCTACATACGTTATGAACATATTGATTTGTTCAGCGTGGTGTTTATTAAATTAGTATCAAATGTACTCTATAACAGCAGGCCCGTAGCCAGGGGGGGGGGGGGGGGGGGGGGGGGGGTCGGAGCGGTCGGACGAGACCCACCCCCCCCCCCCCTCCCCCCACCTTGCTCAGCTTCGAGGTCCACTTTTTTAGCCTCGAGGTTTTTTTCCACGTTTTTTAGACCCCCTAGATATCTCAGACCCCTTGGGCCTTCGAAACAACCCCCCCCCCTTCAAACAGGTCTGGCTACGGGCCTGAACAGTCATAGTTTTGCACAATGTTAATGTGATGTGTCGAGAAGTTTAAGTCTGGAATTCGTGTGCTATACGTCACGAATAGTTCCCACTTGTATATGTTCGCAATTCGATCAGTGAAACAACCGACATGCTCCTAACAACCAGAATAACTCGTTTGATTGCATAGAATGGGTTTTCACAGTAACCAGTGAACTTGTTTAATAAATAGCACATTAAATCATCACTCATGAAAGATCCTCTATTTATTTTGTTATCGTTCATAAACCTTTATACATAAGTCGTCCATATTTCAGGGTGAGCCATGCAATACCAGACGCTGGAAATGCCAGATATGCTACCAAAAAAGCTATCACAGTCACATAAATAGTATACGACTCATGTGAACTTCCTCTCTAGGGAATTTGAGTAAAAGAGAATAAATAAAAATGCTCCTCAGGACCTCAGTCGGATACCCGGAAAATCCATTTACATGTAATTCTGATGCGCTTCAATGTAATGTATCTCCAATAATAATGATTTCAACGCACCTAAACTCTCCGAGTACAGGAACTACAGTGGCGCCTCTCTGAACCGGACACCCTGGGAACCGGTTTAGAGAGGCTCCACTGTAATTCTGATATGTGAGCGCTCGGAGAACACCCTGGGGGACCTTCCAGGGTGTCCGGTTCAGAGAGGTTCCTCTGTAATTCTATATATATGATCACTCGGAGACACTATGAACCGCCGCCCAGGGTGTCAGGTTTAGAGAGGGACCACTGTATAACCACGATGTAAGCATAAGGCAATATATGTACACACACAACAATGGTAACTCACGTGCAGAAGCGGCTATATAAGATCCAAGAGCCTCCGAACCAGAAACGAAAATTGTCATCAAAGAATAAAAGACACAGGTGCGAATACCGGTGACACAGGTAGCTATATCCACGGTAACCTGCCGTATTAAATTCGTATTACACACGCGGGTTATAATTAATTAGCGTATGTGTCCGTTAATGCCAGACTTGTTCATGTATTTGCCAATCACAAATAGCTGCCACCAGCACAATAGTTTGGTTATTGCGGTAAATCGAATATTTTCTATTAGCGATCCAGCTAAGTTAGTTAACTAAATTCCGATACTGCACGGTACTGGTGCTTGGTATGGGCAATATCGGGGAAACCTAAATTCCCCGACTGGAACTATTGCACGGAACAATGGCTCCAATGTGAGATTTAAGTAGCAGAATGACAGGCGGACGTGTGGTTATTGTAGCTACATGTGCTATCTTATTGATGTTTTATATTATAATTGGGCCGCCGTTCATAAGAAAGTGTGCATTATGCATGGTCTGCCGGAACCTAATGAGACGCTGCCATTCGTGGCGGTTAGAAACTTCCGGTTATTCGCGGATGAAAAGGACCTTACCGCGTTTGCACCGATTTTTCGTATACTTGTGCCACAGTGTAATGACACACATAGAGAATACCAGGCTAGTGTCTTTTGATATCAAGTTTATCAGGCAATGCTAGGAAACGCGTAGGATGCCGAGATTTGCCGAGAAATTCCTACCGTTCCCGAGCCGAGTCTGAATACACTAGCATGGTATTCTATTTATCAGGTAACGGTTTTTCCTACACAAGGAACAATTATAACGTTGTTTTCGTTGAAAAAACGCGGACTTTTTTTCCGCGACGTCATTCCACTAGCGTAATCCGGTTACGTCATGTGACGCCGTTCGACCAATGAAACGTTAGTTTTCAATTCTTTGTAACACGGATGTTTGTATCAGGTCAATGCCTTTTACAGCAATATGTTATCAGTCAGTACGGCCAATACAAAGTTCGTTACCTGATAGATTATACACTACTGTCTGTTACACGAAACCTGCCCAAATTTGACGGCCATATAAACAATGCAAAAACAATAAAAACAAATGTGATAATATTAAATTAAAGCAAAATTTAAGAATGAGCCTTCTTTTTATTTTGTGAAATTTGGTCAAATATTGATTGTATTGCCAAAAAACAAGTCCACCATGTTAAATCCCCATAGACATCTTCACAAAGTGAAGATGTCTATGGGGATTTAATATGGGAACATTTTTAGAATTTCAGAAATACTGGACCAATTTTCGATATTTAACTTTTGTTCGATAATTTCCAAGCTTTCGGAATTTTTTGACTCCTCCCACAGCTCCTCCACCTCAGTTTCCCCCATGTTAAATTCCCATAGACAAATCAATTTTTCGTAATAAAATCAATATTTGACCAAATTTCACGAAATAAAAAGAAGGCTCATTCTTAAATTTTGATAAAATTTAATATTATCGAAAAAATATATTGTTTTTGCATTGTTTATATAGCCGTAACATTTTGGCAGGTTTCGTGAAACCGACAGTAGTGTAATGAATATATAATTCCAGCACAAAACATATTTACACAATTCCCTAACATTTGATTGGCCCGTAGCAAGTCTCTGTCCAAAATTTATATCCCAGTAAACTCCCACACCGAACTACTTTCGGTAACCATGAGGTGCAGTTAAAATAATTCTTAAGAAAACAGAAAATCAACACATTTTCTTGATGAATTTATTTCAAAAGCTGGAATGATAAGGAATGAATGGCCTTTTGTGGAATTTATCGGGGATATAAACTTTTATTTTATTTTTTTTTCGAAAATTGTACTTTTTTTATCGCTTCGTCCAGTATTCCCGCGACTTTTCCAAGTTTATACCCCGATAAATTCCACAAAAAGGCCATTCATTCCTCTAGTAGATGAGACCGCTACAGAAAACACGTTACGTGATCAGTACAGCGTGAATGTTTGATGCTGAACTTAAGCAATGAATAACATTTAACGTGTGTGTTGATTTAATATGCCATTTATTAAACTCGGAATAGCTTTAGTTCTTATGAAAATAGCTTAACTCGTATAATAAATATCAGATTGAATCATCATTCATATAAGATTAATGCACAGTCATTAATGTCAAATTCATGTGTGTTTGCTGACACAAGTGAAACAAAATCGCACGTGCGGCCAGAATAAATTTACATTAAAACACATTATTCCTTCCATCTGATGCAAAATGCATATACACGTATAGCAGCTGGAAGGGATGGATAATTTGGTCATTTTTAATATCTATATTTTAGGTCACATTTCCGAGTCTTCCACATACGTTTGTTGGAGGCAGTGAGGTTGCTTCAGTAACTGAATGGCGAGAAATTATGTATAGGCACTGGTCAAACTGAGCATCCGAAATATTGCAAGACACATTTCTCAACTGGGAGCCAGTTATATTCACGGGTGTTTTTCGTGTGTATTTTGGTGATCCATTCTGAGGGGCGGATCCAGGATTTATGTCTAAAGGGGGCGTGGATTTCAAATGAGAGATATATGATCGTTAACAACTTTCATAAAATTCAGATTATTTTCTGCCTTTTTTATTAGTTCTCATCAAAAGTATATGTTGTTACCACTCAGTTGAACCCTCTCATTTTGAGTGAGAAATAATAAAATAATCAGAACTTTCCACGTAAAAAATGAGTTAAAATCTAAACTCGACACATTTTAGAGGGGGCGTGCGCCGGACACGCCCCCGCCTGGGTACGCACCTGTAGCCTATTTCACCAATATTGCAAAGTATACTTATCTAGCAAAGTATACTTTGAGGGAGAAATTTTCAATCTTAGGATAAATTTATTATTTTTTATTATACTGAATGTATTACATTATCACAGCCATTTTGGCTGTGATAATGTAATAAATTCAGTATAATAATTCTGCATACTTTTAATCATCAAATATATGCAGTTCGTGTTTCCAGCATCGGATTGCATGTGGTAGACCAGTAGCCCGTTTCACCAACATTGCAAGACCAGTAGCCCGTTTCACCAACATTGCAAAGTATGCTTTTCCAGCAAAGTATACTTTGAGGGAGAAATTTTCAATTTTAGGATAAATGTATTAATTGTTATTATACTGAATTTATTATATTTTCACAGCCAATATGGCTGTGATAATGTAATAAATTCAGTATAATAATTCTGCATACTTTTAATCATGAAATAATGCATTTCAGGAAAAATAAATGATTACTCCCTCAAAGTATACTTTGCTAGATAAGTATACTTTGCAATGTTGGTGAAATCGGCTACTGATTCTTTGTATATACATGAAACACCTTTCTGAACAAAATCAATACAAATACGCCCGCGTGTAATCACAATATCAAAATATTGATATTGTGATTACACGCGGGCGCCTATGATTTGTTTTGTACAACATTTAGAAAGGTGTTTCATGTATACATATATGCAAACAATAATTGACTATCCAAGACGTACTAAAAAGCACCTGTGATTGTATTCCATGATACAGACATTCGTCATAAAACCGTGACTTGTGTGTGAGAAACCGTAACATGATACGGTGTTGCAGTTCATCGACAACAGAGATATGATAAACATCATCATGATCATAGTTATCAACGTAGCTGTTAATGTATCTACTTGTTTATCTAACATTGCTTACATGCACTTATTTACCATAATCTGGTTATTTTGACCGTTTTTATTCGAGCGTTAGAGAAGAATTATACAACAAACATCCAAATTTGAGGTCTTCCAGCTTTTATGCAAATGAGCTTATGTCAGACGCTGCACATATTTTGCGGGTTGACATTTTTTAAAAAAGGAGTCTTAGCTTGATCGCCTTTTCAGTGTGATAAATGTTTTGTTTATTTTATTACACATGTTTCGATTCGTAACTCCATGGTTCGGTTCAAGAAAACAACCTTCAGAATAGGTCTCAGAATAGAAATATTTATAGTTTTGGGTTTTCCAAAAAATCTATTTTTAACTCGTTGTTGTTGTTGCTGTAAATTCCCGCGCTTATTTCATGCCGTTCAGTCCTTTGACATTTTTGTTTCGCTTCAAATTGTTATGAGGTGTAGTGTCGTGTGGAGAAGGCGTGGGTAGGCGGTTGGGTGCGGGGGAGGTCGTAGCTATATAAGCTGTGCAAAAGAACGACTTCCTGAAAACATAAACTTTAATTAAAACTTTGTTCTTGTTTTTGTCGGCAGAAATGTTGACAAACTTGAAGAAAGACATACGGAGAGAAATAATATACTAAATGTCTTGCGCGTGAAACAAAGTCAGATCGTCTGTCATCTAGAAACATTTTCCCGCACCTTGGGGCCGTTTCACTAAACTTCGTACGAATAAAATGTTCATAAGTGCAAAATTATGATAGTCGTTAAATTTCACATTAACAAAGTTTTATTTTAAACAATTATTGGATTTACATTCATCACAGGATGCATATGCAGCAATACATGTAAATCCATCAATTGAAATTTACAGACGATCCTAAATTTGCACGAAGCTTAGTGGCTTGCATTGTTCCCACCCATTTCTAGGGTGCATATATGTTACTGTGTGACTCCATTGGGATGAATACTATACGTTTTTGGTAGAAATTACAAGCATGCTGCTTTGCACCACATTTTGCCAAATAAAACATTTCTTATCCGCGTTGACACGAAGATTAGGAACATTAAATTCCGTTCCTTCGTTTCTGCAAATGATTCAGGCTAAAATTAAGAATATTCAAATTTGTTATTTCATATTAACGACGCGTAGAAACAAATATTAAGAACTATATACCTCGTTCCTTTCTGTCTACTCCGTATAGAGACCATGGTTGAGAATAATTAAAGTCCGTTCCTTCATTTGTATACGCCGTGTTGGGACGAACATTACATATTAACCCTTAGCCTGCTGATCGCGAAAACTGTCGTCTGCTGTTGCTTTATTTTTTGCCCTGTTTCTCAATAAAAACATGGTTTGACAGCACTTTAAAATCATTTCCAATGGAAATGATTCTAAAGTGCTGTCAAACCATGTTTTTGATGAGAAAAATCGAAAATAAAACATAAACAGCAGACGACAACATTTCATTCAGCAGGTTAAGGGTTAAAATCCTTTCCTTCGTTTCTCCGTATCGTAGAAATGAAAGTAAGAACAATCAACTTCGTTCCTTCGTTTCTGCGCCACGAACAGACGAAAACAAAAAGAATATGAATTTTCGTCTCTTGTTTACATAGCCTTGATTCTTTGCCTGACATGGCATAGAAACTAAATAACGAAGTTCTTAATATTCGTCTCTATGCGCCGTACAGCGTCTTAACCCATTACATATTCGGAATACACCTGTACGGGTATGAACTATTTTAAATACTTTTTTTTTATTTCTCCATGAAAGTATAAGTTGTGACCACTCATTTGAACCGTCTCGACGAGACGGTTCAAATGGTGGTCACGACATATACTTCTGAGCACATAGAAGGAAACTATTTAGGATTTTCCGCAAACATAATGACGTATCCTCAGCATGAAAAGGGTTAAGTGTCGCCTTTCCCCCAGCGTAGTTAGGCAGGATCAAACTGTAGTTCGTTTTCACGCGGCCTAGAAACGAAGAGATGGAATGTCCCTAACTAGCCACCATATAAAACGGTTCAGTTATTGGAACTATGGTCGATTCGATCGATCATCGATTGGCACAGATATTGTATGGATCATCCATTGTTCTGTACGTCAGTAGGATCATCACACGTTGCATAAACATGTTGTGTAATTATCACAATATGTGACCCGTCACGTGAAAAAGGATCTTCTTAAGTGGTGTCGCTCCTGATAAGCTGGCATCACAGGTACCAGAAAACATGACCTGCTTATCTAGTTTCTAATATAAATTATACCCGAAACGATACTGACATGCGACCTGTGGCTGACATATGTATACATCGAGAATACCAGGCTAAAGTTAGCTGCATTTTCCCGGTTTCTATGTAATGGCGTGCTCTTATGTTGGCATTAGAGTTGTGTATTCAGAACTATAGTCTGTTTCACGAAAGCTGCCCAAATTGTATGGCCATATAAACAATTAAAAAAACATTTTTGTTTTGATAATATTAAATTAAAGGAAAATTTAAGAATGAGCCTTCTTTTTATTTCGTGAAATTTGGTCAAATATTGATTTTATTGCGAAAACAAAATTTGAAGATGTCTATGAGGATTTAACATGGGGAAATTTTTTAGAATTTCAGAAATACTGGACCGATTTTTAAAATTTAACTTTTGTTTTCTTAGTTAGATCATTTTCAAGCTATCTAGCTAGGTTTCGGAGTCAATTTCCAAATTCTTTCGTTTTTTGACTCCTCCCACAGCTCCTCTACCTTTTCCCCCCATGTTAAATTCCCAAAGACAAATCAATTTTTTGTAATGAAATCAATATTTGACCAAATTTCACGAAATAAAAAGAAGGCTCATTCTTAAATTTTCCTTTAATTTAATATTATCGAAACAAATATTGTTTTTGAATTGTTTATATGGCCGTAAACTTTGGGCAGCTTTCGTGAAACAGACTATAGGTTAAAGTGTGCTTGTATTCAGATTGGTCAGGCGACGCTTGGAAACGGGTAGGAATTCCGAGGATTTCCGACCGTATCCGAGCCGAACCTGACAAATATTAACAACTGACACTATTAAATACGGTATTCTTTTTATCAGGTAGGCTAACGTTTTATACTAAGAAGTCAAATATATAACGTCGTTTCTGTTGGATGAAGCGAGGAATTATTTACGTAGCGTTATCACACTGACGTCATTCACCATGGTCATGTGGCATCATTCGGCCAATGAAACGTAAGCAAAAGTAGTTTTTGAATATCGATTGGCCCTGATACAATGAATGAGCACCAAATACCTGATACAGTATTGTATTATCAGTCAGTATGTATTTGAGCATTTATTATGCACAGCGGTCCGACGTCGTGCTGAGACGTATCAATCGGCCTAAGGCAAAACGCCACCGAGTAGGTTACAACAACAATACCGAAGTCGTGCTGGGGCGTATCACTCGGCCAGCTAGAATACGTATGCATAGGGAATACCAGTACAGGCTAAAGTGTGCTTATACTATAGGAATGCATGGCCTTTTTGTGGAATTTATCGGGGTATAAACTTGGAAAAGTCGCGGGAATACTGGACGAAGCGATAACAAACTACAATTTTCGAAAAAAAATCAAAAACAACATTTTTCTCTTTTTTTTGATTTTTTTTCGAAAATTGTATTTTTTTAATGCCTCGTCCAGTATTCCTGCGACTTTTCCAAGTTTATATCCCCGATAAATTCAACAAAAAGGCCATTCATTCCTTAAAATTCCAGCATTTGAAATAAATTCATCAACAAAATGTGTTTATTTTCCGTTTTCTTAAGAATTATTTTAACTGCGCCTCACGGTTACGAAAAGTAGTTCGGCGTGGGAGTTTACTGGGATATAAATTTTGGACAGAGACTTGCTACGGGCCAATCAAATGTTAGGGAATTGTGTAAATATTTTTGTGCTGGAATTATCAATGTTTATCAGGCGAGACTAGGAAACATGTAGGAATTCCTCGGCTCGAGCCGAGCCTGATAAACTCGATATCAAAGGACACTAGTCTGACATTATATATATCAGGTAAAGTTTAATGGGGTTAACCCTTTGAAACGGAAAGGCCGCTATATCGGTTTATGCAAACAGTGCAGATCCAGATGAGCCGGCTCGTAACGAGCCGTCTCATCAGGATCTGCACTGTTTGAAAGTAATTTTCATATTTTTCAGAACAACAAATACCCCCTATTTATAAATGGAATAGTCTGAAAATCATTTTGCGATGATAGGATTGGTTGTAAAATTAACATATCGCAGCCCATTCCAGTTACTTAGGGGTGAAAGGGTTAAATGAATAAGTTGCATGTACTTTCGTTGAAAATGAACGTGGACAGGTCTAAATTGTGTCATCACATTGACGTCGTTCGAAACATCACGTGACGTAAATAAACCAATTACAATTGTGCGAAGTAGTTCCAATATGGTTTAACCGTGATGCATTGTACAACGTAAATGCCTGATAAAACACATTGACTATATATCGTGTATTTAGTCAATGCATAGCAATGTGCCTACTATAGTCTAACATTAGGATCTAGTATTCAAATGGGTCACGTGACTTATTCTATGGACATTTCTGTCCGAGTAATTGGTCTGGAATTATGTCAATATTGTCGGATTAATACCGTAAACCTTGAAACAGAACACGACGGCATTAACACGTCTGTGCTATGTTAGGAGCTGAGACACTTGAACCGAACTAAAAAACTGCTGACGGCGAAATTCGCCAGTCGATCATTCAGTTTGTCTGGGCAGGAATTATGGTGTCAACCAACGGCACCAACAGGGGCCCGTTTAACTAAACTTCGTACGACTAAAATGTTCGTAAGTGCAAATTGAGTATCGTCTGGAAATTTCTATTAATGGATTTACATATATATGCAGCCTATGCCCACTAAATGTAAATCCAATAATTGTTTACAAGAAAACATTGTTAATGTGAAATTTACAGACTATCATAATGTTGCACTTACGAATATTTTAGTGGTACGAAGTTTAGTGTAACGGCTCCCAGTTTTTTTGTCGAGGCTTCCGACTCGTATTACAGCATTGGTTATCAACAGAAGATGGGTGTAGTCCGGCAGCCAAATGCCGATTTTGGGCTTAACCTTGTTTTGAATAAACATAGTTTTTTATTACTGATTTTGCATCTCTAGACCTTCTAGTTTTGTAATAGGACTGATAACAACCTGTCATCCTTGAGCATTTAGAGAAATCTGCATACATTCAAGATGGCTGCCAATTATATACATTGTGCAATATAATTTTATCCACAGTATGACAATAAGCAATTTAAGAGAGCATAATGAATGTATTTTGTATGTTGACACAAATGGCAACTTAAAATTCATTTCCTTAATTGCATATGGGAAAAATTAAAAATGGCCGCCAAATTCGACCATATTACATAATTTCACTGGTTCGTCATATCAAAGCATATACATTTGAAATCCTGTTTGTATTGAAACAATGAATTGTGCTTTTCTATTTTTGATGTGAAATTATATAATAATCTAAAGATCAGTAGCCTATTTCATCAACATTGCAAAGTATACTTTACTAGCGAAGTATACTTTGAGGGAGAAATTTTCAATTTTATGATAAATTTATTATTTTTTATTATACTGAATTTATTACATTATCACAGCCAATTTGGCTGTGATAATGTAATAAATTCAGTATAATAATTCTGCATACTTTTAATCATGAAATATATGCATTTGTTAGTTCTATATGAAATAATGCATTTCAGGAAAAATAAATGATTACTCCCTCAAAGTATACTTTGCTAGTAAAGTATACTTTGCAATGTTGATGAAATCGGCTACTGAAGTCCAAGATGGCCGCCAAATATGAATATCTTAACTGAACAAGTACAAATGGATGATACATGTATCTATTGCTGGTGACTACAATGATATATGTCAGCCACCCAGTAGCTTTATTCCAGTATCTGGCTACCAATACTTGTTTGCAGCCCACTTAGCATGCATAACTACTTAGGACTCCCACTGATATTGTTACAGTACTGAGTGTTTCGGTCGTATGCTTTCTTTCTCTGAAAGTTACACCATTGCCAAACAAACGGCTGTATGTACATGATGATTGATGTACAGCACTTTCATATCACTTATTATTGGATAGATATGCATACGGATGCACATGATATGTAAAAACTAATTAATTAATAAGGTATGACGCGGTCAATGTACGTAAATGCTGAACAAAGAAACCAACTTCAATCACACATGCAATAATTCTGAGAAGAAAGCTTAGAGTATATCGACTAAATACCATAGTGAGAACATATCTAATGCAAATGGGATTCATATAATATGACAGTCAATACAGCTGTACCACTACTAAATACTCGCAGCAACAATGAACAGTATAGTACATCGTACTTGCAGACAGAAAATCACATAGTACATAACCATATTTACAACGCGAAAGCTTTCAAGCTACCATAATATGGATATTAGGCATGCAGTAATCACGAAATTTAATAGACTAATATGAAAATGCTGAACAATGTAACTATCGTCGATTTCTGTGTCATCATAGAAACTTCTTTTCTTATAGTTATACATTTGCATTTACAATAGTAGCGTTCAATTCATGTATACTGTGTTTTCCGTTGTGATTATGTTGTCTTGCACATTATATTAATCGTTTGTATGCCGTGTATGTTTCTATCATTTTGAAGCATGATAACGATGTATGTGGGAAGCTTTCTGTGTTTCGCTAACCAGTAGCCTATTTCACCAACATTGCAAAGTATACTTATCTAGCAAAGTATACTTTGAGGGAGACATTTTCAATTTTAGGATAATTTTATTTATAAATTAATTTTTGTTATACTGAATTTATTACATTATCACACCCATTTTGGCTATGATAATGTAATACATTCAGTATAACAATTCTGCATACTTTTAATCATCAAATAAATGCAGTAGTTATATATGAACTAATGCATTTCAGGAAAAATAAATGATTACTCCCTCAAAGTATACTTTGCTAGATAAGTATACTTTGCAATGTTGGTGAAATCGGCTGCATGTTCAATCGCCCAAATGGCATGCTTTGTTCACTGGCCATTCCAAAGCGGTATCCTTGTTGCCATATGTTCGTGTTCTGTACAGCATTATGATTTGGTTTGTTTTCCTGCTGTGACTGTTATATTCTCGGTAGTTCATCGGGAAATAGTTGTTTGTGTTGCATTTGTTGTATTTTATGTATTTTATGGGCTGTTGCTTTCCTTTAGACCACACACCGCTGGTCGTGGAGTGTGTATGTGTGACGCGTTGAATGAGCCGCGATCACCAATGTGTCATTTGTTTATTATGAAGTATTTATTGCGTTAATTTATTCTTTACCATAGGAATATGGGTCTCCTTTGCGTATCTTGTTCTCTATCTTAATAATCATTTAATTAATATGCGATCGTTATTGACATATACTTGTATAAATTGTAGAATATTGACATGACAATGGATCTTTCACACATTAGACAACTCATAAGCTATAAAAAGGTTAGCACCGGGCACTACATGCACAATTGTACATAAATCTGAGATAATATAATACACAAATAAAGAACAATCTTGTTTAAAGGACCCTTTACACACACGGAGATCGTTGGGCGACCATTGAGCGACCATTGAGCGATCCAAAATTGGCCCGATCTCTAGACGATCTCTCAAATCCCCGAAAAAGTCGTTTCTGTGTAAATGCTTGGGAGATCCTTGTGCACTCGTTGTGCGATCAAAATGCAAAAAAATGTATGTATAGCCCCCAATGCCGCGCTCTCCATCGCCGTGGAAATCTCTACCGAATCTCTCAATGGACGCTCAACAATCTCTCAAGTGGAAATTGATCTACCAATGGTCTCTCAGCGGTCTCCACCGAGGTCTTTCAATGAACTCCATTGGTCTTTCATCGGACGCTCAACGATCCCTCGCTGATCTCTCAGACATCTCTACCTTCGGGGTGGAACAATTTGGCGTCCATTGAAAGATCCCTGAGAGATCATTGGGAGATCGATGAGACCGTTGAGCGCTCCTTGTGCGCTCCTTGAGAGACCGTTGAGAGATTGTTTCCCTCAGCGATCGTTGAGAGATTGTTTTGGACCGAGTCAAAACTTTGAGGAGACCGTGGCGACCGTGGAGATCACTGGAAGATCATTGAGATCATTGAGAGATCATTGAGAGACCATGGCGATTGCTGGACGCTCATTGAAAGATCGTTGAGAGATGTGGCCATTTTTCCATCGCTCAATGGTCTCTCAACGGTCGCCACCTTTGTTTAAAGGTTTTTTTAGTGAATTCATGTATAAATATGAAAATACTACTTGTTGAACCTTTATTGGTCAACACCTGTGTTAGCAGATCATATTGCACCGTTTATCAGATTGCGTGTATTCAAATAAAAAGCGATTGAACACTTGATTTCTGCAAGAGTACAACGTGTGAAATTGCATAGTAATATTGACTGACTGTTTCATTAAAATGATAATTAATAGTGTCGGCAAAGACAATAAAAAGGATAAAAGATAAAACGATTGTATTATTATTATATAGGTAATATATTCATATTGGCATACCAGCTTGGATTTCTGCTACATATATGGACAGAAGTGTATGAGTGCATACTAGTATGTAATACATGTATACAGAACTGATTACTTTATCTACAATACCAATACGGATATACCAGTGTGCTGCCTTTGACTGAATGCACTTATATGTCTATGATTTAATTATTAACAGATGGTCGCTACAAGTGGTAATATTTTACATTTAGCAGCCATTGATAATATAGGATAATATATTTATGTATGGCGGCCATCTTTGACATTCGCTCTTCACAAACGTGTCTAATTGTTAATAAAAAAAACCGAAAGCGTTTAATGTGTCAATATATCCAAGATATGGCGGCCATGTTGGATTTTTCAACATGTTAAGGTTAAGCTGGACGCTCATTGAAAGATCGTTGAGAGATCTGGCCATTTTTTCATCGCTCAATGGTGTCTCAACGGTCACCACCTTTGTGTAAAGGTTTTTTTTAGTGAATTCATGTATAAATATGAAAATACTACTTGTTGAACCTTTATTGGTCGCTACAAGTGGTAATATTTTACATTTAGCAGCCATTTGGACAATATGATTGTCATTGCAAGGTATTTTATATTTATTTTAGACTTATGTCATTAATATCAGTGTCTAATATTGCATTCGAAAGCTAGATAACACGTTCAATGTGCCCATAAACACGAGAGTCGTATACTAATATGCTTCAATTATTTAATAAAATGAATATTTGTATGCAATTTGCGCAATATAAGGCAGCCTTAATTTTGTATATGTGGCGGCCATCTTTTATTTCTGCCATTTAGTAGTTATCTAAATATATTACTAAGTTTCTAAAAGCGTTCATAGTATACATAACTGCAGTACTTGTATACCAATTTACTACGATATTACGCCGATGTGCAATAAATACTTAATTATTACTCGCTATGATTATCGACATAGGATAATATATTTATGTATGGCGGCCATCTTGGACATTCGCTCTTCACAAATGTGTGTAATTGTTAATAAAAAAAACTAAATCCACTTTTCACTCTTAACGTATGTCCATAGCTCACGTGAACGCAACTATATGACACAGTAGAACTGATTGGCGGCCATTTTGGATGTATGCAAATTTCTCAAAACGCTCAAGGATGACAAAGTGTCATCAGTTGGATTCTTGATGTGGATGGTCTGGGCAAGGAAAATCGCCAATAAAAAACTATGTTATTGAAAACAAGGTTAAGCTACCGGCGGCCGGACTAGTACTGCATCTTACATCTTCATCTAATCCAAAGTAGTAATATTTGTTATTATATTGAATGATTATTTTGTCTGTCTAACGTTTAGGCACTTTCACGCCACTGAAGATAGATGCATTGGTATCCAAAACATGGGTATAGTCTCTATGTGACTTATTAAGGGAGCTATTCCTGATTTTGTGATTGGACCTAATTAATATGCTAATTAAGTAAATTAAGAAAAATGCTACACATATGCAAATAGGCATCCGACAGTTTCTGAGTCCATTGTACCTATATATTACATTTTCAACTTAAAACCTTGCGGTACTGAACATTCCTAGGTTCACATATAAGGCTGGCTAGTCGACGAATACTGCAAAACTTTAACCAAAACAACTTTAACCAAAACCTATAACCAACCACTTTAACCAAAAGCTTTATCCAGACGCACGCACGTCAGTCATATTTTCAAGATGGCCGCTAGAAAAGATAAAGATATCACATATGCACACATGCACCGACTAAAGTGTGTGTGAAGCTTCACCTTCCCTTTATCTAATGCATGAGATTAGTTGGGGGAAAACATATATATATATATATATATCTGGTTACGCATAATCCACAAAACCCAGATGTACTTGTACATGTACTAGTATTTTCTAGAAATAGAAGTAATTAGCAGATACTACATACCACATCACCTCGCGTACATTTGACTTGATTTAAAACAGACTTGATTTTTTAAACAATTATTTGTCAACACTGCACATATTTTTCTCTAAACTACGCAAATTTAGGAATTGTGTCGGCTTTATCATGGATACACAGTCATATTTGTCTATATTTTTGATGACCGTGACCTAAGTCGTATCAATCGACAATGACCCTCTCATTACCAACTGCCAGTTAAATCTAATTCACCAGGGTATACAAGGGCGGATTCAGGGTGGGGGGGGTTTTTGGGGGGGGGGGGGGGGGGCGTGGGGGGGGGGGGGGGGTCGGACCCGACACGCCCACCCCCCACCCTACAATTCGCCGAGTAAAGATTGTTTACAAGTTACAAGGCAAGTTTCTACGTTCGCGTTGTGAATTCATTGTTTATTGGGTGTTTTTTTTGCGTCGCGTGTATTTCCGTCGCCCAACACGGATTGACCAGCGCCTACGGAGCGCCATTGACACCGTTTATCAACCACCAGTTATAGTCACAGGTTGAAGTAAAGGACCGAGGTCTATAAATACATTAAATATGCCTAAAAGCATCAATAAATGAAGAAGAAAAAAAATTGTTTTCTTCATTTATTGATGCTTTTAGGCATATTTAATGTATTTATATAGATGGAGGGGGTAAAAAAAATGACAAAAAAATCTTCATTTATTGATGCTTTTAGGCATATTTAATGTATTTATAGACCTCGGTCCTTTACTTCAACCTGTGGTTATAGTCCTTTATGTACTGAGTCCCCTTCTTTCTTAATTTATTAGGAGGCGCATCGTTCTGTAGGTCGTACCACGTGGATCGATGGCGGTTTATTACAGCTTAGATCTACGCGGCGAATTGCGAATGATCATTATCACAAGTGGAAGTAGACATTTATCGCCTGTCCCATGGGCGCCATTATCATGTCGATACATACACGTGGACTATGTAGCCATGCAAACACGCTATTTATGTGGCAGGAGAAACTGGGCGTATGTGTTCTGCGACCAGCGTAGCCCAGATTAGCCTGTGCATCTGCATAGTCTGACCAGGATCTGCAATGACACATCTGGCATGCTTCTAACAAGCAATATAGATTGCTATCACGCTACTGGGAGCGACACTGGTGACAAATCACATAAGCCCCATTTCTCCAGTCACAGTCACATTTACGCCCATGTCGACATACATGGTCATCGACCCTGATGTCAAGAGGGGAAATAACTGTGTTATAAAAAGCATAATAACGCAAAAATTAACATTTCCGGTAATGGTAAATGAATGTTTATATTGCCCGAAAAATGTCATATCTAAGAAATGGACGAAAACATATACATGTATCTCCTTATATATTACAACCTGGGATGCAGGAGTCCAGGTTTAAACGGTTTGCATACAATTACGTTTGAATAAATATATTTGATTCATTCAAATAACAACAGACCTCCAGATAAGGTGCGTATTTGCTTAAATACCCAATTAAAATTGCCAAAACCCAATTGAAATCATAAGTAGCGAGTATCAAAAAGCAATACAAAATTGTGGTACCTTCATCATGCTGCAGCAAACAATAAACAGACCACATATATAGCATATTTTCTTATTTTCCATGAAAACACATCTTGGTATTTCATTAGAATTCTAATGAAATGCCAAGACATGTTTTCATTTCGAAGCAAACTATTCAATAATTGCTGTCTGTTGATTTGTAAACAGTAGTGTGATTTTATTTCGCCCAATTAAAATTTTGAAATACCCAATTGCTTCAGAAATGAATTCACGGCACTAACCTACTATTCTCTATGTCATTCATGTCTGATACATTGACCATACTTATATTGTTTAAGCAATCGAATACGTATGTACTTATTAAAGGCATAACGCATAGTGTGTATAGTTAAAGTAATATATGTAACACTGCAAACAGTGTAGACCCTGATCAGACTGCGCATATGCGCAGGCTGATCTGGGTCTACACTGGTTGCAATAAGTATTAATTATAATATACAAGCGGTATTTATGTTTGTCCAGAGAAGGTGAATTTACAAAATATTTTAATACTATTTAATAATCAATGCAACTTTGCGATGCTCTAAATATTGTACCGTGAAACCTCGATTGCTTAAACAATATAAGTATGGTCAATGTATCAGACATGAATGACATAGAGAATAGTAGGTTAGTGCCGTGAATTGGAAAAAATATCCGGCAAGGCTCAAGCATTTCTTTATTTCTCATCAGAAGTATATGTTGTGACCACTCATTTGAACCGTCTCGCCGAGACGGTTCAAATGAGTGGTCGCAACATATACTTTGGTTCAGAAATAAGGAAAATAGATAGAGAATAGTAGGTTAGTGCCGTGAATGGGAAAAAATATCTGACAAGGCTCAGGAAACGGGATGGGCGAGGCTCTGCCGAGCACATCCCGTTTCCGTGCCGCGCCAAATATTTTTTTCCCATTCACGGCACTAACCTACTATTCTCTATGTCATTCATGTCTGATACATTGACCATACTTATATTGTTTAAGCAATCGAATACGTATGTACTTATCAAAGGCATAACGCATAGTGTGTATAGTTAAAGTAATATATGTAACACTGCAAACAGTGTAGACCCTGATCAGACTGCGCATATGCGCAGGCTGATCTGGGTCTACACTGGTTGCAATAAGTATTAATTATAATATACAAGCGGAATTTATGTTTGTCCAGAGAAAGTGCATTTACAAAATATTTTAATACTATTTAATAATCAATGCAACTTTGCGATGCTCTAAATATTGTACCGTGAAACCTCTCTAAACCGGCACATTGTGAGGACCCCAGGATGTTCGGTTTAGAGGGGTTTCGCTGTAAGTCAGGCATTTGATCATACTGAGCCATAGGTGTGTGCTATGCGATCACGTACAGACATTATCACCTGAGATAAATGACCAAGAAACTCATCAAAAATAAGATCATGTGTTTCCTTGGTGTCCAGTTTAGAGAGGTTTCACTGTAGTTGTATGATTGCAGGTATTAACAATGACCCGGCGATGCGTGATTCCCAACTCGTTTGAGCACATCCACTGTACGTTGTTTGAACGAACATAGACACAAAAATCCTGCCATATTGGGGAGTACAACACTCTGTAGAGACAATGATTACCGAAAGATATTGGTTGAAATTAACTTAAATAGCCATAATATTGCCCCTATATGATATAATATGTGAACCGGGACACTGCGCGGAATTACAGAACCGTATTGGACTTAAGCAGTGTCCCACACATCTGTCCGCCTTACACCAACATTATATAACATATCACATACAAATTCGGTCTTTTTGGACTTATATGGAAGATCTTCGAGTCAAATCCGAACCTTAAATATAAGCTAAATGAAATGAGATAATGTCACACAGTGGGTACGAACGTTGGCTAGGAAAATATTTACGCGAAGTCCGATTTGGGTCAGCGATCATACTAGCTTAGAAAATATCTGTATCAGTGAGAGCAGAGACCCTTATAGCGTACAATTTAGTCACATTAAACAGCCCAATTTGTCCTGGCGTTTTGCTACACAGTCTGACGAGTGAGTTCCGTCAGTCATGTTAAAAACATTCATAGACCAATAATACACATGTAGGTATACATAGTTTGACATTGGTTATCCTTTTATTCCCATTTGTGTAAGAAAAAAACACCAGTATAAATTGGGCTGTTATTGTGACTAAATTGTACACTATATAAAGGGTCTCAGCTCTCACGGATACAGAAAATATAAAAGACAGATGAAATAGTAAAACACATCCGTAGAGCTGAGATTTTCTAAGCTAGGATCATACATACATCCTTCGTCCCAGTTTGGATACAGGGCCGTCCCTTGAATTTTCAACGGACGCCTCTGTACCCAATAAGACATTCCGTAACTTGAGTTTTCCCAGCACAAACTTCGTACCGACTGTGTAATATGACGTATCACACAGGCGATTTGTGTTTTATAACAATACAAGTCACCCATGTTTTCTTCGCCCGGCTTGGAGAAGTGCGTGCGTGCGTGCGTGTGTACGTTCATGGAAGGGTCTTCATACGGGCACTTATATACATATTCTGAACTTGCAGTTCTAATTTACGGCCCTCGTATTTTAATAGTATATAATTCCAGCACAAAAATATTTACACAATTCCCTAACATTTGATTGGCCCGTAGCAAGTATGTCCAAAGTTTATATCCCAGTAAACTCCCACGCCGAACTACTTTCCGTAATCGTGAGGCGCAGTTAAAATAATTCTTAAGAAAACGGAAAATAAACACATTTTCTTGATGAATTTATTTCAAATGCTGGAATTATAAGGAATGAATGTCCTTTTTGTGGAATTTATCGTGGATATAAACTTGGAAAAGTCGCGGGAATACTGGACGAGGCCTTCCGGCCTTCATCCAGTATTCCCGCGACTTTTCCAAGTTTATACTCCGATAAATTCCACAAAAAGGCCATTCATTCCTATAATCTCTAATTTCAGACGTTGGCAGTGTTGGTATTCTACTACAGATCAACGTATTGTTAGAATTGAGGACACACAAGGTCTCCTTCAACGGAAGTGTCAAATGGCTGTTAAGTTCCATTTTTATTTTATTTTACAATCTTCAGGTCTTATTTCAAGCAGAGACATAGGGACTTAACTTAAAATCCTTGTTTCAAGTGTATCTTATCTTCGCTGCCCACTCTTTTCCCACAGGCACTGCCCATTCCCGCTCTACCGCCACGCGGCGAAGAAAACATTGATCGGTACACTGGATATATATTCTTCTGGCGTGTATACGTGCACATAAAAATGATGCTGGGTCAGACTAATAATTATAACCCTTGAAGTACGCAATGGAAGCGGAAACTAGAGAGTTTCCGCGGTAATCAAGCTTACAAAATTCCGTCATATTGTTTGTGCTTTACTATCACGAACAAACACTATAAATATAAATAAATTACTGCGAACCCCATCCAAATAAACAAATGAACATGCAGTGAGGTGTATTGATGCCATTTTAGCAATGTTCCACTGTCACTGGTGTATGTATGTACGCACGTATGTGTGTGTAGTGTGCGTGACATTTAGACATTGGCCCTTCCCCCCATGTGGGATTTTTGGTGAGTATGATTTTCGGATTCAGTAGCCTATTGTCTATCAATCCTGGTTGTCTCACAGGTTGAAGTAACTGACCGAGGTCTATAAATACATTAATATGCCTAAATGCAGCAATAAATGAAGAAGAAAAAAGGTGTTTTTACTCCCTCCATATACTCCATGAGTATATGGAGGGAGTAAAAATAAAATAAAAATAAATAAAATAAATGTATTGATGCTTTTAGGCATATTTAATGTATTTATAGACCTCGGTCCGTTACTTCAACCTGTGGGTTGTCTGCGCTCAAAAAGCCGCTGGATGAACAAATGGCGGCCATTTTACAAGATGGCTGCCGAACAGTAGTATATTGTTTTATTAAGGACTGTTAACTTTCAGTCGGATCAATATTAATCAGGTATTTTGCTATAATTAAGTCACAATTTGAATGTACAATGAATTATAATACATCTGACATTTAATTACATCCGTAAATGGCAATATGTTTCAAAATGACTGCCGAAAAAGGCTGTTTTACAACATTTTTTCTGCGAATCGTGTGCTGTTACGAACAAATACAGACATTCATAAAGTTGAAACACATATGCTTTGCTTTCCCTCATAAATAAATGGAATATACAGGAGATAGTGATGCAATATCCTTCCACAATTGTCAGAATAGTCAAAACGGCCGCCAAAATGTTCTTGTTTTGTTCTCAGTGTTCTTTACTGTATGGCATTGTTATAAACAGCATTTCATGCACCTATTACATGTATACATACCAGTTTGAGGTATACAAATACAATCATTTGATAAAATATACATATCCAGGTATACAATGCTATTATTATATATTCAAAATGGCCGCCAAAATGATCAGATGTTCAATACTATTGATGATGAAGCTGCGGTTTTCTGTAATTAAACAACACTAACATTGTTATGTATAGAGTGTGATATTCTGCTTATTTTCAAAGAAAATATGGATATATTTCAATCAGTTGGAGTATTGAAGAACTGTTTCAAAGTGTTCCAAAATGGATTGACGAATGCTTACCCGTTCATTCTCAGCTGCTCGTCCTGTTCTCTAATTGTTGACTTTGGAATCACATAATGTATGCTGACATCGCTTCGTACAGGATGATGATAGCGCTCTTTGTCATTATAGCGTACCGGATGAAGGGAGTTAAGTGTTTCACGACATTCGAACTTAGCGCGTGGTTGGCCATCCTGCTTCTGCGCTGTGGTGATGTAGACCCGAACCCAGGCACAATTGTATCTGCTACTGCTGACACCCAAGTTACTGAACTGATTAAACAGAAGCTCTCAGTTGTATACTATAATGTCCAAAGCTTTCTGCGCAAAAAGGATAGTCTATATTCGGAACTCTCTGATATTGATATGCTTTGCTTCACGGAAACCTGGCTTTCATGTGACACTTCCTCAAACGATTTACTTCTTAAGAGATACATAGTATGCGAACGTCATGGTAATTGTCACGGTTGCATAAATATGAAATCTGAAATGGGTGAGGATTACAAATATTATGTGACGGTGACTGGAGAAATGGAGCTTATAGGATTTCGACCAGTGTGGCGCCTGATCAAATAGCACACTCCTGTACCCTGATAACGATATAGTATGCTTGTTAGAAGCATGATGTGTGTTTCACTGATGGAATGGCGAACAGTGCAGATCCTGATCAGACTGTGCAGATACACAGGTTGATCTGGATCTACACTGGTCACAAAACCCATAAGCCCCATTTCTCCAGTCACAGCCACATATACATGTGTTAGTAGCTACACGTTCATGTGAACCTTTCATAAGTATCTAGTAGCGTATAAAGTAAGACAAATTATTACGTGTAAAATGGTCATTGTAAATTCAGTGGGTGGGGAATATATAGTTCAAACTACTTTGTTTTAGCATTGCATCATCGGTTGTAGACATTATGTAATCAGAATATGGACATTCACTATAATATATTGAAAGCACTAGTAAGTACAATTACCATTGATACAATTAATAGACACCGAGAGAGATTTGCGTAATGAGACAAATAGAGTAGTTGTTACCATCACTAAGTAAATGCTTCGGACGGACAGACGGACGAACACTCGGACACACTGTATCTGAAGTGTGCACGGATAGCTATCAGTAGTGTCTATGTAGTTGCATATGCATTTAAACAATGTATAAGTAAGTGACAGTGCATAACATAAATGAAATTCATTACATGTAACATTCCTATTGTAAAATGTGTGGGTGGGGAATGGCAAAAAATACTTTGTTTTTAACATTGTATCCTAGACTGCAGACATCAAATAATCGGCATATATGCAATTAACATGTCTAATGAAAACTACTAGGTACCATTTACACGAAGAAAATACAAAAGTACCATAAGTGTTATGGAGGTAATTCAGGCGCGGATAGGAGGGGGGGGGGGAGGGGGGGGGGGGTCCAGGGGGTGGTCCGGACCCCCCCCCACCCTGCTCCCGGCAAAAAAAAACAAAAAATACGATCTACAATACTCGAATAGTTGGATGACTTTTTTCGTGGCCTAGGTGTCAGGAAATCGCATCTGCGGCGATCTGGCATCTAAAATTTTCCTGGGGGAGGACCCCCAGACCCCCCTACTTTACCATTTCGCGCTCGCGGAGGTCGGCTATGCCCAATTTTAATTACAGACCCCCCCCTGCAATTATTTCTGTATCTGCGCCTGCGGTATTAAGGTAGGTGTGCTGCCATTGAAATTCAGTGGGTGGGGTAACAAAACGTAAAAACATCTAAAACTGCCATATCAGTTGTTTTTAATGATAACAAACGGTCGATTTTCAATGAAAAATTAGATTTTTCACAATTGCGAGAAGTCCGAGGGTGGTATATATACACTTCAAAATTGTGCCAAACATTCATCCAGGGGGGCGGGGGGGAGGGTTCCATTTCTGGCTGACGGCCTAATTAGCAACAATTCCCGATTCTGAACACAGTTGCAGACTGTGGCACATGCCATTTGGTGATAGCCTGTATTTGCTTCTGGGAGTAGTCTCCCTTGACAAATTAAGCATAATAGAGGTCGCTGTTTGTCAAATAGTTGTAGAAGAATTTATCGAAACCTATAAAATATGTAAATACGGCAAATTCAGAGATAATTTGTGAGTAAACAGGTAGCGATGGAAATAATATGTTTATATTGAAAACACTGTCACACAGATTTATTGGCAACATGAGAAAATACATCTTGGTTTGCATGTGAAAAATAGATTCTAAATCCTGTGTGTATTTTGACGTGGGTGGGGTACTGCTGGTAACCAGTAATCGCCTAGAACCAGTCGCCGATATAATTGTAGTATGTTACTGGATGATTGTGTAAATGGCCAATTTATGTATCTGATAGAAGGAACCATGTAATTCACTTATAAATCAAGTGCAAACAGTGAATAATGTATTTGTATAGATCTCGGTGTAACAACTATTGAGTAATTTTGCGTATATAGCGTGGAAAGACCAGTTCTCGAACCCCTTAATGTTCATCAAAAGAAATGCATAAACAAAATCAATTTTTGAATTAAATAACAGTTAAAGAACATATTTTGAACATTTATACATACTTGTGTCAAATCATTTCGGTGCACTGTCTCTGCAACACTGATAAATCTTCCACAAACTCAAAACTGTCATGGCGGCTAAAATTGTGTGACCTATTCTCGAACGGGCCGCACGATTCACCCAAATCCTCCCCAAATCCTCATTTTCCCCCCAAATCCTCCCCAAATCCTCATGTAATGAATAAGTTATCCAATTAATATGTCTCAAAACCTTTTAATATCGTTCTTAAGAAGTTATTGAACCCAATTTGAATACGTTTTTATGGTAAAAAGAGTCTTATTTCGATGTTTTAATTTAACTTAGGCATTCTAGCAGCCAAGGGAGATCATCCAAAATAAATTAGGAGATAAATGCAAGGGAGATAAATGTTGTTTGACCCATTTTGGTCAATTGAAACATGCAAGTTATTTACCATTCCAAATGTGTATAATACTATTCATCTGTTTTTTATCTCAATCAATCAATCAACCAACCTCAGCACATATATAGCTTTAAAATATGAACACGTCCGTAAATGTGAAGTGTCTATGCAGTTTTACCTGTGGGGCCCGATATGCAGCAAGTTCTAGCCATTTGTTTGGGTGGTGGTTGGGAGCCAGCGAAGGGTAATTTAACGATTGGCGTTCATCCTTACCAGAATGCCGACCTACATGGTTTGGCCCTCATGTACCGTTTTGGCTCCCTTGTAAAAAAACAACAACATTGGATGATTTAAAAACTTATAGATATATGTTTTGCGAAATTAATATAAATGTGTTTTAATTGCATGTTCAACCAGGTACTGTATTATAATGATTGAATTATATCATTATTATTATAGAATAAACGGGACCAAAATGTTTCAAATGTACATCCGCAGATTTTGATATTTTTTTGTCATTTCTCGCCCAAAGTGTATGCTCTGATCACCATTTCAAGTGTCTTGTCGAGACGGTTCTGATCAGTTGAACGGTCATTGGAGGAGAAATAGGGAGATCATTTGTATAATTTACTATCAAAACTGTGACAAAGCCGGACGGACAGACAGTCACAAACAATAACCACTTTATTACGACCTTAGATGTTGATATATAATATGCCGTTAAACAAACAAACATTTATATGGGGACATATATACAAGAAAGACAATTCTGAAAATTAAGACCATTTATATTGGCTACCCATGACATTTTCTGGCGAGCTTCGTTTTAATATCACGTTCTTAGCCAAACTCCTTGCATCAGCTAGGTACCTGAAAATAGTATTATTCAATGATTAGTAACAATTTAAGCTGGTATTTAAATCACAAAGTGAGTAATTAAGAAGATTTGGGGATGATTTGCTGCATATCGGGCCCGTACTGCATAGACACTTGACATTTATGGACGTGGTCATATTTTCAAGCTATATGTGCTGAATTTGATTGATTGATCGAGATAAAAAAACAGGTGAATAAACATTTGGAATGGTAAATTGACCAAAATGGGTCAAACAACATTTATCTCCCTTGCATTTATCTCATGATTTATTTTGGATGATCTCCCTTGGGTGCTAGAATGCCTAAGTTAAATTAAAACATCGAAATAAGACTCTTTTTACCATAAAAACGTATTCAAATCAGGTTCAATAACTTCTTAAGAACGATATTAAAAGGTTTTGAGACATATTAATTGGATAACTTATTCATTACATGAGGATTTGGGGGGAAATGAGGATTTGGGTGAATCGTGCGCCCGTTCTCGAACCTCTAAACTTTTACAGTGCAGTTCATAACAAATGTTCCAAATGTTCAACTAAATAACTGGAAACTATTAATTAAACCTGTAACAAGAAATCATTGCGTTTTTTTGTCTATTCTTCAGTGTGTGTGTGCTCGTGACAGGGACATATGAATATATATCATTACACCTTATCACAGACTGTCTACAACAGAACTTCAGATGGGTCCAATGACTGCAGTCTGGGGCATCACACTGTGCCCATTTAGTAAATACCAGTGACACACAATGATGCAGCTCTCTTGGCTGATACAGCTTGCACATGCAGCATTTATCAGAATCATCTATCTCTTCATGGGTGGCACGATTTACCCAAATCTACCCAAATCTTACCCAAATCTACCCAAATCTTCATATAATTACTATATGTGTTAATAAATAAAGCTATACACATCATAATAACGATGTTTGGACTGTACTTACATAATGTGTGTCATTAATAATGTGCTCATACCAGGGCCCATTTTAATGTTTTGATGCAAAATGGAAGTATTTGTATGTGAAATAAAGGGAGAGTACCGTGACTAACTTATACTAGGAAGCCAAGGAAGATAATCCACTTTATAATGGCTAAATGGGAATGATGATTTTTAATTAAAATACAAATAAAAAAATGTAGAACCTCTCTAATGTTGACATCCAAGGAGACAGTGTGAACGTGTCGACCGTATGCTAGCCGTTGTCGCCCGCCAGGACGTGTAGCCATCTTGTACATAATCACTTGTTGAGGCTATACCTCTAGGGAAATTTGCAATCACAGCCTGATCAGGGTCTACACTGTTTGCCATCTTGTACATAATCACTGTATACCGTATACAAGCAAGCCGTGTGTCCCCCGCCAGGACGTGTATACGTAGCCATCTTATAACAATCACTTGTTGAGGCTACACCTTCTAGGGGAAATTTGTAATCACTGTCTGATCAGGGTCTACCCGGTTCCCCATTTTGTGCATAACCACTTGTTGAGGTTATACCTGTATGGGAAATATGCAGTCACAATCTGATCAGGATATACACAGTTTTCCATATTGTACATAATCAACTAAATATAACGAGCTACACCACTAATACAATACAATATAATATTGGGCTTTGTCTACATAGAGGTAGATGTATTTGACAAGATTTACAAACCATACACAAATTTAAATATATATATTGCATGCATATTAAGGTTCATTTTCATCAATGTTCTTAATACAAGATCATTTATTATTGTTATTATAGGTTACTATATATAAATATAAAAATGTATGTGGCTATGACTCGATAAATGGGGCTTATCGAAATTGTGACCAGTGTAGGTTCTGATTATATATTGCTTGTTCGAAGCATGACTGGGGTTTCATGTATGGAATGACGAATGTTGCAGATGCTGATCAGACTATGCGGATGCACAGGCAGATCTGGATCTACACTGGTCGCAAAACCCAAGAACCCCATTTCTCCAGTCACAGCCACATATACTAGTCCACATACATTGTACACTAAACTATGTCATTTGTGCTAATAAAAACATTCATTCAATACATTATACTTTGTAACTATTTCAAAAAGATGTTGGCATATAATTACTCAGCGAAATGGAGGTGACCGGTTAGACAGTTGGACTAGTATACATGTGCCATATGAAATTATGATCGATGGCAACTTAAAGTTAGACAACTGAGACATAATTAGTGAGTCTCGATCACGGTAGTCTCCCTTTATAATAATGCTACATGTATATTAATCGCTTTCCCACGGAAATATGTGCTTTATTCTTCTTTTTTTTCCGGTTAAAATGTGCTTATTGTATGATATACTAATGATATATTATAGAAAAAGTATATACATGTAATATAATCATAAATGTTATTTTTAATGAAGATTTGGGTAGATTTGGGTAAATCGTGCTGCCGCTCTTCATCAGAGCTGGAGTCGGTGTCATTCGCTAAGTTAATGTTTGATGGTCCCGGATGTGGTTCTGGGTGGGTTAGCTGACCGGGCTGTATAGTCGGCATGTTTTAATGATTGGGCCTTTTACTAGAAACACTACCGGCAGATTTATTATGAGACTTTCTTTTCTTGGAAGACGCTGGGGTTTCGGGTAACACAGGTTTGGTTCTGTCTTGAAGTTACTTATGGATAAGAGGATCAGTTATCTCCCTTCCAGATACAAGTTTGCTCATAGAGTTCCTTCTCATGGTATGGTTGAACTCTTTTTTTCTTCTCAATGACCTCTGCCAATTCAAAAAATGAAGCTATGTCTGGTTGTTGGCTATCTGATGAGACCGGCTTATCCTTAGCAGGAGTGGTGTATGGCATTGATGGCTGAAATTGGTCGGCCGAGATTGCGGTGTTGACAAATGGGAAAATTCCAGTTTTTTTAGGCTGCTTGACAGGGCTGTCAGTGTCACATAAGAAGAGGATGCCAGGGCTGCAACATTGTACCTGGTGATCTTCGAAGCTGGATTTTGCCTCAGAAAGTGGTGGCAGCTGGCATTGTAAATCTTCTGCAGAGGGCCAAAGCAAGCAACGTCCAATGGCTGTAGCACATGGCTAGTGTGTGCTGGTAACACAAATACTACATTATTTTTCTTCGCCCAGTTCAATACTGGTACATTCACATGTGATTTGTGTCCATCAAAAATAAGTAAGACTTGGGCTTGCACGTTGTATGTACCTAATGAAGTGGGTCTCCAAGTACTCCAGAAATACGGCTGAGTTGGACCATCCTGTTTTTGACATCATGCCACTGGATCCTGGAGTCGAACCACATAGCAGATCAGCATTCATCTGTTGCCCTTTGAAAACAATGTACGGTGGTATCTGTGTGCCAAGTGCGTTTCCATACCCAATTGTTTTGGTTATCGCTGTCCTAGAAGATGTTATTGCTGGTATTCTGGCCTTAGCACTGACAATGTAGGGTGGCGCATGCTCGGTCTGTACACCCTTCTCATCGATATTATACACACACTAGGGTTTGTCCATTAAATTATTGGTCTCTAGCACAGCCTTTAAGTTAGAAAAGTAGTCTTGGACAGCCTCTTGTGTTGTTGCAACAGCCCTATAGTTAGTGAGAGCTCTCGGTTTGATTACTCGTAATTCAGGCCATCTCTGCATAAAACGCTTGAACCACTTAGTACTGAGGGGCTTGTCACACATTCTCTTCTTCAAATACACGACATATTCACTGGCCTTGTCTACTATTTCAGTGATGGTAAAACCATACCTGAGTTCAGCCATAGTTTTAATATGTTCAACCAATTTGGCCTCCTGCTCTTGATTAAACAATGGATCCGGGCCTGGCTTGACAGTCTCTGGGTTAATCCTACCCTTTACCTGATCACGCAGGGTTGAATGAGGTACACCGTATTGATGAGCAGCAGTTTTAATAGGGATTTCAGTGTCCTTCACTAACATATATGCATTGTAAAGAGCTGTAGGTGAATAGCCAGGCTGCATCACTGTTCTTCTCATCGGTTTGGACTGAAATATATAAAATAAATAAAAGCAACAAAAATCATAGTCGAGAACATCACCGATCAAGTTTGGTTGTGATGGCTGCTATTAGTGTTTGGCATTTTAATTTTTCAATAAAACTAAACATAATACAGCATCTAACTGCATGAAAACTTGAATTGAACCCTAGTTTACATTTACAAACATACACCAGCATTATATTGTTGATTTCAATACAATATTTTTAATAAAAAAACATGTTTTGTTTTCTCAGAAATTCATGAATTTTGTCAATAAAAATTTATATTTTTTATTTCTATAAACAATAAAATCTTAGTACTTTTTACATGCATATTGAAATAATCCACAAGATATTTTATTTAAAAAATATGTAAATTTGATACTTTATCATTGTTTTTGAAATTCCGCAGGAAAATGCCACTTTACAAGACAGTCATGAAGTAACGACTACCAAAATATTTGAAGAAAACTGGTTGTTCATTATTGTAGAACAAGCTAGGTGGTCTGCACTGTAGATTTAATATTGTTACTATAATTAACAAGTCACATGATTAACCATGCCGGTCACGTGACCTGATGAAGCGGCTGACAGCGTCGGGCAGATGTCAAAATAAAATCTTCATTAAAAGTGTGTTTCTAAGGGAACAAAAGGAATTGGTGTTTATAACATGAAAAAGTAATATTAATTTTATCAAGGAATACGAAAAAGGTTCTCTAAATACCTGTGTTAGACGCATCTTCTAGTTTGACAGCTACAAGCGTTGTACATGTAAACAAAGCACCTGTACACGCAAAGTGATGACGTCATACGCATTTCCGGAAGTAAACTAAGAGCGCGTGAATGAAAGGTTCAAGAACAGGTTGGGTTCGAGATCAGGTACCTCTACGATGCCAAGCACTTCAATTCTGGAAGTTGGCGTGACATATCACTAGTCACGTGACCCGATATGGTTTGGGGTTAATCAATATATTTCACTCTTGCATAATTTTTATGCCAGAATATTTCACATTTCGAACTTCGAAAATACTAGTTGCAAAGGTAACTCTTGCAATCTACTCCCGTACCGTCCGTAGCTATAGTTACGATTCCACTCATAGGATTCCTCTGCAGAATAGCGAATCAGATTTGATTCACACTTTAGCAGTTAATTGTGAAAGATATTCTATATTTTTTAACTGAAATGAGTGTTATAATTATGAAAATAACATATTCAAGTAATTATGACATAAATTTACATATGTAGATGACCTGATAAAGTAAATTTAAGCTAGAATCAACAAGTGACCCAGTCGGTGGCAGCCAAATTCAACATGTAAAAGTTATGATGGGGTCCATTTTCTGTAAAGGCAAAAAAAAACTTTCTAAACCTTCTACAATTGTAAAAAATTGTTTCAGAATTATTAGTTTGTATTACTTTTACAATAATAATATTTTTTTCAGATGGAAAATATCTAAAAAATGTCACAATTAACTGCTAAAGTGCGAATCAGATCTGATTCGCTATTCTGCAGAGGAATCCTATGAGTGGAATCGTAACTCTAGCTACAGACGGTACGGGAGTAATTGCAAGAGTTACCGTTCGCAACTACGAAAATACTAAATGGATATTTTTTAATGACCATTTAACATTATAAATCTGCATTTAAATTTGATTTAGCGATTGGAATTTAGTTGTTTGAAGCATTAAAAAATTATTAAATTATACAGGTAAACTGGTCCGATTTACCCCTGCACTCCTCGATAGGGGAGATAACTATAACCTTCAGGTGACCGTTTCACTAAACTTCGTAAAACTAAAATGTTCGTAAGTACAAATTTAGGATCGTCTGTAAATTTTAATTGATGCAGCCTATGCTCAATAAATGTAAATTCAATAATTGTTTACAAGAAAACATTGTTAATATGCAATTTACAGACTTTTGTACTTACGAACATTTTAGTCGTATGAAGCTTAGTGAAACGGCCCCCCCAGGTGCGCAAAATGGACGAAGTACGACTTCCAGAATTAGTCTTTCTTTTTTGCAGGTTTACAGCACAATTGCCGGGTACCAGCGAATGCCGGGAACCAGTGATTGTTTTTTCATTACCTTGGTGGTCAAACATAACATGTAGTTTTGGCGCAGCTCGTTGGTGTGCAATTTCATTTGGTTTTCTTCCTTACTGCACATGTTAGTCACTTTACAGGTTGTTTGTCCATTGAAGAAGACAGACCTCTTGTTTCTAATACAGTGGAACCTCTCTAAACCGGTGGGTGGGAGGTGGGTGCAAGCGATGGGTAATTTAACGATCGGGGTTCATCCTTACCGGAATTCCGACTGGAGACCTGGTTTGGCCCTCACATACGTCTTTGGCATTTTGTATGTGACAGTTGAATCTGGTTAAATATATTGTATCTCGATGTAAATATTCAGTTCTGATTTTGGAATTTTCCCCCCCCCCCCAATGCAGCAGGTTAAAACGGGATCGAACCCGTTTGCCCGGCCTCACATGACCTTAGCTGTTGATAGGCCGTTAAACACCAATAAACAAACAAACTCTCTAAACCGGGGTTGTACCTCTATGTCAGAAAAGCGGACGTTAAACCCTATTCACTCACTCTAAACCGGACCTCCCAGGGTATCCGGTTTAGAGAGGTTCCACTGTAAACCATACATATGACTACTTCGTTACACACATGGTTGCTTTGCGATCATGAACAGACAATATCCTCGGAGATAAATGGCAATGAACCCGATCAGTGAGAAAAACTAGCATTTCTCTGTGTTTTCTCGGTTTTGAGAGGTTCGACTGTAATTGTTTCTGAGTTGGCAGAAATTTGTCTGCTCTGTGACATGCTGCAGCATTACAGTTGCCTTATTTAGAAATTTGAAGGAAATGTTATGAGAAATGCTATCATTTGTATGGCAGGGTGTTGTTATTTGACCTTGACCTACATTTCCTCTTGAATTACTTAGTTAATTCCCCTTGGTTAAGGTTTTTAGTCAACCTTGGTTAAGCTTTTTAGTCAAGCTTGTACATATTGTGCATACAGACACCATACTTGGACAACCTTTTCTCAAAGGGATGTACATCAATAACCCCTGATCTATATTTGACCTTCACCTACATTTCCTCTTGAATTACTTAGTTAATTCCCCTTGGTTAAGGGTTTTAGTCAAGCTTGTATATGGAATACTCCTGGCCCTACACCCACCATACTTGGACAACTTCATCTCCTAGTGATGTATATCAACAACCCCTGACCTATATTTGACCTTGACCTACATTTAACCTTGAATTACTTAGTTAATTCCCCTTGGTTAAGGTTTTTAGTCAACCTTGGTTAAGGGTTTTACTCAAGCTTGTACATGGAATACTATTGTGCATACACACACCATACTTGGACAACCTTTTCTCATAGTGATGTACATCAATAACCCCTGATCTATATTTGACCTTGACCTACATTTCCTCTTGAATTACTTACTTAATTCTCTTTGGTTAGGTTTTTAGTCAAGCTTGTAGATGGAATACTCCTGGCCCTACACCAACCATACTTGGACAACTTCATCTCCTAGTGATGTACATCAACAACCCCTGACCTATAGTTGACATTGACCTACATTTAACCTTAAATTACTTACTTAATTCCCCTTGGTTAAGGTTTTTACTCAACCTTGGTTAAGGTTTTTAGTCAAGCTTGTATATGGAATACTATTGTGCATACAGACACCATACTTGGATAACTTTTTCTCATAGGGATGTACATCAATAACCCCTGACCTATATTTTACCTTCACCTACATTTAACCTTGAATTACTTGGTTAATGTTAAAAGTCAAGCTTGTATATGGAATACTCCTGGGCCTACATCAACCATACTTGGACAACTTCATCGCTTAGTGATGTACATCAATAATCCCTGACCTATGTTTGACCTTGACCTACTTTTATCCTTGGATTACTTAGTTATTTCCCCTTGGTTAAGATTTTTAGTCAAGCTTGTATATGGAATACTCCTGGGCCTACAGCAACCATACTTGGAAAACTTCATCTCCTAGTGATGTACATCAATAACCCCTGACCTATATATGTCATTGACCTACATTTAACCTTGAATTACTTACTTAATTTCCCTTGGTTAAGTTTTTTAGTTTTTATGCAGGCCGTGGCCACCTTGTTTGTCAAGCTATGTGTACATCGACAACCCTCGTAGTCGAGCTATGCTGTTCTCCTACAGCTCTTGTTAAATTTTCCGATGACTTATCTACCCTTATCGCGGCCATTTTAAATTTTCACACTCTATTATTGTCCACGCAATAAATAAAGTTCTACTTCACCGATCGTAACCCAATTTGGTATACATATTTATCACGGCAAGAGGAAGAACCCTGTTGGTTTTCAGGGAGTTGTCGACTGGCCTTGCCTCAACGGGCGTATATTGTGACCTTCGGCACTCTTGTTATCCATGAGGTCCCTCAAACCATAGGAATGACAACTTTTTGTGAATGCCTATTAGTAAGCTCATATAATTAAATGGCAAAACGTTTTTGACTTTACTGAACAAAATATGAAATGTCAATATAATTTTCCACTTCCGGCAAATTTGTCTACCAATTTCATTGTCACCAACTTATCCATGTACTTCATAATCCGTTTTATGTTTTCAGGCTGCTGTTAACTGGGGTATCAATAAATAATTATGGTAAGTTGTGCTACACTATGCCATTTCATAGCATATTGATGGGTCAGTCAAGTTGCAACAATTATCAGTCAGATATCAGGAGCTATGCTGGTCACAAATGTCATAAGCCCCATTTCTCCAGTCACATGAAGAGATAGACTGGTCACAAATATCATACACCCTATGTCTCCAGTCACATATGAAGAGTTAGACTGGTCACAAATGTCATAAGCCCTATGTCTCCAGTCACATATGAATAGTTAGACTGGTCACAAATGTCATAAGCTCCATTTCTCCAGTCACATATGAAGAGATAGTCTTTTTTGGTTTTCTTCTAGGTCACTGTCATAAGCTCCATTTCTCCAATCACATATGAAGAGTTAGACTGGTCACAACTGTCATAAGCCCCATTTCACCAGTCACATATGAAGAGCTAGACTGGTCACAACTGTCATAAGCCCCATTTCTCCAGTCACATATGAAGATATAGTCTGGTCACAAATGTCATAAGCCCTATTTCTCCAGTCACATATGAAGAGTTAGACTGGTCACAACTGTCATAAGCCCCATTTCTCCAGTCACATATGAAGAGTTAAGACTGGTCACAAATGTCATAAGCCCTATTTCTCCAGTCACATATGAAGAGTTAGACTGGTCACAAATGTCATAAGCCCCATTTCTCCAGTCACATATGAAGAGTTGGACTGGTCACAAATGTCATAAGCCCTATTTCTCCAGTCAGTCAAGTTGCAACAATTATCAGTCAGATATCAGGAGCTATGCTGGTCACAAATGTCATAAGCCCCATTTCTCCAGTCACATGAAGAGATAGACTGGTCACAAATATCATACACCCTATGACCCTCCAGTTCCGCAAATATGGAAAGAGTTAAGACTGGTCCACAAAATGTCATAAGCCCCATTTCTCCAGTCACATTTATGAAAGAAGATAGAATGGTCACAAAAATGTCAATACAAGCCCCCATTTCACCCAGTCACCATATGAAGAGATAGACTGGTCATCAAATGTCATAAGCCCCATTTCTCCAGTCACATATGGGAAGAGATAAGACTTGGTCACAAATGTTTCCATAAGCCCATTTCTCCAGGTCCCACATATGAATGAGTACTAGAATGGTCACAAATGTCCATAAGCCCCATTTCCCTCCAGTCACACAATGAAGAGCTAGAATGGTCACAAAAATGGTCATAAGCCCCATTTCTCCAGTCCACATATTGAAGAGCTGAGAATTGGTCACAAATTCATAAGCCCCATTTCTCCAGTCACATATGAAGAGTTAGACTGGTCACAAATGTCATAAGCCCCATTTCTCCAGTCACATATGAAGAGTTAGACTGGTCACAAATGTCATAAGCCCCATTTCTCCAGTCACATATGAAGATAGACTGGTCACAAATGTCATAAGCCCCATTTCTCCAGTCACATATGAAGAGCTAGAATGGTCACAAATGTCATAAGCCCCATTTCTCCAGTCACATATGAAGAGCTAGATGGTCACAAATGTCATAAGCCCCATTTCTCCAGTCACATATGAAGAGCTAGATGGTCACAAATCAAGTCTATGCATTTACTCCAAGTCCGCATATGAAGAGCTAGAATGGTCACAAATGTCATAAGCCCCATTTCTCCAATCACATATGAAGAGCTAGACTGGTCACAAATGTCAGCCCCATTTCTCCAGTCGCATATGAAGAGCTAGAATGGTCACAAATGTCATAAGCCCCATTTCTCCAATCACATAGAAAAAAAAAAAAAGAGCTAGACTGTCACTAAATGTAAGTCATAAGCCCCATTTCTCCAGTCACAGATGAAGAGCTAGAATGGTCACAAATGTCATAAGCCCCATTTCTCCAGTCACATATGAAGAGCTAGAATGGTCACAAATGTCATAAGCCCCATTTCTCCAGTCACATATGAGGAACTAGACTTGCCACAACTGTCTTAAGCCCCATTTCTCCGATTACATATAAGGAGCAGGGGGCCGTTTCACTAAACTTCTTATGACTAAAATGTTCGTAAGCGCAAATTTAGAATCGTCTGTAAATTTCAATTGATGGATTTACATTTATTGAGCATAGGCTGCATATGCAGCCTATGCTCAATAAATGTAAATCCAACAATTATTCACAAGAAAACATTGTTAATGTGAAATTTACAGACTATCATAATTTTGCACTTACAAACATTTTAGTCGTAGGAAGTTTAGTGAAACGGGCCCAGGACTGGCTGGAATTATAAGACCCATTTTCACATGTACATTTCAAGGAGGTACAGAGCTCCAGATTAGCTGTGTATTTGCTTAAATACCGAATTATAATTGTCAAAAACCCAATTGAAATCAGAAGCAGCGAGTATCAAAAAGCAATACAAATTTTATGGTACCTTTATCATGCTGCAGAAAACAATAAACAGACCACAAATATAGCATATTTTTCTTATTTTCCATGAAAACACATCTTGGTATTTCATTAGAATTGTCTCCCAGGAGACAATTATAATGAAATGCCAATATATGTTTTCATTTCAAAGCAAACTATTCAACAATTGCTGTCTGTTGATGTGTAAACAGTAGTGTGATTTTATTTACCAAATTAAAATTTTGAACTACCCTATTGCTTCAGAAATGATGGAGTGACAATACTCAATTACTAATTCCTTATCTGAGCTGAGGTAGACTGGTCGCTCATGTCATAAGCCCAGTTTCTGTAGTGACATATCAGACTGGTTGCAAATGAGACACGCCATGCGATTTTGTACCTAAGAACTTGATTAATATCTCATGAAAAATATTTGCAAAATTTACGATATTTGCCGTAAATGACGTCAAAAGATGACAAAATATTAATAGCAAATGCGGAATACTATTCCGCAGTTGTTATGAAAATTTTGTCATCTTTTGACGTCATTTACGGAAAATATCATATATTCTGTAAATTTATTACATGAAAAATCGCACATGTTCTTATGTACAAAATCGCATGGCATGTCTCAAATGTGAAAAAAAGCTCCATTTCCCTAGTCACATATCAGGACCTTGTCTGGTCAGAAATTGCATGAGCCATATTTTTCCAGTCACGTATAGGTTGAAGTAACGAACCGAGGTCTATAAATACATTAAATATGCCTAAAAGCATCAATAAATAAAGATTTTTTTTTTTTTCTTCATTTATTGATGCTTTTAGGCATATTTAATGTATTTATAGACCTCGGTCCGTTACTTCAACCTGTGGTATCAGGAGCTAGACTGGTCACAAATGTCATAACCCATTTCTCCAGTCAAATATCATGACTTAGTCTGGTCACAAATTGCATGAGCCTTAATTCTCCAGTTACATAGTAGGAGCTAGCCGGGCTTCACATCCCATCAACCATATTTCTCCAATCACGTATATCATGAGCATGACAGTAGCCTATTTCACCAACATTGCAAAGTGCATGTATACTTATCTAGCAAAGTATACTTTGATGGAGAAATTTTCAATTTAAGGATAAATTTATTAATTTTTATTATACTGAATTTATTACATTATCACAGCCATTTTGGCTGTGATAATGTAATAAATTCAGTATAATAATTCTGCATACTTTTAATCATCAAATATATGCATTCGTTAGTTCTATATGAAATAATGCATTTCAGGAAAAATAAATGGTTACTCCCTCAAAGTATACTTTGCTAGAAAAGTATACTTTGCAATGTTGGTGAAATCGGCTACTGGTCACAGATGCCATAAGTCCCATTTCCCCGTCGTATAAAAGATTTCCACGCGGGTGTGTATGTTGCCATGCCCAATTGCTGAAGTTAGACACAGCGCTGTAATTACTATTTTCGTTTAATTCAGTGTAAAAATATCCATTACAAATACTCTATTTTCAAAACTGGCAAACTGCCAGACATTCCTGATTGAACATTTATAGAGCTACTGCAGACTGTTGGTGGCAGCTGTCTGACTACTCTCTGTAGTTGGAGGAAACATTTTCTAATTATCTTTGTAAAACATGAAGGACGTTGATACTTATGTACGGAAGCAGGTATTTGACAATCTGAATCAATCTTTGTAAAACAAATATTTTTAAACTCAATAAAACTTTTTGCTTTGCAGACAATTAAAGATGATGTGCCACTTGTATTTTTTTAAAGAGATCCGGGGCCCGTTTCACTAAATTTCCTACGACTAAAATGTTCGTAAATGCAAAATTATGATAGTCTGTAAATTTCACATTAACACTGTTTTCTTGTAAACAATTGTTGGATTTACATTTATTGAGCATAGGCTGCATATGCAGCCTATGCTCAATAAATTTAAATCCATCAATTCAAATTTGCAGATGATTCTAAATTTGCGCTTACAAACATTTTAGTCGTAAGAAGTTTAGTGAAACGAGCCCCTGGTTAATACATTTTTAGGAAGAATAATACTAATTTTAGTACTGAAGAAAATGGAAACAAATGTCTGTGGTAACATCTATAAAAGAACAGTTTCAAAAATAAATGTCACATTTGAGTTTTAACTGGATGTACATACCGTTAGTTTGTGGAAATTTCTGATTTTTGTTTACAATTACCCATTTGTTTTGCATTGTATATGTAAGTACTCCGAATGTTAAAATGTGGCTGTGACTGGAGAAATTGGGCTTATGGGTTTTGCGACTAGACTGGACTGTGCATTCACACTGTCTGATCAGCTCTACACTGTTCGCCATTCCATCAATTAAACTCCCGTCGTGCTTCTAACACACAATATAGATCACTAACAGGTTACAGGAGTGTGTCATTTGATCAGGCAGTGATCTATGCTTGTCACAAATTCCATAAGCACCATTTCTACAGCCGCCGCCACAAATGAGTCTGTGCTAGTTAAGGCGTAAATTAAAATATTGTATGTTTGATATTTACCGCCCGCCTCAGTTTTTTCCCGCCAACTCCAAAGTTTTTATTCCAATTTCAAAATATTATTTTTTATTTTTTTTTAATTTATTTTTTCCTTTGCGTTGGCCGGCGAAGAGGGGCTTTCCGATTTCAACAGCATCATTTTGTGTATTTCTGTAGTCCTGGCAGAGAGCATGGGACATGCTCACTGGTTTTGAATAAAATTAGGAAATTATCAAATACATTGACGTGGAAGGCTTTTGTTTTGGGAGAAGTATTAATAGATAAATCGAAGCTGTTTGTACACGAAAGTATAATGGCATTTAATATCAGAGCATGAAGCAAATACTATTGTCGTCAACAGGAAACAAGTGGTATGATCGAACAAAGGTGTTATGTACCAGTGTTCAAAAAAAAAAAATATTTTTTTTTTAATCTGAAATAAAATAAAATAATTTACCTACCTACCCACCTACCTGCCTCAAATGTTGGGTAGGTAAAGATCAAACCAACAACATTTTAATTTATGCCTAATGTCAGGAGAAATGGTGAATATGAGCAGAATACAGAAATCTGAGATTTATTTTTTATACAATTTGTATCATCAGTGACAGTGAGCTGAGCTCTTACCATTTTTATCATTACTGCATTGTAATGTGTTACACTTGTTCATTTCAGTCGGAGGTCAAGATTGACCTTCCAACAAGGTCAGAATGCGTCAAGGTCGTGGTGAGATGCCGGCCGATGGACGCGAAAGAGAAAACCGCCGGCTACGACCGGTAAATGCAACTCGTAGTACGACTGTTCCTAGGCAACAGTGACATTAGTACATAATAGACCGTGTAGACAGAGCTGCAGATAAGTTTTGTATCTAAAGAGTATTTTACCCACATATTTCAAATTCAATGCGTATTTTACTTTTACAAAATGTATTATTGATTTTCTTCCTTATTAAATAGGGAACAAATGATAAAAATAAAACAAATTAAAAAAATTCACTTATTTGAGCTGCAAAAAGCAAAGTGTTTGCTTTTTGCAGCTCAACTAAGTAAATTTTCAACTTTATTTCAGCATTTCCACTACTTAATTTGAAAATCGATGCATATTTTCACATTGCTGTGAGTATTTTGTGAGTATTAAGTGTGTAAAATACGCCAATACACACCTTATCTGGAGCACTGGTAGATACTTGTCAGCCCTTCAGAGCTTTATATCTTTGTGACGTCACATCTCTCTTTGCTGCTGGTACATTGAATGCACTTTGTCGCAGTATGTTTGCTCTACTGCTTTTGGGAGGGGGCCAAGTGATTCTGGTGTGGCGAGGACCTGGCATCAGATCAGGATTATTCTGATTTCAGGGCTGAATATAATATTTTTTATTGTAAATATTCAGTTCTGATTTTGGGATTTTCCCCCATTTGTACATGTACTTGTACAGGTGATATATGAGATTTAGTACTAAACCCATTGACCCGGCCTTTAATGACCTTAGCTGTTGATAGGCCGTTAAACACCAACAAACAAACAGTATATTGCTATTTAGTACTAAACCCATTGACCCGGCTTTTAATGACCTTTGCTGTTGATAGGCCGTTAAACACCAAGAAACAAACAGTATGTTGCTATTTAATACTAAACCCATTGACCCGGCTTTTAATGACCTTAGCTGTTGATAGGCCATTAAACACCAACAAACAAACAGTATGTTGCTATTCACTATATGGACTGACTGCAATCGACCAAATGCACCATTTTTATGCCCCCCTATGCGATAATGTATTGGTCGACTTTGAAATAGGACCCCAATGAATTAATCAGACTGATTTATTGATAGTGAGCTGAGCTGTTTTCATTTTTCCGTCCAGCCGTCCGTAAGATTTCCGTTAATGTTTGTTGGTACCAATTATTTCTGCAACTGTATTTAAAGTAACATTGATTTGAAAATTAATTACTGCTTTATCAGTATCTATATTTTCATACTATAGCCTATATACACATGCGGCTTATATGTCCAAGGTCAAGGCCAAATGACTTAAAAAATTATAATATATGGTGGTCGGATCAGGCGTTTACCAGGGATTCCGCTGGGGAAAATAATAAAAATCGCCAAAACAATTGGCGATAAAATCTTTTTTTTCTCGAAAATTGTAATTTTTTATCGCCAATGTAATTTTTTATCGCCAATTGTTTATTTTTATCGCCAATTGCGAAAGTGGCGATCGCCAGCGGAATCCCTGGGTTAACCAGGGTATCATTGAGCCCCTGCTCACTTGCTCTACTGTCTGTTTCACGAAAGCTGCCCAAATTTTACAGCCATTTAAACGATGTAAAACAATTATTTTTTTCAATAATATTAAATTTTACACAAATTTAAGAATGAGCCTTCTTTTTATTGGTGAAATTTGGTCAAATATTGATTTTATCATGGAAAATTGATATGTGTATGGGAATTGAACATGGGCCATGATGGGGGAAAAGGAGGTAGAGGAGCTGTGGGAGGAGTAAAAAAACAATAAAATTTGGAAATTAACTCCGAAACCTGGCTAGATAGCTTGTAAATTATCTAACAAAGAAAATAAGTTAAATTTTGGAAATCGGTCGAGTATTTCTGAAAATCTAAAAAAATCCCAGTCTATGGGGATTTAACATGGGGAAATTTATTTTTTTTCGCAATAAAATCAATATTTGACCAAATTTCACGAAATAAAAAGAAGGCTCTTTGTTAAATATTTATAAAATTTAATATAAAAAAAAGATTGTTTTTGCATTGTTTATATAGCCATAAAATTTGGGCAGGTTTCGTGAAACAGACAGTAGTTTAAAAATGTTTTGTTCACTGCAGTGGAAGATGAATACAAGTATACAAACAACTTATTGTTATCTTGTTTCCAGGGTTGTCGAAATGAACACGAAGCGGGGAACCATAGAGTTGAATAATCCTAAGCCGGGATACGGCGACACCAAGAAGAATTTCACATTCGACACGGTGTATGATTGGAAGTAGGTATCTCATAATGGGAGGTTGTCAGTTGGATGTGGAGGTGATGGTCTCCATGTTGAGAAAACATTATAGGAATGAATGGCCTTTTTGTGGAATTTATCGGGGTATAAACTTGGAAAAGTCGCGGGAATACTGGACGAAGGCGGAAGGCCTTCGTCCAGTATTCCCGCGACTTTTCCATGTTTATATCCTCGATAAATTCCACAAAAAGGCCATTCATTCCTTATAGTTCCAGCATTTGAAATAAATTCATCAAGAAAATGTGTTTATTTTGACAGACGGCAGCCATTTGTTTACATTGACAGCACTGACAGCGTACCTGTAGAAAGTAGTTCGGCGTGGGAGTTTACTGGGATATAAATTTTGGACAGAGACTTGCTACGGGCCAATCAAATGTTAGGGAATTGTGTAAATATTTTTGTGCTGGAATTATTGTATGTTGTATTGTGTTTTATCACATGAAAACCTTGTTATGACGTGTTGTCACCCATTTCATAAATGTGATATGACACACGTGTAATAACACTTGGAGCAAATTTTATTGGCTGGTCGTAAGACAGTAATTAGATATTCATATTACCGGTATGTAGTAACGTTACGGCAAATGAACAAAATAAGACATGCCAAATGATGTTCCTAATGGCGCGACAAGGCAATAATGTTTTAACATTGACGTCATCATTTTTTAAGCGTCATTGACTTAGTAAAGTTACTGCAAATGTTATAATATGTTCCCGTACGGTAATAAGAAGTGTCTACAAAGAATATGAACCTATTGTACTATCGCATATTGATGGTTGTTATTAACCCTTAGACCGCTACTCACAACAATTGTCGTCTGCTGTTGCTTTTATATCTTGACTTATTTCTCAATAAAAACATGGTTTGACCGCACTTCAGAATCATTTCCAATGGAAATGATTCTGAAGTGCTGTCAAAGCATGTTGTAAATTATTCTAAAGTACTGTCAAAGCATGTTTTTGATGATAAAAATGGAAATTAGAATGACAAAAAATTAAGACAGCGGTCTAAGGGTTAAGACCATTATCCTCTGTGGAGATTTCATAAATCTCATATCAGATGGAAACTCGTTTGAGATCCTCTATATGTATCATTGTAATTTCATTGCTGAATCTTCCGTATACAGGTGCAGTCCAACCTGTATATGACCTTGCAGGGATTCCGCTGGGGAAAATAAAAAAATCGCCACTTCAAAAAAAAATCTAAATTGCAATTGTTTATTTTTATCGCCAATTGCGAAAGTGGCGATCGCCAGCGGAATTCCTGACCTTGCTATTGAATGGAAATAAAACTCCAGTCAATCCATATTAGATCTTAACTCGAGCCAATCACTTACAACCAACTACACCAATGAGATCTCTTGTTACAGCTCAAAACAGCGGGATCTGTACGACGAGACATTCAGAGATCTGGTAGACAACGTACTACAGGGGTTCAACGGCACGATATTCGCGTATGGTCAGACAGGCACGGGGAAAACATTCACCATGCAGGGTACGTACTGTCATTCACATGTTTCCTAATGTATGACATTGCTACTGCACTTTGTATGTTGAGTCTCTATCGTGCGAATTGCGTATAAGTTTTGATACATACATTAGCCCCATGTGATGTTTTTGATGGGTTATAGCTTGTTTGACGCAATTTTAATCTTCACGACGCTGTCAATAATGGCATGCTATTGAATGGCAACGTTACTGTTCCATGAATTGCGAGAAAATGATGCAATGTAAATAAAAGTAATAAAACCATGGTCTGTTGCGTTTACTGTGGTCTGTTTGTACCAAATGTTTTGCACCATACTAAATGCAACAGCCCATTGTTTTTTTTCACCTAAAATACAGGGGCCCGTTTCACTAAACTTGGTGGGACTAAAATGTTCGTAAGTGCAAATTTAGGATCATCTGGAAATTTAAATTGATGGATTTACATTTATTGAGCATAGGCTGCATATGCAGCCTATGCTCAATAAATGTAAATCAATAATTGTTTACAAGAAAACATTGATACTGTGAAATTTACAGACTATCATAATTTTACACTTACAAACATTTTAGTCATACAAAGTTTAGTGAAACGGGCCCCAGATCAGTTTGTTTCTATAAATACATGTGGATGACGGCTCACTGCGTAGGTCCTGGCTTTTCATTTGAATACTTAATACAGTGAAACCTCTCTAAACCGGACACCCTGGGATGTCCGGTTAAGAGATGTTTCACTGGAAATCAGGCATTTGATCATTCTGAGTCATAGCTGTGTGTTATTTGATCATGAACAAACATTATCACCTGTCGGAGATAAATGACGAAAAATCTCATCAAAAATACGATCACAGATGTTCTCTTGGTGTCTGGTTTAGAGAGGTTCCACTGTAGTTGTATGATTGCAGGTATTAAAAATGACCCGGTGATGCGTGGAGTGATTCCCAACTCGTTTGATCACATCTTTGACCATATCTCGCGCTCTGAGAACCAACAATACCTCATCCGTGCCTCCTACCTTGAGATATACCAGGTATGGGTAACCACGGAGGATTAACCCTTTCATTCATAGATATCCACCATTGGCTTTACCATGCAACTTTTTGGACTATTCCATTAAAGAGATTTATCTTTATGCTCCTGGTCTCTGTGGAGCTGGGAGACATATAGTGATTGGACTGTGTGTTCATCCGTGTGTCCATTCGTCTGTCCAGTTAAGAAGTTTACCAGAGTTTCTTAAATCTGCCAACGGGGGAAGTTAGGCCATATATTCTTGCTTAACTGTTTGCATGCTGGGAAATTTGTGGGCTATAAATAGTTAAAAAATAGCATTATATTTTCTTTTATTTCTTCTTAATATAAATGTCATGAATATGTCTTGGAATTTCATTAGAATTGTGTCCGGAGGACACAATTCTAATGAAATTTCGAGACATATTTACAGAGAGAAATAAAACATATACTCCTAATTCGTTTGGCGGATATTTTCGCTGCTAGCATGCAAAGAGTTAATTGAACAGTACTGACAAATACTGCAGACCCTGATGTGACGACTCGTTACGAACTCAACTGGATCTACACTGTTTGCACATGTTAGCTTTATGGATGGTATGGTTGAAAGAGTTCACACTTTGTTACGGTCTTCTGTTCTGATGTCTGACAGTATTGATATACCAGGGATTAATTTACCATACACACAGGGGCTGAATTCTGGCCCCTTCCCCAATGCTAGGGGCCGTCTTTTCTTCCCAAACCCTGAAAACATTCCCAATTGAAAAGTAAAAAAAATTCAATCGGGTATTAAAATTTGCCAGGATTTTCTTTTCTATGTGCTTCATTTCTCAATTAAAGGATATTAGGGCTCCAGATAAGGAATTAGTAATTGAGTATTGTCACTCCATCATTTCTGAAGCAATTGGGTATTTCAAAATTTTAATTGGGTAAAATAAAATCACACTACTGTTTACACATCAACAGACAGCAATTCAATGAAATACCAAGATGTGTTTTCATGGAACATAAATAAAAAATCAGCTATATTTGTGGTCTGTTTAATGTTTAATGCAGCATGATAAAGGTAACACAAACTTGTTATTGCTTTTTGATACTCGCTACTTCTGATTTCAATTGGGTTTTTATTGGCAATTTTAATTGGGTGTTTAAGCAAATACACAGCTTATCTGGAGCTCTGGGATATGTTGTTACCACACATTTGAACCATAATCATCTTTGTATACTTCAACGCCAGTTTATCCTTGACATGAACTAGCTTAATAGAAAAAAAAAGAGATTTGATCAGGATCTACACTGGTGACAAATCCCATAAGCCCCATTTCTCCAGTCACAGCCAAATTTCAGTGCTGATTGCACAGATACATTTCCATCTGTAAAATACCTTACTATTGAATGGACATAAAACTCCAATCAATCAATCTGTGAATCGGAGCTCCAGTTAAGGGGCGTAATTTGGAGGTAAATTTGTTATTTCTCCATCAAAAATGGCAAGTTGGGAGTGCTTTAGAATCGTCTCAATGAGATGATTCTAAAGCACTCCCAACTTGCCATTTTTGATGAAGAAATAACAAAATTTCACCCCAAGTTGGTCAAATTACGCACCTTAACTGGAGCTCTGGAATCCATTTTGTCACATAACTGGATCCATTGTGTACTGCAGGAGGAGATACGGGATCTGCTGTCCAAGGACCAGAGCCGACGTTTGGAGCTCAAGGAACGGCCAGATACGGGTATCTACGTCAAAGTAGGTGTCTGGGATATTGCGGCCTCCGTATGGATCTTCCTGTCTCATATGAGAAGTTTCTGAAACTTGCGCCCGTTTCACTAAACGTCGTACGACTAGAATGTTCGTAAGCGCAAATTTAGGATCGTCTGTAAATTTCAATTGATGGATTTACATTTATTGAGCATAGGCTGCAGCAGCCTATGTTTAATAAATGTAAATCCAATAATTGTTTACAAGAAAACTATCATAATTTTGCGCTTACGAACATTTTAGTCTTATGAAGTTTAGTGAAACGGCCCCCTGATTTCTAAGAGCAGAGATATATTTTGTAAATGAGATTGATAGGTGACTTTCATTTCATAACACAATTTCATGCAAATTACATGCGCCATTTATGACTTACAGTTTTTTTCGTAATTAATATCGCCAATTTACTGAATTAAGATATTTTTTGTAAACGAATATTGAATGTTGACCACACATTTATGAAGAAATGTCCCTTTTAGGATGTGACAGGATGGCTTGATATCCTTAATAGCTGTTTCTTGGATGTTGAACTACTTCACCTCTTCACCTTTCAGGATCTCTCATCGTTTGTGACGAAGAGTGTGAAGGAAATCGAGCATGTTATGAATGTCGGCAATCAGAACAGATCGGTCGGGTACGTACCTTCGAAATTCCCTAATAGAAATTACCTGAATACATGGATTCTCTCTAAACTGGACACCCTGGTGATCTTGGAATGGGTGTAAATGATCAAAATTGATTAACCCTTAGACCTTATTTTTTTGTCGTCTGCTGTTTATTTTCCATTTTTATCATGAAAAACATGCTTTGACAGCACTTAGAATATTTACAACATGCTTTGACAGCACTTCAAAATCAGTGCAACCTTCTAGCCCAATTATGACATAATGTTCATAATCCATTTTAGTATGATTTTTCTGGGACATGTTCATAATTTTGCTATGCTGCTTGAAATATGAAATTATTCATTTTAATATGCTTGTCCCAGGGCATAATCTTCACGTTTCCTTACACTGCCGAACCATTTTAACCCTTAGACCGCTACTCACAACAATTGTCGTCTGCTGTTGCTTTTATATCATGCTTTATTTCTCAATAAAAACATGGTTTGACAGCACTTCAGAATCATTTCCAACGGATTTCTGAAGTGCTGTCAAAGCATGTTGTAAATTATTCTAAAGTGCTGTCAAAGCATGTTTTTGATGATAAAAATTGAAATTGAAAATAAACAGCAGACGACAAAAAAAATAAGATAGCGGTCTAAGGGTTAATATACATATTCCAGGGCTTAATCATAATTTATCTATGCCTGTTACAGGGCCACAAGCATGAATGCAGACAGCTCGCGGTCACATGCCATCTTCATTATCACCATAGAGTGTAGCGAGGTGAGTCTCGTTAGGTTGTTAGTAAAAACATTGTTGAACTTGATCAAACAGGAACCTATTATCTAGGTTTAGACATGCCAGAGGCATGGCTACATTGCATATATGTATGAACATCTCAATGAGACGCTGTTTCTTCCTAGGATTGTACCCGATTTTCCTGAAGTGTGAAAATGATACTCTGATTTCCGCACATAATTGATTTCAGCACATAATTGCAAATACATATGACAACTGCAAAAAATGTCTTAATTATGAGTAGCCATTTGTGATTCTTTTTTGGCTACTAGTATCAGCTCCCGTAACTCATCTAAAACCTTTTATACCGCAACCATTGCTCCATGTAGCATAATAAAGGGGGTTGAATAAATGCTGTTTATATATGAAGTAACCTAATATACCTGAAGTAGCCTAATATACATGAAGTGCCGTTTTTGCCTTTATTTTTTTAACCTTTGACCCCTAATTGCGGCCTCTGATTGGTCAGTCTCAACAGCAAATTCAAGATGGCGGTGAATTTTAAAATCAAAATCGCTGTCTGTTCAGTTGAATTTTGTCCATTTCACAGTATATACGACGTAACCAACGACATGGATATGTCCATTATGATTACAATGCTTATTATGACAACTGTGTTGTCTAAAACCAGCCAATATTGAAGCTCATCGTAAATAAATCGGAGATTTAATCAGATACAATACCGAATTTACCTAGCGTGGACGCCACCATTTTGCTTTGAATGACATCGCTAGATTTGTGACGTATGGCGAGGGAATGACGTCGAACCATGACGTCACACACGTTCAAACGATTAAGTTTGGTATGCGGTATAAATTAAATACATTAACAGTAGGTCCGGGACCTAACAAGGGAAAAAGTGAAAGGTCCAAGGATTTTTTTGGAAGGTCCGAGAGGATAATCGCTAGGAAAACGGTAGAAATATTTGTCTTGTTTCATGCTCATCTGGATCTGCACTGTTTGCAAACCCCGCTATAACGGGCTTTCGGGTTAAAAGGGTTAAACTACATTTTTCACAATGAATATGCTTTATTTCAGATAGGGGACGATGGTGAGAACCATATTCGTGTTGGTCGCCTCAACCTGGTCGACTTGGCTGGCAGCGAACGTCAGGCCAAGACACACTCGGTCGTAAGTGGTTGATGATCGACTGTATTTATTATGGGATTTATGGAACCTGGCAACACTGTAGCATATGATCACATAGCACACTTATGTAGCCAATTTCACCAACATTGCAAAGTATACTTATCTAGCAAAGTATACTTTGAGGGAGAAATTTTCAATTTTAGGATAAATTTATTAATTTTTATTATACTGAATTTATTACATTATCACAGCCAAAACTGGCTGTGATAATGTAATAAATTCAGTTTAATAATTCTGCATACTTTTAGTTTTCAAATATATGCAGTCGTTAGTTCTATATGACATTTAATAATTTATTTTTCACGAAATGCATTATTTCATATAGAACTAACGACTGCATATATTTGATGATTAAAAGTATGCAGAATTATTATACTGAATTTATTATTTTCATTCCATACCACACCCATGCGGCCTTCATGTCCAAGGCCAAGGTCAAATTACTTAGAAATTTGCATTAAAGTTTTTTAAATATTTGCGTTAAAGTTTTTATTTGTCGGTCCAGGCGGCGGCTGGGGGTATACGTGAGCCCCTGCTCACTTTCTCTAGTTGCAATATTAGGGTTGAATGTTCAGTATCTCCCCCCCCCCCCCATCCTCTCTGTATATGACCTTGTTACTGAACTAGAGATAGGTTGTGTCCTAGGGGTTAGAACACCTGACTTCCAATCCGGAGGTTGTGAGTTCAAACCTCGCCTAGGGCATCAAAGTATTTCTATCCCACTTGTGTTTCGGATGCGATTTGAAACCAAGGTCCCTTCCCTAAATGACCTTATCTATTGCTGGGACATTAAACCCATTCACTTTTCACTTTGTTATTGAACAGCCGTAAACCCCTAATCAATCGATATAGGGTTAACTGTATTGTAATTTTCAAATTTGCGGCGTATATCAGAAAATGATAGGTCGGAAAATCTGTTTAATGGTGACGCGCTAGCGGAGCCATTAAACATGTTTTCCGACCTATCATTTTCTGATATACGCCGCAAATTTCAAAATTACAATGCGGTTAACCTATTTCTAATGCACTCCTTTACTACTGGTGTAGGAATACATATTGAAATAATTTGCGACCGTTCATCAACAATGATATACCTGTAATGTATGACCATTAGATTGCGTAATATTTTAGAGTGCATTATGTAGGGTGAGCGGTTGAAGGAAGCGACCAAGATCAACCTGTCTCTATCCGCCCTGGGTAACGTGATCTCGGCATTGGTGGACGGCAAGAGCACCCATATACCGTACAGGGACTCGAAACTCACTCGGCTGCTCCAAGGTAAAATGAGATGAGCTCTGTGATTTTGTACCTAAGAAGATGCGCCAATTTTCATGAACAATATTTACAGAAACTGTTATTTTCTGTAAATGAAGTAGAAAGTTTCATATAATTGTATTCCACATTTGCTTCGAACATTTCATCAATTTTCCAACTCATTTACAGAAAACAGAAATTGTTAAAATATTATTCATTAGATATCGCACATCTTCTTAGGTACAAAATCAATGGCTTTTCTCAAATATTGTACTTACATACTACACAAATATTATGCACCATAACAAAAATATTACCCAGTTTCTCATGAGTCTAGTTCCAGTAACCTATTTCACCAACATTGCAAAGTATACTTTTCTAGCCAAGTATACTTTGAGGGAGAAATTTTCGATTTAAGGATAAACTTATTAATTTTTATTATACTGAATTTATTACATTATCACAGCCATTTTGGCTGTGATAATGTAATAAATTCAGTGTTATAATTCTGCATACTTTTAATCATCAAATATATGCAGTGGTTAGTTCTATATGAAACAATTCATTTTGGGAAAAATAAATGATTACTCCCTCAAAGTATACTTTGATAGATAATAGATAGTATACTTTGCAATTTTGATGAAATCAGCTATAGATGATAACCAGAAAGGCACTCGTCACCAAATCAGGATGTAGTGTCCAGTTTGGTCCTACCCAGTCTCCGACCTATAATCACGTTAACCCTTAGACCACTACTCACAACAATTGTCGTCTGCTGTTGCTTTTATATATTGCCTTATTTGTCAATAAAAACATGGTTTGACTGTCAAAGCATGTTGTAAATTATTCTAAAGTGCTGTCAAAGCATGTTTTTGATGATAAAAATGGAAAATAGAAAATAAACAGCAGATAAAAAAAATAATTAAGATAGCGGATATTTTTCCATTAATGATGACAACAGTTGATTTTTTTTACAGAATTACGTGCTGTCACATAGAGTCTGTTGTTGTAGAGAGGTGTCCGTTCATGGAAGTTTTATTATATTATTGTATTTCAGACTCACTGGGCGGCAATGCAAAGACCGTGATGGTTGCCAACATTGGCCCGGCCAGCTACAACTTCGACGAATCCCTCAGTACACTCCGGTAATGCTTATTTCTCACATTTTCTCACAATAGGGAAGTTTGATTGGTCAAGGCTGAGCTGAGTTGCAACATATACTTTCATTCAGAAATAACAAAAATAAAAATAAAATATTTAAAAATAATTCATACCCATAAAGGTGTATTCCGCATGTAATGGGTTAATTAAATATGATTAATTCAATCAATTAATTAACAAATCAATCGCATATTTCCTGTTCTCATTTTGTGCTAATGGGCAACGCTATGACAAAGAGGGACCTATTTAGTGTTTGACTAGTGTAGCTCCCAATGATCCATTACTCTTCAGCAGTCTGATATGGAGTTGTGTCGATGTGCTACCTGTACCCTATTTCAGCAACATTGCAAAGTATACTTTAGTAGCAAAGTATACTTTGAGGGAGAAACTTTCAATTTTATGATAAATTTATTAATTTTTATTATACTGAATGTATTACATTATCACAGCCAATTTGGCTGTGATAATGTAATACATTCAGTATAATAATTCTGCATACTTTTAATCATGAAATATATGCATTTGTTAGTTCTATATGAAATAATGCATTTCAGGAAAAATAAATGATTACTCCCTCAAAGTATTGTGACTATACTACTGTCTTGTTTCACGAAACCTGCCCAAATATTACTGCTATATAAGAACAATGCAAAAACGATATTTTTTTTTGGATGATATTAAATTTTATCCCAACATGCCATTTTTGATAGAGAAATAAAAAATTTGTCCCCAAATTACGCACCTTAACTGGAGCTCTGGTTACATACATACACAATATACCACAGGTATGCAAATCGTGCAAAGAACATCAAGAACAAGCCGAAGATCAATGAGGATCCGAAAGACGCCCTGCTTAGAGAGTTCCAGGAAGAAATTGCCAGGTGCGTGATATTCGTAATATTATGTCATCGTCGATAGCAGTGATTGTCAGATGCAGTGTATGTCTGTGCAGTATAGCAGTAGTATGTCGATTGCAGTTGTGTTCAGTATAGCTGTAGTATGTTCGTTCAGATAGCAGTAGTATGTTCAGTAGCAGTAGCAGTGTGTGTTCAGTATAGAGTAGTTGTTCAGTATAGCAGTAGTAGTTCAGTAGCAGTATGTTCGATGCAGTAGTAGTTCAGAATAGCAGTAGTGTTCAGATAGCAGTAGTATGTTCATATGCAGTAGTATGTTCAGTATAGCAGTAGTATGTTCAGTATAGCAGTAGTATGTAGCAGTAGTATGTTCAGTATAGCAGTAGTATGTTCAGAATAGCAGTAGTATGTTCAGTATAGCAGTAGTATGTTCAGATAGCAGTAGTATGTTCAGTATAGCAGTTAGTATGTTCAGAATAGCAGTGTATGTTCAGATTAGTATGTTCAGTATAGCAGTAGTATGTTCGAATAGTATGTTCAGAATAGCAGTAGTATGTTCGAATAGCAGTAGTATGTTCAGAATGCAGTAGTATGTTCAGTATAGCAGTATATGTTCAGATAGTAGCAGTGTATGTTCAGTATAGCAGTGTATGTCAGATAGCAGTAGTATGTTCAGAATAGCAGTAGTATGTTCAGTATAGCAGTAGTATGTTCAGAATAGCAGTAGTATGTTCAGATAGCAGTAGTATGTTCGTATAGCAGTAGTGTTCAGAATAGCAGTAGTATGTTCAGTATAGCAGTAGTATGTCAGTATGCATAGTATGTTCAGTATGAGTTCAGATAGAGTATGTTCGAATAGCAGTAGTATGTTCAGATGCAGTAGTATGTTCAGATAGCAGTAGTATGTTAGCTGTAGTATGTCAGTATAGCGAGTAGTATGTTCAGTATAGCAGTAGTATGTTCAGTATAGCAGTAGTGTGTTCAGAATAGCAGTAGTATGTTCAGAATAGCAGTAGTATGTTCAGTATAGCAGTAGTATGTTCAGTATAGCAGTAGTATGTTCAGAATAGCAGTAGTATGTTCAGAATAGCAGTAGTATGTTCAGTATAGCAGTAGTATGTTCAGAATAGCAGTAGTATGTTCAGAATAGCAGTAATATGTTCAGATCAGTATAGCAGTAGTATGTTCAGTATAGCAGTAGTATGTTCAGTATAGCAGTAGTATGTTCAGTAGCAGTAGTATGTTCAGTATAGCAGTAGTATGTTCAGTATAGCAGTAGAGCAGTAGTATGTTCAGAATAGCAGTAGTATGTTCAGTATAGCAGTAGTATGTTCAGAATAGCAGTAGTATGTTCAGAATAGCAGTAGTATGTTCAGTATAGCAGTAGTATGTTCAGAATAGCAGTAGTATGTTCAGTATAGCAGTAGTATGTTCAGAATAGCAGAGCAGTAGTATGTTCAGTATAGCAGTAGTATGTTCAGTATAGCAGTAGTATGTTCAGAATAGCAGTAGTATGTTCAGTATAGCAGTAGTATGTTCAGAATAGCAGTAGTATGTTCAGTATAGCAGTAGTATGTTCAGTATAGCAGTAGTATGTTCAGTATAGCAGTAGTATGTAGCAGTAGTATGTTCAGTATAGCAGTAGTATGTTCAGAATAGCAGTAGTATGTTCAGTATAGCAGTAGTATGTTCAGTATAGCAGTAGTATGTTCAGAATAGCAGTAGTATGTTCAGTATAGCAGTAGTATGTTCAGAATAGCAGTAGTATGTTCAGTATAGCAGTAGTATGTTCAGAATAGCAGTAGTATGTTTTTTTCCTAATTGTTTTGGAGACAAAAAATACCGACTGAAATTTTCTTTTTCAATTTCTTCTTCATGCTGTGTTTACATGCTGTGACATTTTCAGCTTAAATTTCATACTGACATTTCTAAACATTGGTATTTTTGCCAATTTGGTTAAAACACTTTCTGGACTGACTTACTAATCCATTCTCCCACATGTACGCATAGCTACCATGTAATTCTTGGTATTTGGTAGCCCCCGTCCAATGTTGTGCTGCCTCTGTGTCACAATCATTGTGGCGTGTACCGTAATAACCCTAAATATTCGCACACCTTTTATTTGGGGAAACACATACAAATATATGGTTTCCCCACCATTCAGCTTGCCAATATTTAGGGTTAGTATGGCAGTACTGGTTTAATCAGAATAACAATGTATTTGGATACAATTTGTTTTGGGAAACCGCTATTTACTAGGGGTTTCCAAAAAAAATTACGTCCAAATCTTAGGGTTAATACGGTATTCACAGACTGAAGGCCCATCTCACCGGTAAAGGTGGCCCGAAGAAGAAGAAAAAGAAGAGGCGAGTGAGGAGAAACGAGGATGGTAGGTTTGATCGTCACTTCACTACATTGATGTTTGCCACAGTTTAGATCCAGGGGGCCGTTTCACTAAGCTTTGTACGACTAAAATGTTCGTAAGTGCAAACTTATGATAGTCTGTAAATCTCACATTAGCAATGTTTTCTTGTAAACAATTATTGGATCAATAAATGTAAATCCATCAATTGAAATTTCTAGACGATGATAAATTTGCACTTACGAACATTTTAGTCGTACAAAGTTTAGTGAAACGGCCCCCTGGATCTAAACTGTCGCAAACATCAATGTAGTGAAGTGTAGTGTAGTCATACGAAGTTTAGTGAAAGGTGAGCCAGCTCGTATACGAGTCGGCTCGTAATGAAGGGTTAACCCTACCAACAAATACAGACCACTCTCCCTCTGTTTGAATTTGCATATATCCATATAAAAGGCTGTCAAACCATGTTTTTATTGAGAAAGAAGACAAACTATGAAACAACAGCAGACAACAATATCGGTTCCTACCTTTTAAGGGTTGATAAATAGCATATTAAATGATCACATATGTAAGACCCTCGATATTAAACAAAATAATCAATTTACCCGTTTTAGTCTTAAGGATACGATAATTTTTTTTTTTTTTTTTTTTTTTTTTTTTTTCTCCATAAAGGTATATGTTGTTACCACACATTTGAACCATCTCGTCGAGACGGTTCAAATGAGTGGTAACACCATATACTTTTGAGATGAAATAAAGAAAATAGTTTTTTTTTCTCCTAAAAGTTTGATACTACTATAATTGTACCCGGTCTTTAATGGGTTAACCAATATCCTCCAGGGGACATAATATCAGGATCGGATGACGACGATGACGACGACGACGATGAAGAAGAAGGCAAAAATGAGGATGAATCTGAGGCCTACATGCAGGAACAGCAGGCTAAACTGGACATGGAGAAGGAGTCTATACTCAACAACAAGAGTATGCTCCAGTCGGTAAGTACCCCGGAAAAATTTGTCGCCACCCTGTCTGTCTGTGCGTCTGTCTGTCCGAGATTTGTGTGTTGTGCCACTGTCTCTCTGAGATTTGCATTTTGTTTGTCTATGCATCTGTCTGTCCGAGATTTTGTTTATGTTTTCGGCTACCTACTATCTCTGTAGCTGTAGGTCGGATTTGCTTGAAACTGTATATGCTTATTTTTATTCTATAACCCACCCATGCGGCCCCTTTGCTCAAAGTCGTGGTTAAATTTGCGTTAACGTTTTTGGTTACTGCTATCTCAGTTGACCCTCACTACGCGGGAGACGAAAATTGTCGTCTGCTGTTTTTAATTTTTGCCTTAAGTCTTAACAAAAAACCTGTTTTGCCAGTGGAGACGATTCTCATGCGCTGTTAATTCGGGTTTTTATCAAGAAATATTGAAAATAAAACATTTCCAACAGACGACAAAATTTAATTCGGCGTAGTTAACGTAAGTCAGATTGGCTTGAAACTTTGTATGCTTATTTGTCTTCATCCATATTGTCTTTCTATAGCCCACCTGTGTGGCCTCTGTGCTCAAGGTCATATATTAATGAAATAGGTGCATGAAATTTGTTTTACATTCTTGAAGCCTCACAACCAACGTCACATGCATATACTCTCTATTACAGGAGAAGGATTCGATGTTGGCCCAGTTACAGGACAAGGAAACCACGCTGGGCAAGGAGAAATCTGCCCGTGACGCGCTGGCCACCAAGATCAAGGTAACACCGCTAGATCTTATATACTGGGGCCCGTTTCACTAAACTTTGTGCGACTAAATTGTTCGTAAGTGCAAATTTAGGATTGTCTGGAAATTTCAATGGATAGATTTACATATGTATATGCAGCCTATGCTCAATAAATGTAAATCCAATAATTGTTTACAAGAAAACATTGTTACTTATTTGCATTTGCACTTACGAACATTTTAGTAGATCCCATGTTAAATCCCCATAGACATCTTCACAGAGTTTTCATTTTAGTGAAACCTTCTCTGTCTTTGATTACATGAAGCAGTATGTCTGAAAGGGAAAATTGTCCATATTTACATCTTCTGCTCTGTCTCTATATGGCATTTACCGCAGACATCAGGGTGACATGACTAGGTTCTTTATTCCACTCTCTACTAATTTCAGAGCTGAATATATATTTATTTTGATGTAAATATTCCGTTCTGATTTCGGGAATTTCCCCCCAATGCAGCAGGTTATAATGCGGGATCAAACCCGTTGGCCCGGCCTTGAATGACCTTAGCTGTTGATAGGCTGTTAAACACCAATAAATCAAATCAAATCCCCTGTCTCTGTCTGAATGTCTTGTACGCAAATTGTCATTGGGTATTAAAATTATTCATATTTGCCTCGACCCTTTCAACACCACAGGCCTGTATAGTGGTATTGGCAAAAGTTGTAGATCCAGATGAGCCGGCTCGTGACGAGCTGTCTCATCAGAATCTGCACTTTTTGCAAATCATTTTCACTGAAATCTGACATAATTAGCAGGAGCAGATGTCCAGTTTGGAGAGGTTCCACTGTAAATAAGGTTCATGTTTCTGGACGCTCCACTGGTGAATACATACATGTTTTAACAACACTTTAGAATCATTTCCATTTGTTTGCAATCATACAGAAACGGTCAATGAGATGAATTACAGTAAAACAACACAAAATTTACAGTCGGGCCCGTTTCACTAATTGTCTTACAATAAAAATGTCTATTCAAAGATTTTTATTATTAATTTTCTTCTCACATTAACGTGTCACTAGCGTTGCAATTTTGCGTTTATATGCACATATCATTTCACGTGAACACATGCACTAAAAATTTTCCAAAGTTACAGTGTAAATGCTATTCTAAAATTAAATTTTGCACTTACGAAATTCATAGTCTTACAAAGTTTAGTGAAACGGGCCCCTGGCAAAACTAACATGGAGAGCAAAGTTGGCCTTAGAAGTTAGTTTTGAGAAATCATTGGCGGATTTGTTCACATTTAAAGCTCACTGCAAATAGGTGGGAAATTGTAGTATCGTGAATCACATCAAAGTAAATTTCCCCATGTTAAATCCCCATAGACATCTTCACAGAGTTAACTTTTGTTTTCTTAGATAATTTCCAAGCTATCTAGCCAGTTTTCGGTGTCAAAATTCCCTACACCGTATTTTCCCTCATGTTAAATTCCCATAGACACATTCTTTTTTAGCTCACCTGAGCGAAGCTCATGTGAGCTATTGTTACCGCAATGTGTCCGTCGTCCGTCGTCCGTTGTCGTCGTCGTCCGTGAACATTTTCAAACGTCTTCTCCTCCGTAACCATTGGGCCTATAGTCACCAAACTTCATGGTCATGGTCCTTAGGTAGGGGGATTACAAAATTGTTAAAAATTACATCATTACGTAATCCAAGATGGCCGCCGTCTAAAAATAGCACAAATTCTTCAAAAATCTTCTTCTCAAGAACCGCCGACCGGATTTCGACAAAACTTGGTAGGACTGATGATGTACAATGCTCTTTCAAAGTTGTTAAAATGGTGACCCTGTGGTCAAAAATGGGCGTGGCCCGTGGGGTCAATCGAATATGGTCTTGTCATATATCAAATTGAAGGTCAAAAGATCGTTCTTTTATTAGAGATTTCAAAATTCTTCTTCCCATGAACCGCTTGGCCCATGGTAGCCAAACTTAAGAGTTATGGTCCATGGATGAAGCCTTTTCAGATTTGTTAAAATGGAGGTCATCGCTAATCCAAGATGGCCGCCGTCTAAAAATAGCATAAATTCTTAAAAAATCTTCTTCTCATGAACCGCTAGCCGGATTTCGACGAAACTTGCTAGGAATGATCGATGTACAATGCTCTTTCAAAGTTGTTAAAATGGTGACCCTGGGGTCAAAAATGGGCGTGGCCCGTGGGGTCAAATTTTATTTTTGACCGAATATGGTCATGTCATATATCAAATCGAATGTATCAATGAGGCGATCACTCTGGTACATTTTTTGTCGAAATCGGATGGTTATGTCATCCAAGATGGCCGCCGAAAGGTCAAAAGGTTGTTCTTTTATTAGAGATTTCAAAATTCTTCTTCACATGAACCGCTTGGCCCATGGTGGCCAAACTTAAAAGTTATGGTCCATGGGTGAAGCCTTTTCAGATTTGTTAAAATGGAGGTCATCGCTAATCCAAGATGTCCGCAGTCTAAAAATAGCACAAATTCTTAAATCTTCTTCTCATGAACCGCTGGCCGGATTTCGATGAAACTTGGTAGGAATGATTGATATACAAGCTTTCAAATTTGTGAAAATGGTTACCCCAGGGTCAAAAATGGGCGTGGCCCGTGGGGTCAAATTTTATTTTTGACCGAATATGCTAATGTCATATATCAAATTGAAGGTATCGATGAGGCAATTGCTCTGGTGCGATATTTGTCGGAATCGGATGATTATGTCATCCATGATGGCCGCCAAAAGGTCATTTATTCGAGATTTTGAACGTCTTTTTCTCAGAAACCACATGGCCGATGATGGCCAAACTTCATAGTAATTTAAGATCCTTGGGTGAAGCATTTTCAGATTTGGTAAAATGAGTCATTGCTTAATCCAAGATGACCGCCATCTAAAAATAGCAATTTTTTTTTAAAACACATGAACTCAATGTCACATTCTCCTCTGGTGTTCATGGAGTTAGGTGAGCGAATTAGGGCCATCATGGCCCTCTTGTTTCGTAATAAAATCAATATTTGACAAAATTTCATGAAATAAAAAGAAGGTTCATTTAATATTATCCAAAAAAAGAGAAGGTTTTTGCATGTTTATATGGCCGTAAAATTTGAGCAGGTTTCGTGAAACAGACAGTAGGTGTCTGGTTGAGAACGGGACATGTCATTGATTGAGCAATTTACATTGTGTTTCAGGCGATGGAAAGCAAGCTGCTACACGGAGGAGGCAATATTATTGACCACACAAATCAGCAACAGAGGGCGCTGGAACAACGACGGAAGGAGATAGCTGACCAAAAGGTTAGTCGATGAGACTTCTAAGTTAAAATCATGACATAATTTTTTTATGCCCCACCACGATAGCCTCATTTACTATCAAAGCGGTGGGGCAGCCGTGTTCTATGAACACATTTTCTGGTATTACTGTATTATAATGTTGGGTCAATAATGGTCTAAATTATTAGGGCCCCGCCGAGATTTGGCGATGCCAAAAAGGTTTCGACCTGTATCTGTCCGTCCGTTGGTTTATTTTTTGGAAGTTTTTGTAAGAGCTTCTCAAATCACCTAGGGGCCCGACAGACCACATTTTCTAGTTGACTATGTTTCAGTGGGTTGAACGAAAGATACAACAGTTGTCAGTTGGTGACGTTTGAGCGTTTTGATTATGTTTCAGCGGGTCGAGCGAGAGATACAAACAAAGTTGGAGGAGAAGGAAGAATCGGCGGTAGAATTACAAGAGACCTACGTCTCCCTACAGCAGGAGGTCGAGGTGAAAACCAAGAAGTTAAAGAAGGTAAGATGAACTTTCACTCATATACGAGAGACACGCCTTGTGATTTTATACCTAAGAACATGTGGGATTTTTCATGAAAATTATTTACAGATAATTCCGCATTTGCTATGTAAAATATGTTAACTTTTGACGTCATTTACGGAAAATATTTGTCATGAAAAATCGCACATGTTCTTGGGTACAAAATCACATGGCGTGTCTCTTATGTGTTTGATGGACAACAAAACCAATGATAAACATGTCGGATCCTAATGAGACGGCTCATTAATGTCTTATACAATGTTCTTGTTATAGAACTTTCTTATTATGTCATTTTCCTGCTGATAAGTATATGTTGTGAACTGACTATCTCACAAATTAATGCACTTCGTTATGGCTGCACAATAGCGTATTATGTATAACTTTTGGACCACGAGAGCAGTTTGAAAAAAGTGAAAGGGTTTAACGACGGGACCCCAGTTTAAATCTCATCCGACAGACCAGTGAGATGGAAATACTATGAAAGTACTTTTGATGCCCTAGGCGAGGTTTGAGCCCACAACCTCCGGATTGGAAGTCAGGTGTTCTAACCCCTAGGCGTGCCCCGTGCAGGCACCGGGGCGGGATCAACTGATCCTGAGAATAGTGCTGCAGTAGCCATTGCTTGTCGTAAAAGGCGACTAAACTGGCTTAACGATTGGGTTCATACTTTCCGGAACCCCCTATACCGGATTTGGCCCTCGTGTACATTTTTGGCTTTCTTGTCTGTGAGAGTTGAGTCAGGCTATGCCCCATATATAAAAGTAAGATTAGCGCTAATCCTATTACTTTTAGGGCCTGGCACCAGATCAGGTTGTTCTAATTTCAGGACTGAATATATATTTTGATTGTAAATATTGAGTTCTGAAGTTGGGATTTACCCCCCTCGGACAGGTGGATACGGGACACGACCCCGTTGACCCGTCTGCGTGTAGACTCCCTGAGGCTTGTACCTCTATGTCAGAAAAGCAGACGTTAAACCCTATTCACTCACTCACTAACCCCTAGGCCACAATCCATCCCAAAGAGAGAGCAGTTTGAACTGTGTCATCTATTCCCAACACCTTGTCATCTACACCTTGAAAATTGTTGTCTGTATCTCTGTTTGAAGCATGCGAAGGGTAATTTAATGATAGGGTTCATCCTTACCAGTTGCCGATTTCACCAACATTGCAAAGTATACTTTTCTAGCAAAGTATACTTTGAGGGAGAAATTTTAGGATAAATTTATTATTTTTTATTATACTGAATTTATTACATTATCACAGCCATTTTGGCTGTGATAATGTAATAAATTCAGTATAATAATTCTGCATGCTTTTAATCATCAAATATACGCAGTCGTTAGTTCTATATGAAATAATGCATTTCAGGAAAAATAAATGATTACTCCCTCAGCAAAGAAAAGTATACTTTGCAATGTTGGTGAAATAGGCTACTGATATCCCTGGTTTGACCCTCGGCCTCATTTTTGGCTTTCTTATAAGATTAGTACTCATCATTGTATTTTTTGGGAATGGGGTGTGGTTAGGACCTGGTACCTGATCAGGTTATTGTCCCCTCGCCGATAAGCAAACTTATGAACCACGTCCGACCGCCCAAGGTCAAGGTCACTGAGGACTTAGGTTCACCTTGTTTGCAATGCAAAAATGTTAGTCTTTTTTGTTTATTCCATAACTTATGAACTTCTTCACTGATTTTGATAATATTTGACCACAATGTGTGTCTAGGGATGGTGCTTTGTTTTGCATAAGACCCACGTCCAACTGCCCAAGGTAAGGTCAATGAGGACTTTTTTTTTATTTTTTTTTTTTTTTTATCATCAAGGCTGCCAGTGAGGGGATTAGCTTCTTGTTATCATTTCAGAACTAAATGTATATTTATGCTAACCTGGCCTAAAATGATCTGAAATAAATTGATACATTTCTGACTGCCAGGAAATGTACAAGATGCAATTGGCTGCGGGTCCAATATTTATTATTAAGTAGAACTAGTTTGTGTGAAGCACACCAAAGCTAATTGACCGTTGTCCTCTGTAGCTGTTTGCGAAGCTGCAGGCGACAAAGGCAGAGATCCACGACCTGCAGGAGGAGCACGTGCGCGAGCGCCAGGAACTCGAGCAGACTCAGAATGAGCTGACCCGCGAACTCAAACTGAAGTACGTCAACATTGCTGTGTAACAATCGGGCGAGTTTCAGAACTGATCTCGGTGTTGCATCACAGTACTGCAAACTCTGTGTTATGTTACTGCAATCTCTGTCACAGGCACTTAGTGGTATGAACAACAAAATCCTCTTTAAATCATACCAAATTTTACTCTGATATTAAATATATACGTACGACACTCGTCATCTTTTCAACCAATGGAAGTGGAATATTTACCTTGTAGCCGGCTCTCTAATTCAGTAATTGTAACATGCATGAAGGCCAGGGCCCTGCTGGTCCTGGCCTATTTACGTTACAATTACTGAATTAGCGAGCCGGGCCTAAGTCACACTAGTAGTACTTACGGCAGATGAAAAGTTGGCAAGATGGGGCTTATGGGTTTTGTGACCAGTGTAGCTCTTGATCAAATAGCACACTCGTGTCACATGACAGTGATCTATATTCCTTGTAAGAAGCATGGCAGGTGTTTTATCGATGGAATGGCAAACAGTGTAGATCCTGATCAGGCTGATCTGGATCTACACTGGTCGCAAAACCCATAAGCCTCATTTCTCCAGCAACAGCCACATACTTCCTGTGCATCCAGTATGCACCCAGTAGCCGATTTCACTAACATTGCAAAGTATACTTATCTAGCAAAGTATACTTTGAGGGAGAAATTTTCAATTTTATGATAAATTTATTAATTTTTGTCGCGCCTGCTTTAGCAGAGGCGCGACTATAGTCGGCGCATTTTCCGTCCGCGTTGTCGTCCGCGTCGTCCGTGTCGTCCGCGTCGTCCGGTTTTTTTGTAAGGCAAATGCGTTAAAGTTATTGTTTTTTCACAATATCTTTTTAACCCCTTGCCAGACATTGATAATATTTCACATCAATGTTTGTCTAGGGATGATGCTTCATTACGCACACCCCCACATCCAAATTCTCAAGGTCAAGGTCATTTATTTACTTGTAATGTTCACCGGTTTTGTAACAGAAATGCGTTAAAGTTATTGTTTTTTCACAATATCTCTTTAACCCCTTGCCAGACTTTGATAATATTTCATATCAATGTTTGTCTAGGGATGATGCTTCATTACGCACACCCCCACATCCAAAGTCTGAAGGTCAAGGTCATTTATTTACTTGTAATGTTCACCGGTTGTTTTGTAACAGAAATGCGTTAAAGTTATTGTTTTTTCACATCAATGTTTGTCTATGGATGATGCTTCATTATGCACACCCCCACATCCAAATTCTGAAGGTCAAGGTAATTTATTTACTTGTAATGTTCACGGTCAAATTCCTCGGCAGGCGCGACACCGCTTCCGTGGCGGAATTCTTGTTATTATGCTGATTTTATTACATTATCACAGCCATTTTGGCTGTGATAATGTAATAAATTCAGTATAATAATTCTGCATAATCATCAAATATATGCAGTTGTTAGTTTTATATGAAATAATGCATTTCAGGAAAAATAAATGATTATTGAATAGTTTGCTTCGAAATGAAAACATGGCTTGGCATTTCATTAGAATTGTCTTCTTGGACACAATGGCAAGTTGTGTTTTCATGGAAAATAAGAAAAATATGCTATATTTGTGGTCTGTTTATTGTTTTCTGCAGCATGATAAAGGTACCACAATTTGTTTGTATTGCTTTTTGATACTCGCTACTTCTGATTTCAATTGGGTTTTTGGCAATTTTAATTGGGTATTTAAGCAAATACGCAGCTTATCTGGAACTCTGCATCATACACATTCTAAGTTAATCCAAGCTGAGCAGGTTCTGTGTTCAGGGTGGGTGGCAGGTTGGAGCATGCGATGGATAATTTAACGATAGAGATTCATCCTTACCGGAATCCCAATCAGAGATCTGGTTTGGTTTGGCATTCCTGTATGTGAGATTGAATCTGGTTAAACAGGGATTACCCTGGGGTCAGATTTGAATGAGATAAAATATCGCATTCATCTGATTTGTGTGAGATTTTGACCAGTTTGATGAGATATTGTCGACCGAGCATAGCTCGGGAGGCTGCCAGGGGGGTCCGGGGGCATGCCCCCCGGAAATTTTTTAATAAGTATATACCATTCCCTGCATTCTGGCGCATTTCAGAGAAAAGATATTGACACTGTCACAGTATGTTTAGACATGTTTTTTTTTAGGGAAAACATTTAAATTTTGAAACAAGACAATGACCGAAAATGCATGAAATACATGGAACTTGGCAAAATTACAAAGCGAAGATGTGGCATTTTAACAGGCGTTGAAGCGTAGAATGAAAGCATGTACGATGATAATCATGCATGCGGAGTATCAACCTAATATTTCCTGTATACAAACATCATGACACTTGACAGTTCGGACAGAGAGAAATGCGTAGTTCAGACAGACAGGACGCCGGCTATATGCCCCCGGAAATAAATTCTGGCACACAAAAACAGCAAATTATTCCATAAAACACGCCAAACCTTGACGAGAAAACAAATTTTGTTGTTGTTGTTGAAGATTGAGGCCTACTCTAACCGACTGAATTCCGGTCACAATCGTTTTATATGACAACCGGGAACCAGTATTGATATACATAGGCGCTACGTAAACATCCGATGCGCACCAATTGTCCCAGGCTATTGGCACGGCTACCGTGCCTTGTTAAACTGGCAATAGAGTACGCAAAGTTGCAAATAATTGCAAAACGGCGGGATTTGGAGGAAAATTGATTTCCCGATTTCAGCGCGAGAATTGCTCCCATTTGTGCAATTTTCATGCGATTTTACCGATTTTGATGCGCAAAATATCGCAAATCGCGGCCCAAAGTGATCCCTGTGGTTATACCCCTTATATGAGTTTATATGATTATTCTCAATGTAAATAATATTCAGTTCTGATTTTGGGATCCCCCCCCACATCTATATGACCTTAGCTGTTGATAAAACACCAATAAATCAAATCAACAAGAAAACATCAGGCGCCCGTTTCACTAAACTTCGTACGACTAAAATGTTCGTAAGTGCAAATTCAGGATCGTGTGTAACTTTTAATTGATGGATTTACATTTATTGAGCATAGGCTGCATATGTAGCCTATGCTGAATAAATGTAAATCCAAACATTGTTTACAAGAAATCATTGATATTGTGAAATTTACAGACGATCCTAATTGCACTTACAAACATTTTAGTTGTACAAGGTTTAGTGAAACGGCCCCCTGTATTGCAGGATGTTGATTATTGAGAACTTCATCCCGGTTGAAGACAAGACGAAGATCCAGAACCGCGCCCAGTACGACGAGGACGAGGACACCTGGAGTCTGCGCGCCCTCGCCAATAAGAAGTCCGTACAGTAGAACCTCTCTAAACCAGACACCCATACATAATAGAGAATACCAGGCTTGTGTCTTTTGATATCCAGTTTATCGGGCAAGGCTAGGAAATGCGTAGGAATTCCGAGGCTTGCCGAGCCGAGCCTGATAAACTTGCTATCAAAAGACAGTAGCCTGGTATTTTATTTATCAGGTAACGTTTTATGCTCGAAAATGACCACGGATGACGTCGTTATCTATGGACAGAAATTGTGTCATTACACTGACGTCATTCGGTAACGTCATGTGACGTCATCCAACCTATGGAACGTCAGATGTTTGTATCGGGTCAATGCATGATACAACAATATGTTGGTACGTATTCGGTCAATACAGGGCAAGTTACCTGGTAAAATCTATGTCTGCTTAATTGTTTTGTGTTTATTGTCTTGTCATCTCTCACCGTTGATAACGTCTGTTTTGATGCAAATCACATATACCTGTTTTGCGGTGCCCATATGCCTGATTTACAGTGGAGCCTCTCTAAACCAGACACCCTGGGGACCTCCCAGGGTGTCTGGTTTAGAGAGGTTCCACTGTGTATATTTCGCTGTGACTGGAGAAATAGGATTTATGGGTTTTGCGACCAATCTAGCTCTGTTACACCCTCTGATTGATCAGTCTAAAAAGAATATAAACGGAGTATGCTAGGTGTTTCATTGACTGAATAGCGAACAGGGTAGCCCCTGATCAGACAGCAGAGGATGATCAGGGTCTACGCTGGTCGCAATGTCTTATTCCTGTGGACTTATAGCGATATATATTGCTTGTTAGAGCATGATTGGTGTTTCAATGATGTAATGGCGAACAGTGCAGATGCTGATCAGGGCCCGGTTGCTCAAAGCTTTTGTTAGCTTAACAGATTGTTAAATCCTTAGCATTGCTAACGGTCTGTTAAGCTAACAGAAGCTTTGAGCAACCGGGCCCTGACTGCCACTGGAGAAATGGGGCTTGTGTCGTTTGCCTCGTGTCTAGCTCATAATTTGTGACTGGAGAAACAGGATTTGTGGCCTGTCTAGCTCCTGGTCTTTGACATGTTTAATTCACAGAATGGCAAACAGTATATATTTATCTGTGACTGGAGAAATGGGCATCTGCAGTCTGATCAGGATCTACACTTTTTGTCATTCCATGAATGAAACACCCGTCATGCTTCTAACAAGCAATATAGATCGTTATCAGGCTACAGGAGTTTGCTATGTAATCAGGCGCTACACTGTCGCAAATCCCATAAACTCTATTTACATCTGCACAGTCTGATCAGGAGTTGAACGGTTTGTCATTCTATCAATGAAACACCTGACATGCTTCTAACAAGCAATATAGATCGTTTTCGGACTACAGAGGTGTGCTATTTGATCAGGCGCTACACTGTCGCGGATCTCATAAGCCCCATTTCTCCAGTCACAGCCACATGTATTTCATAATACAGTAGAACCTCTGTAAACCGGACATCCGGGAAGCTCCCAGGGTGTCCGGTTTACGAAGGTTCCACTGAATTGGAGGCATATTACCTACCCAAAACATGCATGTGTACTTTGCAATCACATTACACATGGCCAGGGTATAAATGACAGTGAAACCAATCAAAACTGTAGTTCCCGGCTTCCAATTGATTAGGCTACATTTCATTAATTTAAAACAAATGTAACATCGTACGAAAATATCAATAATGATGAAAAACCACCGACCATCGTGTTTTGTATCCGTATAGTATCATAGATTAATGGTTGTTGCCTTTCAAGCAGACTGGTTTCCAAATTTTGATTTTTCGACTTTTCCTTGACCATGTGCCGTTTTGCTTAGAGCCATGTTGACACTTGTGTTTATAAGCCATTAACCCTTTCAACAACGTAGGCCTGTATAGTGGTATTGGCAAACAGTGTAGATCCAGATGAGCCGGCTCGTGACGAGCCGTCTCATCAGGATCTGCACTTGTTGCAAGTAATTTTCATATTTTTAAGAACGAAAACACCCTCTTTTCATAAATGGACTAGTCTAAAGATCATTTTGTGACGATTGCATTGGTTTCAATATTAACATATCAAAATCCATTCCAGTTACTTAGGGGTGAAAGGGTTAAACATAGATTCCGCCCCTTTTGTGCTGCAGCTCCCAGATAATGGCAAAGCGACCACAGTCGGCCCTGGGTAATCGACGGCCCGTGTCGGAATACGCCCGCCTCGCATCTGCCATGGGAGGCAACCCAAGATTTAAGGTTTGTCAACTGTACCAATTCCAGTCTCGATGCTGTGTTTAAGTTGACCAATGTGTTTTATGAATTCGCCATGAACATGCAACAAGTATGAAACTGAACAAACATCTGTTTAACAAGATTCAATAACAGTCTAGTATGGATGCATGACTGAGTAGATGCAATATCCAGTTTGCCTGCAGTGTCATAGGAAATAAAATAAACATGTACAAGTAGATATAATGTGACTACGGGCAACAAATTAGGCAATGAGAACACTTTGAACCCGAAAGCCCGCTATAGCGGTTTATGCAAACAGTGCAGATCCAGATGAGCCGGCTCGTAATGAGCCGTCTCATCAGGATCTACACTTTTTGCAAATCATTTTCATATTTTCTAGAAAAAACAACACTTCGTCTCATCAGGATCTACACTTTTTGCAAGTCATTTTCATATTTTCTAGAAAAAACAACACATCCGCACTTTTTATACGACCGTTTTTAAAAAAAGGTACGTATTATGTTTTAGCGCACGGCGGGCGGGCGGCTGAAGAAAAAGCTCATAGTTCGTGTACACAACTCCTCCGAACAGTCGATCGATCTGAAACTATACACACGTCTTCTAGACATATTGAAGATGTGCACCTTGGTGTTTTTATGCGGAAAAAATATTTTTTAACAAAAATATCACCTTTTTAACTTAGCCATTTTTTCTACATTTTTCTATACAGTTCTATATACGGTACAGAGTTTGTGTACACAACTCCTCAGAAACCGTTCAGTCGATCGTTCTGAGACTATACACACGTCTTCTACACATATTGAAGATGTGCACCTTGGTGTTTTTATGCCGAAAAAATATTTTTTAACAAAAATATCACCTTTTTAACTTAGCCATTTTTTCTACATTTTTCTATACAATTCTATATAGGGTACAGAGTTTGTGTACACAACTCCTCCGAAACCTTTCAGTCGATCGTTCTGAAACTATACACATGTCTTCTACACATATTGAAGATGTGCACCTTGGTGTTTTTATGCCGAAAACATATTATTTAACAAAAATATCACCTTTTTAACTTAGCCATTTTTTCTACATTATTGCCTCCAATTCTCTATCATTTCTACTTTACACTCTACTTTTCTATCTCTGCCTAAATTAGTATACATATTTAGCACAACGAGGTGAAGAAAGTAATTTTGATATTTTTGAGAACAAAATATATCCCCTTTTCATGAATGAACTAGTCTGAAAATCATTTTGTGATGATTGGATTGGCTACAACATGAACATATCAAAATCCATTCCAGTTACTTCGGGGTGAAAGGGCTAAAGCCAATTTCGGGTGGACATAAACAGATTCTCGGCTCCAAATACACCCCAACTATACCCCAATATTAAAGTTATCCAAAGCTGTTGTTTATCCCTATAATGGCTAACCATTGTTGTCACAGGGTGAGAACATCCTGCTGGTGGAGCTGGACATGCCGAACCGGACAACGCGGGACTACGACGGCCCCCAGGTCGCCCCCAAGATCCAGGCCGCTCTCGACGCAGCCCTCCAGGACGAGGGTGACCTTGACCTTGGCACCAGGTACGGCTTGTATAATTGCACGTCTAAATTGGTGACCATTGTCACGGTGAATTCAGGGATTTTGCAGTGCAATTGACACTAAGTCACAATTCTGTGTTGGTCGGTCATTAAACTCCTTTGCAAACTCAGTAACCCCTATTTTCTCATGGAATAAAAAAGGTAAGAAAACCACATACATGTATATAACCGAGTCAGCCACTCAAATTTGCTGCAGGTGTTATTACACATGTGTCCTATTATATTTATGTAATTGGTAACGATACATTATAGCAAGGTTTTCATGTGATAAATCCACATCCAAATGTTCGTCTCATACAGGTGTATTCCCTCCCGGCAACCCTCGGAATTCCTACACGTTGCCTAGCCTTGCCTGATAAACTATCAAAATACACTGACCTGTAGCCGATTTCATCAACATTGCAAAGTATACTTTAGTAGGAAAGTATACTTTGAGGGAGAAATTTTCAATTTTATGATAAATTTATTAATTTTTATTATACTGAATTTGTTACATTATCACAGCCAATTTGGCTGTGGTAATGTAATAAATTCAGTATAATAATTCTGCATACTTTTAATCATCAAATATATGCAGTTGTTAGTTCTATATGACATAATGCATTTCGGGAGAAATAAATGATTGCTCCCTCAAAGTATACTTTGCTAGATAAGTATACTTTGCAATTTTGATGAAATCGGCTACTGGTATTCTCTATTTTGCAGCCCGGCCATCTTCAGCAACAAGAGATCAAAGAGACGGGAAGCAGCGAGACAACAAAGGTGAGGTCATCGTCTATATCTCCAGTGTTCCCATCTTCTACAAAATGGCTGGGGTTTGGCATGGCAGTTTGGGTTCAAGATGTTATACATATTAGTGACTGTGACTGGAGAAATGGACTTATTGGATTTGTGACCAATGTAGCTCCTGATCAAATAGCATACTCTTGTAGCCTGATAATGATCTATAGTTCTTATTTATAGCAGCTTGATGAGTGTTTGATGGAATGGCAAACAGTGCAGATCCTGATCAGACTGTGCAGATGCACAGGCTGATCTGGATCTACATTGGTCGCAAAACCAATAAGCCATTTTTCTCCAGTCACAGCCACATTTCAGCATTTATAATGATGTCCAGGTGTCCGTCAGTCTGAATGTATGGTTTTATTAAATGTAGTACAGGTAATTCTCGTTATCTTGAAGTTGACGGGACTGAGCATATATATCGACATATCCAAACTGCGAGATAAAAATTCGCCAAATTTTCTCGAAAAAATCCAAACAGAATCACTTAAAAAATACCGACTTTACTTTACTTCGGGTTTTCATAAATCACGCACTTTCTTTGAACGAAACAAACGCGCATGCTTTGTTACTAAATATATTGTATATTTCCAGTACACAACATTTGTTTTTGCAAATCATACCAAATACACATTAACACGTACACGTCATGAAGTAGTGATGTCATGAAGGCACTTTCGCGTAGTGACGTCATTAAGGCACTTCCATTACGCGCGGCCCCGGAATGAGCATTGCCTAAAGCCATGTGCAAACAGCACGTGCTATTTGTTTGCACATATGTGCAAACAACGGAAACCATGTAACAATATTCAATCGCCAAATGCAAGACCCGCAGTTCGTCTCCAAACAACGTCGAACCTAGACTCGTCGGCCACAAACAAATTCGGCCCAAGTCGAATCCAATCGGTGTTAAGAAATGTCAAATTCAATTGACTTTATTGCCACGCCGTTTATTTCATCTTCATGTTAACGTGATCCAATATCGCATTGATTAATTGGTTAATTATGGTTTAAGTGAATTAATTTAACATGTTTGTGCAACATTTAACACATTTTAGTGGCAGCATTTTTTATTTATATAGACGTGTGAAAACTTACCTGAGATAATCTCTCTGAATCAAACTTGGCGGTGCCAGGCGCTTATTTTTCACATCGAGTTATCAGAATACAAATATGAAGGAAACATGCTAAATCGACTCAATTTCCACCTCGACATAACTGAAATATTGACATTTCCGATATCGATTTATCAGGAGTAAAAAATACTGAAGAAATAAAGTTTAGCAAGTTTCTATTGTACAGTGAATATTTGTATTGTCTGGGGAAATATCATTACGAGAATACATAAAACCCATTATTTCATTTAATAAGCAATAACTTTTAGCACATTTAGTATCCCACATTCATAATCCATGAAATCATGTGACGTCCATCTGTATAGGGGTCAGTCAGAAAAAGTCACACAATAGTCAGTATCTTGTATGGCCTCCATGGGTGGCAATTACGACATCACAATGACGTCTCGTGCTATTGATTAACCTTACAAAGTCGGCTCTATTCTTCGATGAGTGCCCGCTGCAGATCTCTGACGTTGATGACGCTCTCTCGCCTTCCGCCCCATGTAGTCCCACATGTGTTCTATGGGGGATAAATCCGTAGATCTGGCTGGCCAAACAAGTACCTCACCACCGCACATAGTACATCCATCGTATGGTGCGCAGTGTGAGGCCTGGCGTTGTCTTGCTGGTATACTGAGCCTGACGTCGATGAAGAAACGACAGTAGGACTGGGCGAATGATCTCGTCGCAATACCCGACAGCTGTAATGGTCCCGGCAACAGCAACAACATCAGTCTTGGCTCGGTGACAAATTCCGCCCCAGATCATGACACTGCCGCCTCCATACCGGTCACGTTGAATGACGTTAGCTGGATCATTCCGCTCCCCCTTTCACCCGCTTCACTCCGTCAGCAAACTGGAGGTTGAAACGCGACTCATCCATGAATAAGACTTCGTTCCTAGCGTTGTCTAATCCATCTGTGATGAGTCCGTGCCCAAGCTAGTCGTTCAGCCCGGTGGCGTAACGTCAATGGCACTCCAACATACGGTCGACGTCCTCGTAAACGTGCCGAGTGTAGCCGGTTACGGACCGTAGTATCCGATATCCGTGTTCCCATTGTAGTCCTCACACGCTGGAGTAACTGACTGCTGGACATGAACCGGTTACGTCTGGATGACGTCACGATAAACCGGTCTTCACGTGGCGTCGTCTTTCTTGGCATGTCTGAACGCGGACGGTCAGCTACCCTTCCCGTTTCATGGAATAGTTTCTTCAGACGTCCAATAGTACTCTCATTCACTTGGAAATGCCGGGCGACGTCTCGAACCTTCATGCCGGCAGTGAGCATTCCAATAGCCATTTGACGTCGCTCTAACGTCATCCCAGCACGGCGTCCCATGTCTTGTTTTCTACGTTTTTGCAGCGGTTTATTTGGTTGTGGTCACAATCGAATTGACTCGTGTAGGTTTGTACTCAAATGACCGCTCCCAACTCACCCTGCATGTGCAAGGTGTCATTATTGATTATTGACGCTTGGACGTAAACGGCATGACTTTACTGGACATAGAGAGGTGTTACCGTGTTTATGCACTCACGCCCCAATGGTTTACATACATAGTATACATTAATACAACTTACTGTTTGATTGACATACTTTTAGATAGTCGGGCTAAACTTTATTTTTTCAGTATACATTATCTATATAGGGAATTCGGCCGTGACCTTGGACGTGTATCGAGATAAGCAGGTATATCGAGATAAGCTATTTCGAGATAAAGAGAATCAGCTTATGTGATTGCAGTCCTATGTCACGCTGACTTCAAACTTCATCCATATTTTTATTATGTAGCCCAGTCATGCAGCTCTGATACCCAAGGTGAAGGTCACATTATTTTGAAATCTGAATTCAAGGTTTTGCAAAAGTTGCACTAGAATCGTAAAAAGTTGCCTTGGCTTGATATTTCATATATTTCTTTGTCATCGCTCATTCACAGGTTGAAGTAACGGACCGAGGTCTATAAATACATTAAATATGCCTAAAAGCATCAATAAATGAAGAATGTTTTTTTTTCTTCATTTATTGATGCTTTTAGGCATATTTAATGTATTTATAGACCTCGGTCCGTTACTTCAACCTGTGTGTATATTCTGTATCTCACCTAGATGGCTCATGTAGTCGAGGCAAGTTAATTCTGATATTTGTATTAATGTTTACAACATTTGCGTAAAACATTTATGTACCTTATATCTCCAGTACACTCTGGTACTACCAAATCTCTCGCGTGGCTTGACATGTTCACCATGGCCATCTGTAGCATATTTCACTAAAATTGCAAACTATATTTATCTTTCTAAGTACACTTTGAGGGAGAAATTTTCAATTTAAGGATAAATTTATTTATTTTATTATACTGAATGTATTACATTATCACAGCCATTTTGGCTGTGATAATGTAATAAATTCAGTATAATAATTCTGCATACTTTAAATCATCAAATATATGCAGTCGTTAGTTCTATATGAAATAATGAATTTTGAGAATAATAAAAGATTACTCCCTCAAAGCATACTTTGCTAGATAAGTATATGTTGTAATGTTGGTGAAATCGGCTACATTTTAATTTGACAAGATTTATCAATAATATGTATGTTATACCAATTGTGTAGACGGACACATGGATGCCAATTTGGTCCTCACCATGTTTTTGTCATTCTATTTTCATGAAAAACACTGTTTCTTTATATTTTCAGACCCACATCATCAAAAAAGGTGGACACGTCAAAAGTGTTTCCGAAAGCACGTGGCCTTGTGAGTCGAGACTGATAGTATTCTGCAACCAAAAATATTTCTTCAAATCCCTTTCACCTCGATGTAAATGGCAAGTTGATTCTTTCCTACTAATTTTCAGACTATTCTATTGGTTAGTAGAGGATAATTATGCCTTTGCAACGATAATTGTCGGGGCATATAGTGTTTACCCTGTCTGTCTGTCCGTCCTTCAAATGAAGGCAGTTTGATTGGCCGAGAATTTCCATCAAACTAAGGCAGTGTGATTGGCACCGGCCTTCAGCAATCAAATGTCCTTAGTTATGTCTTCTGATGTATTATAAACAATATATTCTTACACAATCACTTATATTCCAAAGGAATTGACACTGAATATTTCAGAAAAACGCTCTTCAAATTTTCAATAAAAAAAGATTTGACAAGATACCAGAAATTGTTCAACTGCTCTTCAATTTCTTTTATCAAGATCCTCAGCCTTAAATGACCTTATCTGTTGATAGGTCATTAAACCCCAACAAACAAACAAACAAACAAACATTTATCAAGATAACATGATTTTGACAAGATGCCAGAAATATTGTTAAAAGTGATGCTATCATAAGAATACTTGACATAAAGGCACACATTTGAAGAGCTGTTCTATTGAACAAATCTACGCCTAATCTCGGCTGAACTCCAAGCGGTAATAATGAGTACATATCACATTTTCATTGTTTTGAGTCGTTATCACAGAGAGATCCGCTGGCTGAGAAACGGTACCTTATCACATTTGCCACGATTTTGCATCCCGATTACACGGGTGTTAGGATCTAATCATTTTGCTGATGGATGGCATTAAGGATGCGTCAGTGAGTGAATGGCGAACAGCGTAGTCCCTGATCAGACTGCGCGGATGCGCAGGCTGATCAGGGGCTATGCTGGTCGCAAACCTAATGTCCTGTTTCTCAACCAGCCTGTTTCACATTTTCCTTGTTTTGAATCTCGACATCTAGTGTACATGCATGTTACACCTTTTCCCACTGTACCCTAGTGCACGTCTTGAAATTGGCTAATAAGCTATTGTGTAAAATTTGTATTTATATCCATTTTAGCACGCCTTCGGAAGAAAAATGTGCTTATGCTACGCCCTTGTTTTAATGTTGTAGTGAGCATCTGTCCATTAATCCGTCCTTCAAAAATCGTAAAACTTAATTCAGCTTAAATTCTTTGTCATTCATATTTCCCAGTGAATCTGTATCCTTCTCTACAAGCATTCTATGATCAATTTCCCCCTCCTATTATTCCGGGGTCAAGGTCACAGCCTGGAAACATTAATGAATAAAAAATAATATTAAGTTTTCAAATTCATGTGTTGACGTGTTTCACCATTCTATGACATTTAGAGTCGCCAAACTTGTACAGATATTTTTGCTGTCATACCTACCACCACTGTATTGGCACTCAATGACTTATTTTTCTAGACCTGCCACACATTCTAGATCTGCATCACCGGGCATACTTCAACGTCTTCTGGCATCTCTTTGTCTGAAATGTGATGGGAGAAATGGGGCTTATGGCATTTGTGGTAACTACAAATTCAATAAGCCCCATTCCTCCAGTCACAGCCACAAATGTATGTCATGACATCAGCTGTATATTACCTATGAACTGTACATGTGACCATTTCCTGTTATAGTGCTGTATATTTCATCGCCGTGTTGCTTGGAAAAACAAGGCTTGTATGGGCGCCAATAATATCCACTTTCAAAAACAGGGACACGTTTCACTAAACTTCGTATGACTGCAAATTTAGGATCGTCTGTAAATTTCAATTGATGGATTTACATTTATTGAGCATAGGCTGCATATGTTTACAAGAAAACATTGTTAAAGTGGAATTTACAGACTATCATAATTTTGCACTTACAAACAGTTTAGTCGTACAAAGTTTAGTGAAACGGCCCCTAGATGACTAATGTTAATCCTTTGTTTTATATTAGAACCAGTGTTCTATAATAATCAACGGGACGTCAAGCATGATTTACTATCTGTATACTCTTGTTTCATAGCTTGTGGAATTCATAAAAACAATATCAAAATGTATCAATGTGTATAGGAACTATATTGACAAAATCAGGCTTATTATGCCCTCACCGATAGGCAAGAGGGGATATAGCGTCAGTCCATGTACGTATGTGCGTGCGTGCATATGTGCGGGCGTCAGTAACATCTTTCATTTTTCAATAACTTATGAACCATCTCACCGATTTTGATAATATTTAGTCACAATGTGTGTCTAGTGATGGTGCTTTGTTTTGCATACGACCACATGTACGATCGCCCAAGGTCACGGTCACTGAGGACTTTTGTTCACCTTGTTTGTAAGGCCAATGCCCTTGTTTCTTATGAAATCATTTAATAAATTTCTAATATAGGCATTACTCGTGTAAGATTTATGTAAATTTCTAATATAGGCATTACTCGTGTAAGATTTATGTATGCTATGTGGCAACCTTATTTTCCCAGCAACACAAATTGACTGCTGCCTGTGATATCCCAGTATAGACATGTACATATTCACCCTTTATGGCGGGAAAAATATTTTCTGTGTCGCACTTTATTACTGTACCCGAAAACAAATTGGGGTATATAGTTACCACCCTGTCTGTCTGTCCGTTTGTTTGTCTGAGATTTGTGTTAAGGTTTTCGGCTAATGACCATCTTTTATTACCATTAGTGGGATCGGTTTGAAACTTCATATACTTATTTATCATCATCAATATCTTCATTCTGTAGCTCGTGCAGCCATACAGCCTCTGTGTTCATGGTCCAGGTCAAATGACTTAGAAACTTTTGTCGTTAATGTTTTTGAGGGGTACATCCATCAGTGTTACCAATTTCTTGTTTCTATGGAAAAAAACAACATGTGTTTGCAGCAGAGGACAATCGTTTCTTGTGGAGACAATCATAATATACTGCTAAACACATTTTGGTTGTGGAATAGGAATAATATACAAAGCATACAGAAGATTTGATTTTCCCGCCATATTTACAATGTTTACCGCTGTATATAATGTGATGTACACCACAGAATATTCATCAGATGCTTAATAAATAACCCTTGGAATATGTGAAATGTAAATTGTCGTCTGCAGCTCTTGCATTGGAAATGATTCTAAAGTGATGTCAAAGCATGTTTTTGACGAGAAAAACAGAAAGGTTAATAGCAGGCAACACAATTGTCCTTGTCACATGGATGTTTTGCTGATATTATTCTGAAGAAAAAACAACAACAACACAACAATATGCTTAATTAAGTTGCTGTGCGTTATTTTTGTCAACCTTCAACTTTAGATATCGCGGCTTTTCAATATTCATTTTCAAAAGTTTTTCACCTTCAAAAAGTTTAGTGCAACTTTCTTCGCAAATCAGTTTTTCCCCAACAGACCTTCGGTGAATAAATAGAGAATAGTAGGTTAGTGCCGTGAATGGGAAAAAATATCTGGCAAGGCTTAGGAAACGGGATGGGCTCGGCAGAGCCTCGCCCATCACGTTTCCACGCCGCGCCAGATATTTTTTCCCCATTCACAGCACTCACTCACTCACTCTATTCCATTTATCCCGTCAACACTACAAATAGCTTTAAAATGCAAAAAATAACCTCAGCCACATCCTCAAAATCGGAGAATCGACTAGTATGACAACAGTACATATTCATACACAGTGATTAGGTCGTATTGACAGGATATGCACTGTGTTGACGGGATAAATTTGCTATTTCACTAAACATCTGGTGCATTTTCTGTTGTTCACAAATTAACTTATTACATGTATTATTTGTTTGTATTGCAAACGTGTGTTGTGCAGTAATTTTGACCGTCCTTACATACATTATTTGGACATTAAACACTGTTTCACCAACTGCTTGGATCTGTTGTTAACAGACAATAGGACTTTGTAATATGTAAAGTTCACAGGATGAAATTTTCCATTGAGAAGGTATGTAAATATAAGGGTACCAGTCAAGGTTACTGTTATTATCATAGAAATAAATGTACATGATACATTCAAATTTTTCCATTGTAAAATTTCAGGGGCCCGTTTCACTAAACTCTGTACGACTAAAATTCAAAATTATGAGTCTGTAAATTTCACATTAACACAGTTTTCTTGTAAACAATTATTGGATTTACATTTATTGAGCATAGGCTGCATGCTAAATCCATCAATTGAAATTTCCAGACAATTCTAAATTTGCGCTTACGAACATTTTAGTCGTAAGAAGTTTAGTGAAACGGCCCCCAGCTTGTGAACTTTAATTTGGCACATGACTGTATTTTACATGCATTCATAAGTTCTGTTAACATAGAAATTTATTCCCAATATATGATGTCATTTTTTTTCTTCAGATGTACCTTTTTTGTAATGTATTTCGTTCCAGTAGTATACAATTGTGCTTTCATCCACACACAAAACTGATGTAATTGGGCCACCATCTGAGAAAATGTACCTTCTGAAATTTTAAACAGTTGACGACCATTATCCAAATGAATGATTTATAGAACTTTGTTAGGATTTCTAAACCTTTTACTAGGTTACTTCAGTGACTGAATAGCGAACAGTGTAGTCCCTGATCAGACTGCGCGTATGCGCAGGCTGATCAGGGACTACGCTGATCGCAAACATTGTAATGTTCTTTTTCTCAGTCAACAGCCTATATTAACTTTGTTACTGTCGTATTATGTTCAGAGTTTTGTATGTTTTCTTTCAAAATGATGTATTTTTTGTTGCAATTGTATTTTGTTCAAAAATATATGTTCTCCGTCCGTCCTTACATTTAATTTTTAAACTTTTCATGTACCAATTTATTTACATTTTGTATGTGCTATTTTTAGCATTATCTTGATTACAATGTATTTAAATTATTCAAACACAAATGTAGTTTTTGTATTCCGTCGATCCCTGCAGTGTGTAGGAATATATGTTAATCCTTTCTTTAGCATACCAAATCAATCCATTGACCCGGCCTTAAATGACCTTAGCTGTTGATAGGCCATTAAACCCCAACAAGCAAACAAACTAAATCAATATATTTATTGTTTGTTCGTTCAGTTGCAGGTGGTTGGTTGGGAGCATGCAAAGGTAAATTTAATGATTGGTTATCATCGTTAATGGAATCCCGATATCACTGCTTTGGCTATCGGGGGTTTATTTTTGGCTGTCTGGTTGTACCATTATAAAAGTAGCAAGCTTAGTATTAATCATATTACTTTTAGGGAGTGGGGATGTGATTCTGGGCCCGGTTGCTCAAAGCTTTAGTTAGCTTAACAGACTGTTAAATCCTTAGCAATGCTAAGGATTTAACAGTCTGTAAAGCTAACTGAAGCTTTGAGCAACCGGACCCTGGTGTGGTGAGGACCAGACACCATATCGCGTTACAGTATTCTTAAAAAATATTTATATGTTCATCCCTGAAATTAGAATTTCATGTATATTTTTTCTTGTTCTGATTTTGGGATATTCCTCCAGCACAACAGGTGAAATATGGTTTACCCATTACCGTGGCCTGAAATGACCTTTGCTGTTGATAGGCCATGAAACACCATTAAATAAATTATGTCTATTCAGCATTGTTACAACAACAGAACTTCACATTTGAGTGGGTAAGTTTCGGTAGGTCTATGAATGCTTCTAAAAAATTACTGCAGTTTTCTTTATAGAAATATTGGTACATTGTACCTTCATGAAAACTCACATTCGGAATTCAACACTCAATTCAAAATGGAATTCAACTCTCAATTCAAAATGGAATTCAACTGACAAGAAAGCCAAACATGTACGTGAGGGCCAAACCTGTGATATCGGGTTTCTGTTGAGGATGAACCCCATCATTAACCCTTAGACCACTACTCACAACAATTGTCGTCTGCTGTTGGTTTTATATCTTGCATTATTTCTAAAAAAAAAACATGTTTTGACAGCACTTTAGAATCATTTCAAATGGAAATGATTCTGAAGTGCTGTCAAAGCATGTTGTAAATGATTCTAAAGTGCTGTCAAAGCATGTTTTTGATGATAAAAATGGAAAATAAACATCAGACGACAAAAAATTAAGATAGCGGTCTAAGGGTTAAATTACTCTGCATGCTCCTGACTTGCCACCCACTTTACCAATGATTAAGGGTATACCCATTTATCCCGTCAACACAGTGCGTATGTGCCGTGAAACACGGTGCCGTGAAACATTTTTGATATCCAGTCAATACTGTTTTTGCATTTTACGGCCATTTGTAGGTGTTGACAGGATAAATAGAATAGTAGGCGAGTGCCGTGAATGGGAAAAAATATCTGGCGCGGCACGAAAACGGGATGTGCTCGGCAGAGCCTCGCCCATCCCGTTTCCTGAGCCTTGCCAGATATTTTTTCCCATTCACGGCACTCACCTACTATTCTCTATGCCTCCTACTTGTGTATGTTTTGGGTATCAATCTCGTATTACTCGTACCAGTCATATTGAAATGTCACTGAATTAAGTGCTTTTGTTGAAACAAGCACCAATGATTAAAAAGCATTTTGAGCAGGTTCTCGAAATTTATACTTCAAATCAGGCAGTTTAATTGGTCGAGATCGATGAAACTTCCTGATTTCGAGAGTAAATGCTCAGAAAGATTTATAATCACTGGGCCAAACTTCAGAATAACACATTAAAGTATTCAACCAGTGTATTATACATGTAAATAGTACACCTTGCCTTGCACCAGCAGTGTAGATCCACAAGAGCCATCAGGCCTCGAGAGGCCTTGTTCAGCGACATATACAACGCGCCACGTCGAGGGCATTGTTTAACCCTTGGACCGCTACACACAATTGTCGTCTGCTGTTGCTTTTATATCTTGCCTTATTTCTTGACAATAAAACACATGGTTTGACAGCACTTCAGAATAATTTCCAACTTCAGAATCATCCTTTGTTTTGCATACGACCGACCTCCAAGGTCAAGGTCACTGAGGATCACCGTGTTTGTAAGGCAAAAAATGTTAAATAAAACTTATTATCAAGACTGCCTGCCAGCAAGGGGATTATCTTCGTTTGACGATGCCAGTTCTTGTTGACACATGTATCGATAACAGCTCCCATACATAATAGTGAACAGTGCAGGCCTTGATTAGAAGCTAAGCTGATTTGTTGATACACTGGTCGCAATCAAGAAGCAATTTAGTAATGGTGAGACATTGTTCACATAGACATATTGTTGCGAATTATGTAGATCCTGATCGGGGGCCTGTTTCACTAAACGTACGACTAAAATGTTTGTAAGTGCAAATTGAGGATCGCCTGGAAATTTCAATTGATGGATTTACATTTATTGAGCATAGGCTGCATATGTAGCCTATGCTCAATAAATGTAAATCCAATAATTGTTTACAAGAAAACATTTTTAATGTGAAATTTACAGACTATCATAATTTTGCACTTACAAACATTTTATTTGTATGAAGTTTAGTGAAACGGCCCCCAGATTACTGGCTACTTGAAGTCTATATTGCATGTAATTGGCAAGAGGTACCTATTTCTGAGTGCTGGTTTATTGCATGATTTATACCCTCGTTCTTGTTTATTGTCTGCCAAGTCCAGGTCGGTAAGCCCGAGTGTCCTGGGCTCGTGCTTACAAAACGTTCTGATTTGTTTGTTGGTGTTTAACGGCCTATCAACAGCTAAGGTCATTTAAGGCCGGGCCATCAAGTTCGATCCCGTATTCAACCTGGTGCATTGAGGGGGGAAAATCCCAAAATCAGAACGGAATATTTACATAAAAAATAAATATATATTCAACTCTGAAATCAGAATAACCTGACCTGGTTCCAGGTCCATACCACACCAGTCACTTGGCCCCTTCCCCTAAAAGTAATACTGGTAGGATTACTCTTATAAGGGGTATAACCAGATTCAACTCTCACATTACAAGAAAGCCAAAGACGTACCTAAGGGCCAAACCCGGTCTCCGGTAGGGATTCCGGTAAGAATGAATCCCATTTGTTAAATTCACATCCTCCCAACCACAAGGTCTGAAGCTGAAGTACAACACGTTTCTTGCCGAGCCACACCGGAGCGACAAAGTATAACACCCAAGATAGCGAGTCTTTATCATTTTATTTGTCAATTCATTTCAAGCGTACTGTAAATGGTGTACATTAATTTATTATGAACATTTATAATATAGACAACGTGTACCATTCATGAAAAAACATACAACTTGGTTATACTGAATTTATTACATTATCACAGCCAAAATGGCTGTGATAATGTAATAAATTCAGTATAATAAAAATTGCAAGCAGAGCATGGTAGTCTGACCAGGTTGTTTAGTCGCAGCTAACTGAATAACTACGGTCATATGATTATGTTGCTTAACTTGGAATATCACGAGTATAGTCCGCAGACAATAACTTACTACTTGTTTACAAACAAACCGGTCATAAACAAAACACACAATAGGTGAGACCGTAGGTCGTGAGTTCGAATCTTAGTTTTTCATACATGTATGCACATATATTTTGATTTCTTTATATTTTATTATATGTTTCTTTTTTATGTGTGTTGCTCTTATAAATTACATCAACTAAGCAGGAGACAGAATACATGTAGATTTTGTTTGTTGGGGTTTAACGGCCTATCGACAGCTAAGGTCATTTAAGGCCGGGTCAATGGGTTTAGTACTAAATACCATATATTACCTGTACAAGTACATGTACATGTTCAAGTACAAATGGGGGGAAAATCCCAAAATCGGAACTGAATATTTACAATAAGATAACTATATTCAGCCCTGAAATCAGAATAATCCTGATCCTCGCCACACCAGAATCACTTGGCCCCTCCCAAAAGCAGTAGGATCAGTAATAATCTTACTACTTTTATAATGGGCAATAACCCAATTCCACTCCCAGGTAACTAAAGAGCCAAAGATAAAAACGTACCCGAGGGCCAAACCATGCAAATCGTGATTCCTATAAGGAGGAACCCATACCGTTAATTTACGCCATCTCATTCTCCGACCACCACCCACTAATATATGTAGAACGTTAGTCTCACTTCGAAGAAAACTAATAACTAAATGCACATTTCAATATGTGTGTACATGAAGAATCTGGAGTATATTCTCGCCGATCATGTCACATTGAGGTCATACAGCAATAGTGATAACCCTCGCCGTATTATTCCCTTCTCCAGCAAGCATTTATAAAAACAAGAGGGCCATGATGGCCCTAATTCGCTCACCTGACTATGAACACCAGAGGAGAATGTGACATGGAGTTCATACGTGTTTTAAAAAAATTGTGCTATTTTTAGATGGCGGTCATCTTGGATTAAGCAATGACTCTCATTTTACCAAATCTGAAAATGCTTCACCCAAGGATCTTAACTTACTATGAAGTTTGGCCAGCATCGGCCATGTGGTTCCGGAGAAAAAGACGTTCAAAATCTCGAATAAATGGACCTTTTGCCCATTTTTGACCGCGGGGGTCATTATTTTAACACCTTTGAAAGAGCATTCTACATCGATCATTCCTACCAAGTTTCATCTAAATCCGACTGGCGGTTCATGAGAAGATTTTTTAAGAATTTGTGCTATTTTTAGACGGCGGCCATCTTGGATTAGCGATGACCTCCGTTTTAATAAATCTGAAAAGGCTTCACCCATGGACCATAACTGTCAAGTTTGGCCACCATGGACCAAGCGGTTCGTGTGAAGAAGCATTTTGAAATCTAATAAAAGAACAACTTTTTTACCTTTCGGCGGCCATCTTGGATGACATAACCATCCAATTTCGACAATAAATGCACCAGAGTGATCGCCTCGTTAATACCTTCGATTTGATATATAACATGACCATATTCGGTCAAAAATATAATTTGACCCCAATTTGACCCCACAGGCCACGCCCATTTTTGACCCCGGGGTCACCATTTTAACAACTTTGAAAGAGCATTGTACATCGATCATTCCTAGCAAGTTTCGTCGAAATCTGGCTAGCGGTTCATGAGAAGATTTTTTAAGAATTTATGCTATTTTTAGACAGCGGCCATCTTGGATTAGCGATGACCTCCATTTTAACAAATCTGAAAAAAGCTTCACCCATGGACCATAACTTTTAAGTTTGGCTACCATGGGCCAAGCGGTTCATGTGAAGAAGAATTTTGAAATCTCTAATAAAAGAACGACCTTTTGAGATTTAGGCGGCCATCTTGGAGGACATAACCATCCGATTTCGACAAAAAATGTACCAGAGTGATCGCATCGTTGATACCTTCGATTGATATATGACATGACCATATTCGATCAAAACTAAAATTTGACCCCAATTTGACCCACGGGCCATGCCCATTTTTGACCCCGGGGTCACCATTTTAACAAATTTGAAAGCATTGTACATCGATCATTCCTACCAAGTTTTGTCGAAATCCGGTTGGCGGTTCTTGAGAAGATTTTTGAATAATTTGTGCTATTTTTAGACGGCGTCCATCTTGGATTACAAAATGACGTAATTTTAACAATTTTGTAATCCCCCTTCCTAAGGACCATGACCATGAAGTTTGCTGACTATAGGCCCAATTGTTACCGAGTAGAAGACGTTTGAAAATGTTCAAGGAGGACGGACGACGACGGACGACGACGGACGACGGACACATTGCGGTAACAATAGCCCACATGAGCTTCGCTCAGGTGAGCTAAAAACAGAATGATATCGACAAAAGTAATGCATTTTGTGAGGTTCAAACTCCCGACCAGATAAAATGAACAAAAGTTCGGAAACAGTATGGATATTCTCCCGCTTCAATACCACTGACCACACTACATGGCTATTTTGCGCACCAAGATACACTATTATATTGACATGCATGCACGTTTGTTTGTTTGTTTGTTTGTTGGGGTTTAACGGCCTATCAACAGCTAAGGTCATTTAAGGCCGGGTAAATGGGTTTAGTACTAAATCCCATATATTACCTGTACAAGTATATGTACAAGTACATGTACAAGTACATGTACAAATGGGGGGGGGGGGGGAAATCCCAAAATCAGAACAGAATATTTACAATAACAAAACTATATATTCAGCCCTGAAATCAGAATAATCCTGATCTGATGCCAGGTCCTCGCCACACCAGAATAACTTGGCCCCTCCCAAAAGCAGTAGGATCAGTAATAATCTTACTACTTTTATAATGGGCAATAACCCAATTCAACTCCCAGGTAACTAAAGAGCCAAAGATAACAAGAGTTGTCAGAAGACAACGAAGCTCGCCTGTTGGCAGCCTTCATTCAAACTTGTCACAGTTGTATAAAAAACATGAATATTATATAACTTGACCTTGGGATAAGGGGTGTGCGGTGGACCTTGACATTGAGGTCAGTGGTGGAAGGTGGGTCGTGGATTTGATATAGCATGATATAGCATATTAAGATGAATGCATGTATGAAATATCAATGCGCTCTCTGAAAAGAGAAGGAAAACAAAATTTAACCCAGCGTTAAGTTTATGAACACACAAAGTTGGTGATTTTCTACAGCATGATAGCTATTCACATGAGGAATGCATGTATAAATGTGCTAAGTTTGTGACCTTGGCCTTGGCGAAAGGGGTGGGGGGTGGGTCATGGAGCACAATAGAGTATCATCAGATGAATGCATGTATGAAATATGAAGGTGTTCCCTGTAAAGAAACAGAAGTTATAAAAAGACATTTACTCCAACGTTAAGTTTATGATGTTGATCTTGGGGAAAGGGGTGGGGTGGGTCATGGATTTGCTGTAGCATAATAGAGGATCATCACATGAATGCATGTATGAAATATCAAAGCGTTAAAAGTGTAAAGAAACGGACGTTACACAACATTTACCCCAATGTAAAGTTTATGAACATGCTAAGTTTGTGTGGGTAAGGGTTGGGTGGTGGGTTGTGGATTTGCTACAGCATGATAGAGGGTCATCTGAGGAATGTCTGTATGAAATATCAAGGCGTTCCATCAAAGGAAACAGTTGTTATCAGACATTTACCCCAAAGTTAAGTTTATGAATGTGTCAAGTTTGTGACCTTGACCTTGGGGTAAGGGGTAGGCGGTGGGTCATGGATTTGCTACAGCACGATAGAGTATTATCAGTTGAACGCGTGTATGAAATATCAAGGCGTTCCATGAAAGGAAACAGATGTTATAAGACATTTACCCCAACGTTAAGTCTATGAATGTGCTAAGTTTGTGACCGTGACCTTGGGAAAAGGGGTGGGGGTTGGTCATGGATTTGCTATAGCACGCTAAAGTATCATCAGATGAATGCATGTATGAAATATCAAGGTGTTCAAAGTGTAAAGAAACAGAAGTTACACAACATTTACCCCAACGGTAAGTTTATGAACATGATAGAGGGTCATCTGAGGAATGCATGTATGAAATATCAAGGCGTTCCATGAAGGAAACAGACATTTACCCCAACGTTAAGTTTATGAATGTACTAAGTTTGTGACCTTGACCTTGGGGTAAGGGATGGGCGGTGGGTCATGGATTTGCTATAGCATGATGGAGTATCATCAGATGAATGCATATTTGAAATATCAAGGCGTTCCATGAAAGGAAACAGATGTTATAGTACATTTACCCCAACGTTAAGTTTATGAATGTGCTAAGATTGTGACCTTGACCTTGGGGTAAGGACTGGGTGGTGGGTCATCGATTTGCTACAGCATGATAGAGGGTCATCTCTGAGGAATGCATGTATGAAATAACAAGGCGTTCCATGAAAGGAAACAGAAGTTATAAGACATTTACCCCAACGTTAAGTTTATGAATGTGCTAAGTTTGTGACCTTGACCTTGGGGTAAGGGATGGCCGCTGGGTCATGGAGTTGCTATAGCACGATAGAGTATCATCAGATGAATGCATGTATGAAATATCAAGGCGTTCCATGAAAGGAAACAGATGTTATAAGACATTTACCCCAACGTTAAGTTTATGAATGTGCTAAGTTTGTGACATTGACCTTGGGGTAAGGGCTTGGTGGTGGGTCATCGATTTACTACAGCATGATACAGGGTCATCTGAGGAATGCATGTATGAAATAACAAGGTGTTCCATGAAAGGAAACAGAAGTTATAAGACATTTACCCCAACGTTAAGTTTATGAATGTGCCAAGTTTGTGACCTTGACCTTGGGGTAAGGGCTTGGTGGAGGGTCATGGATTTGCTACAGCATGATAGAGTGTCATCCGAGGAATGCATGTATGAAATAAAAAGGTGTTCCATGAAAGGAAACAGAAGGTATAAGACATTTACCCAACGTTAAGTTTATGAATGTGCCAAGTTTGTGACCTTGACCTTGGGGTAAGGGCTGGGTGGTGGGTCATGGATTTGCTACAGCATGATAGAGGGTCATCTGAGGAATGCATGTATGAAATAACAAGGCGTTCCATGAAAGGAAACAGAAGTTATAAGACATTTACCCAACGTTAAGTTTATGAATGTGCCAAGTTTGTGACCTTGGGGTAAGGGCTAGGTGGTGGGTCATGAATTTGCTACAGCATGATAGAGGGTCATCTGAGGAATGCATGTATGAAATAACAAGGTGTTCCATGAAAGGAAACAAAACTTATAAGACATTTACCCAACGTTAAGTTTATGAATGTGCCAAGTTTGTGACCTTGGGGTAAGGGCTAGGTGGTGGGTCATGGATTTGCTACAGCATGATAGAGGGTCATCTGAGGAATGCATGTATGAAAAAATAACAAGGTGTTCCATGAAAGGAAAAACAGAAGTATAAGACATTTACCCAACGTTAAGTTTATGAATGTGCCAAGTTTGTGACCTTGACCTGGGGTGGGGAAGGGCTGGGTGGTGGGTCATGGATTTGCTACATCATGATAGAGGGTCATCTGAGGAATGCATGTATGAAATAACAAGGTGTTCCATGAAAGTAAACAGAAGTTATAAGACATTTACCCAAGTTAAGTGAATGAATGCCAAGTTTGTGACCTTGACCTCGGGGGGTAGGGCTTGGTGGTGGGTCATGGATTTGCTATAGCATGATAGAGGGTCATCTGAGGAGTGCATGTATGAAATAACAAGGTGTTCCATGAAAGGAAACAGAAGTTATAAGACATTTACCCAACGTTAAGTTTATGAATGTGCCAAGTTTGTGACCTTGACCTTGGGGTAAGAGCTGGGTGGTGTGTCATGGATTTGCTACAGCATGATAGAGGGTCATCTGAGGAATGCATGCATGAAATAACAAGGTGTTCCATGAAAGGCAACAGAAGTTATAAGACATTTACCCAACGTTAAGTTTATGAATGTGCCAAGTTTGTGACCTTGACCTTGGTGGAAGGGTTGGGTGGTGGGTTCAGGGATTTGCTACAGCATGTATGAAGGTTCATCTGTGGAATGCATGATGAAATAACATGGTGTTCCATGAAAGGCAACAGAAGTTATAAGAAATTTACCCAACGTTAAGTTTATGAATGTGCCAAGTTTGTGACCTTGACCTTGGTGTAAGGGTTGGGTGGTGGGTCATGGATTTGCTACAGCATGATAGAAGGTCATCTGAGGAATGCATGTATGAAATAACAAGGTGTTCCATGAAAGGAAACAGAAGTTATAAGACATTTACCCAACGTTAAGTTTGTGGACGACGCCGACGCCACGCCGACGCCGCCGACACCGCCGACGACGACGCCGGGGGTATGCCATAAGCTCTTATGCACTTCGTGCAGGCGAGCTAAAAACGTACCTGAGGTCAAGGATGCCGTGCAAGTTGTTGAAATGGAAATTATTTATAAGACTGGCCTACATAGTCCGGTCGACCGGGTATGGAAGGTGTTCGAGCCAATTCCAACCCTTAAATATAAGCCAAATCGAATTGACAGTCGAGGCTAAACTGATTGCAAATATGTATTAAGTTGTAGGTTTTCTCATGAACTGATTAGAAGTGTAATTGAAGGAGTCAGTGGAATAAGGGGGCTAACTCCCTCGCGGAATTAGCCCCCTTATTTCACTGACCCCTTCGATTGTGTATATTACCTGAAACTAATGCCCCTCCGACCACTTGCAGAGTTAAATAAGACGGTGATGAAACCAAATGGTAGTTCTAAAATGGGGAGACAATCCAAGGCCCAGGTTTCAAATGATTTATTTAACCAATTTCAGTCAAAGAATACAAACAATTTTGTTGAAAAAATCTATTAATTATTTTCTTTATTTCTCCATAAAGGTACCACTCATTTGAACGGTGTCGTCGAATAAAGAGCCTATGCTCAATAAATGTAAATCCAACAATTGTTTACAAGAAAACATTGATAATGTGAAATTTACAGACTATCATAATTTTGCACTTACGAACATTTTAGTTGCAGGAAGTTTAATGAAACGGCCCCGAGGTCTCCATTCGGGATAACGGCAAGGATGAATCCTGATCGTTAAATTACCCATCGCAATGATCGCATGCTGCCACCCACACATTTTAAAAGAAATGAAGCTTTCATTTACACATGATCATGTGCACCGGTAGAACACAATAACAAACAGCTAGTCATGCATAAATCTACAATATCACATTTTTCCATTGCTGATATATGGCCGTGACTGGAGAACTGGGGCTTATAGGATCTGTGACAAGTGTAGCTCCTGATCAAATGGCACACTCCTGCAGTCTGATGAAAAGATCAATACGGCTTGTTGGTGTTTCATTGATGGAATGGTGAACAATGCAGATCCTGATCAGACTGTATGGATGCACAGGCTGATCTGGATCTACACTGGTCGCAAAAATCTGGAAGCCACATTTCTTCAGTCACAGCCACATATTCTGCCCTCACCCACCTCTGATAGTAAACTTAAAGGTTGGATGTACAGTGAAACCTCTCTGAACTGGACACCCTGGGAAGTCCCACATGCAGAGATGTTCCAATGCAAAGCAGTCATATGACCATTCTGATTTGCAATCATGAACATACATCTCAAAAGTATATGTCGTCACCACTCATTTGAACCGTCTCGACGAGACTGTTCAAATGAGTGGTAACAACATATACTTTTATGGAGAAATAAACAAAATAATGAGATTTGTTAACACAAATTATCGTATCCTTAGACCGAAATGGGTTACGGAGCCGTCATTTTAGGCGACATTAACAGGGCCGAATCCCATTCATTGTGTTAGTTTGTTTAATAGTGTTTAACAGTTCATTTAAAGCCGGGCCAACGGGTTCGATCCCGCATTCAACCTGCTGCATTGGGGGGAAAATCACAAAAATCAGAGCGGAATATTTACATCGAAATGAATATATATTCAGCCCTGAAATTAGAATAACCCGACCTGGTGCGTCCATACCACACCAAAGTCACTTGGCCCCTTCCCCTAAAAGTAATAGGATTACGAATAATAAGGGGTATAACCAAATTCATTGTGTATTACACCAGTACAGATCATTAGAATGTAGCCCATATCTACAGTTTAAAACTTCTAGTTTGTGGAACAGTTTCGTCTTCTGAGGAAAGAAAGAGGGTTGATTTAATTTATTGGTGTTTAACGGCCTATCAACAGCTAAGGTCATTGAAAGCCGGGTAGAAAGAGGGAGGTACTTGACTGAAGGTGGACACCAAATTGAAATTTTGCACATCTACATTGCGAAATGAATAAACAAGACATCTATAATAATTGAAACATTATTTGTCGCATTTACTCGGTCCCAAATATACATAATGGAGGCGGCAGGACTACATACCACCACTACTATGATAGGTCCCAATTTATTTTCAAGTTCAGTTTCATGTATAAAGTGTGAAAGATTTTAGAAACCATTATCAATACAGTGAAACCTCTCTAAACCGGACACCCTGGGAGATCCCCAGGGTGTCCGGCTTAGAGAGGTTTCACTGTAAATCAGGCATTTGATCATTCAGAGCCATAGTTGCGTGCTATGCAATCACGAACAAACATTATCACTTGAGATAAATGACCAAGACACTCGTCAAAAGTAAGATCATGCGAGTTTTCTTGGTGTCCGGCTTAGAGAGGTTTCACTGTATTACCGAAAGAAGTTCAGAGATGAAAATACATGTGCTGTGGATTCATGCAGAGCTGTCGCCAAAATGTAAACGAGCAAATTTAACAATATATCTTTAATATAGGATAAGTTAATAATTTGTGTGCAGCTTTATACAAAGCTGTCTATTCCTACACATGTATCTATAACTAAACCATGAATAACTGCCGGAGTTAACTCTTTCAACACTACAAACCACTTCTGTGATGTTTGCAAACAGTGTAGATCCAGATGAGACGGCTCGTAACGAGCCGTCTCATCAGGATCTACACTTTTTGCAAGTCATTTTCATATTTTATCAAAACAAAAAACCCACACATGTTTATAAATGGACTAGTCTGAAAATCATTTTGTGATGATTTGATTGGTCGGAAAATTAACATGTCATAGTCCATTCCAATTACTTAGGGTTGGAAGGTTAACTCCCTTACTGCATAAGCATAGTGTTTGTATACATGCATTGCAGTGTCTGTGAATAGGAGTAAATGTTGGCAAAACATTCAGCTCACATATAAAATTAAATACTTCTAATTGATTGTAAATATAGTTTTGTTTAAAAATTAAAGAAGACGAAATTCAGAGATGACAATATACAAGCAAATCATTCAATGGGCCCTGATCTATCTCAGACACACCAGTATCCATTTATAACACTGCTGTAATTAAACACATATCCCCATCTTTTGCCTAAGATTGTTTTGGCGATAGTGGCATATTCTCGAAATCTGTACACAAAATCAAACTTGCTGATTTCAAGCACGAAATTTGAGAATGTGCTCAGAACGTTTTATAATCAGGCCATGAATTAATAGAAAGCTGCTTCTCACGAGTGCTTTCCCGAAATACCGTCCGAACCAGCAGACTGCTAACATCTTCACCGTATTTTTATATAGTATCATATATTCGTGATCCACCACAACAAAAACGTGGCTAATTGACATTTTGACCAGGGTAGCTCATGATCAATGAGCTGAATCATGCAGACGGAGCTGGGGCCCGTTTCACTAAACTTCTTACGACTAAAATGTTTGTAAGTGCAATTTTAGGATCGTCTTGAAATTTAAATTTATGGATTTACGTTTATTGAGCATAGGCTGCTTATGCAGCCTATGCTCAATAAATGTAAATCCAATCATTATCTACAAGACAAGTGTTAATGTGAAATACAGACTATCATAATTTTGCTCTTACGAACGTCTTAGTCATAAGAAGTTTTGTGAAACGACACCCTGGTGTTCTCATGGAGCACGTTTCTGCAACTCAATAGCGAATAGTATAGTTCCTGTCAGACCACACATATTTTCAGGCTGATCTGGGACTACACTGGTAGAAAATTCAATAAAAAGCCACATTTTCTTGTGGTGGGTGACATATTTGGACATACACACAAGCTCAATTGAAGGGGAAAATACATGTTCACAAAATTGAAATAACTTTTTTTTTGGTAAAATATTTTGAACAGATGCAGAATGAAACGGATTGATCACTTCAAAATGTTCATCAACTTTCAACATACACAGGATAAACAAGATGTCTTAATCTAGTTGACAATAATTTTGTTTAAACAAAATAATGGCATAAAAGTTTATCAATAGACGAGGACATTATAGTTAACAAACTATTAACACATAACAAGACGATCGCCGGTGAGTGTTTGTTTAATGGTGTTTAACGGCTTATCAACAGCTAAGGTCATGTAATGCCGGGCAAACGGGTTCGATCCCATTTTAACCTGCTGCATTGGGGGTGGGGTGGTGGGGGGGTGGTAAATCCCAACATCAGAACGGAATTTTACATCGAGAACAAATATATTCAGCCCTGAAATTAGAAGAACCTGACCTGGTGCCAGGTCCATACAACACCAAAGTCACTTGGCCCCTTCCCCTAAAATAAGATTACTAATTATCGTAATACTCACATAAGGGGTATAACCAGATTCAACTGTCACACACAAAATGCCAAACACGTATGTGAGGGCCAAACCAGGTCTCCAGTCAGAATTCCGGTGAAGATGAACCCCGATCGTTAAATTACACATCGCATACTCCCACCTGCCACCCATTGCCGGCGAGTGTATCACACATAGTCAAGATCACCTGAAGTTATTAGCCGCTAATATGAGCAGCCATTGACAAAGTTTAGTAATGATATGGCCAACATATCAGGAGATACAAAACATTCTGACATTCAAAATTGTTCACGATACAACGTTTACGCCAGAATTGTGACCGCTATGTCTCACTTTCCACTAAAGTGGCCGAGACAAAAATGAATAATTCCAGCACAAAAATATTTATACAATTCCCTAACATTTGATTGGCCCGTAGCAAGTCTATCTCCAAAATTTATATCCCAGTAAACTCCCACACCGAACTACTTTCCGTAATCGTGAAGCGCAGTTAAAATAATTCTTAAGAAAACGGAAAATAAACACATTTTCTTGATGAATTTATTTCAAATGCTGGAATTATAAGGAATGAATGGCCTTTTTGTGGAATTTATCGGGGATATAAACTTGGAAAAGTCGCGGGAATACTGGACGAGGCCTTAAAAAAATTACAATTTTCGAAAAAAATAATAATAAAAAAAAAAGTTTAATTTTTGTTCTCGAAAATTGTAATTTTTTATCGCTTCGTCCAGTATTCCCGCGACTTTTCCAAGTTTATACCCCGATAAATTCCACAAAAAGGCCATTCATTCATATATTGCATCGTTGACTAAACTGGAAATTCATGCAACTCACAGGCACTTAAGGTGTGTATCATTTAAACAAATGGTCGAGTTAGTACTCAGTGATATAAATACACTGACCACAACAAAACCATAAGTGCTAATCCATGAAATTAATACATTACATGAGCCACTAGCTGAGAAAATATACCTTACGGCATTCACGACCAGAGTAGTCCCTGAACAGATTGCGCATTTGTGCAGTCTGATCAAGGCCTACACTGTTCGCCATTCAAACCATAACGATTACATGAGACTGTGCAAAATGATCAGAATCTACAAATGTGAAAATATGATATATTCATGTTTGATAGCATTTGAAGTGATGTCAAATCATGTAAATTATTCTAAAGTGCTGTCAAAGCATGTTTTTGATGATAAAAATGGAAAATAGAAAATAAACCGCAGACGAGAAGATTTTAAGATAGTGGTGTAAGGGTAAATACCATAAATATGTCTGTACGAAGATTTTTATTAATGTGCTTCTCACATTAACGTGGTTAACTAACGTTACCATTTAGCACATATGTGCAGACATCGTTTCATTTGGACACATGAACTAAATAGGTTTCCAACATCAGCTGTTAGAAATGAAATTTTGCCCTTGCAAACTTCTTAGTCTTACGAAGTTGAGTGTTTGTTTGTTTGTTTGTTGGGGTTTAACGGCCTAGCAACAGCTAAGGTCATTTAAGGCTGGGTCAATGGGTTTAGTACTAAATCCCATATATTACCTGCGCAAATGGGGGGAAATCCCCAAATCAGAACAGAAAATTTACAATAAACAAGAAATGCGTCTGTCGAACGCGGATGCCACCTGCAGCATATTTGAGAAACTGTGACAAATTGGTTAACCGAAAAGTGTGACGGACGGACGGCGGACGGACGGACGGACGGACGTTCTTACGGTACTATACTTATGTGGCTTATCACATGTTAAATATTAGCCACATAAAAGGATTTTTAGCCACATGAAAGGATTTTTTAGGTGGCTAATTGTAACCAACCCTATCCTTTACTAAGTCCATAACCCTGTGTTATGACGCAACACAACTCTGCATTCTTTTTTATGAAAACCACACGAAACTTGGCGAGTCTTAAAATTCCTACGCGTTTCCTAGTATTGGCTGATAAGCTTGATATCAAGACACTAACCTGGTATTTCTATGTACACGGTTCATGAAAATATGAATTGCACATTTGTTGTTATGTCATGTAAGTAAAAAACAAAGCGACAAATATATCTGTAAATAAGACAACAAGTCATCATGAGAAGAAGAGATTTATTGAGTTTGAGACCAAAATATTTCTCCCTCAACAAGTACTTAGCAAGAGAAGTATGCTTAGCAATTTTGGTGAAATAGGCTACTGATGTCTCGGTCAATGGTTTTACATCAGGCTGCATAAATGAGATAGTTTATCAGGGTTACCTCATTTGCAGAAACATCAGCGGCTAGCTTAGTTGCAGAAACGTGACACTACAAATACGAGTATTTGAATGGTCTAGCTATACTAGTCATAAAGTCCATAAGCCCCCTTTTCTCATGGTGGGTCATAATAATGATAATAATCTGTCTGAGAGCGAGGTAATGAGGCATTTACAAATGATATAATGATGTCAAATAGACTTTCGGGCTGACAAAGCGGAGCCAAGATCATCTTCAACAAATATAGGTCAGGGGGCCGTTTCACGAAACTTTGTACGACTAAAATGTTTGTAAGTGCAAATTTAGGACCGTCTTGATATTTCAATTGATCGATTTACATTTATTGAGCATAGGCTGCATATGCAGCCTATGCTCAATAAATGTAAATCCAATAATTGTCTACAAGAAAACATTGTTAATCTGAAATTTACAGACTATCATAATTTTGCACTTACGAACATTTTAGTCGTACGAAGTTTAGTTAAACGGCCTCCAGGTTAATGTTTTACACCACTTTTAGTCATAAAAATATGAAATAATACGATTCAGTACATATAAATACTTAATACCCTGAAAATGTACTGACAAGATTAGCACACAATTTTGATGAAATCTGCTACTGATCAGATAGCACGGACTCAACTGGGTTTATGTGATCACAAAAATCGTAAGATCCCCTCTGTCAGCCAGAGCCTAAATAAATAACCTATTTTCAGCAAGTTCCACCCAAAAAGTCCGACAAATCTACTGGATGTGGTGTGTATGTCTGTCAGGCATAGCGGTAAGGCACAATGATTGATCAGTCTGTTATGCCACACCAACATCCTATGTTCAACATCACCTATCACATAATTATGAGACGTGCCATGTAATTTTGTACCTTCAGACATCTGCATAATTTCATTAAACGTGTTTCCAAAATTTACAATATTTTTCATAAATAAAGTCACAAGTTGACAAAATGTTCAGAGTACATGTGGTATAATGTATTTAATGAAATTACGCAGATGTCCGAAGGTACAAAATCACATGATGTGCATCTCATATGATTCGCTGTTTTCGTGTATTATTGTTGTACATGTATACATATTCTTTGTGTCTGTCTCAATAGCCACATTCAAAGGCATGGCAAAACACTGCAGGCCCAGAAAAAAATATATATTCTGAATGTATATTGCATTGATTATGTCTTTTATCTTATTTTTTTTGTCGTCTGCCGTTTATTTTCTATTTTCCATTTTTATCATCAAAAACATGCTTTGACAGCACTTTAGAATAATTTACAACATGCTTTGACAGCACTTCAGCATCATTTCCATTGGAAATGATTCTGAAGTGCGGTCAAAACATGTTTTTATTGAGAAATAAGGCAAGATATAAAAGCAACAGCAGACAACAATTGTTGTGAGTAGAAGTCTAAGGGTTAACTTCCTGACTTTCACTACAAGATTTGCAATCGCTGGCTTGCCCAGGCATTCATAATCAAACCATCATTTAAATGATTACATTTAGAATATGTGATGGAATGGCAAACAGTACAGATCCTGATCAGGCTGCAGATATACAGGCTGATCTGGATCTACACTGGTCGAAAAACACATAAGCCCAATTTCTCCAGTCACATTCACATTTTTGTGACCACTTATGTGAACCATTTTAAAAAGAAAAATATTTACTAAAATACTACTATATTAATATTTTGTATACTAAGATTTTGATGGTTGAGCCTGAGCATTTTTTTGGCAATCACAGGTTGTGGTATGCGATAAATGCGTGAAATAGATCAGCACAGTATTAAATCACTCGGCAGGACAGTAGATATGTATCTACCCATAATGATGCATAACTGGGTCCGTGCTGATAAAACTTCACGAGCATATACTCCATGCCCATGCTCGAAATCAGGAAGTTTGATTGGTCGATACAGAGCACAGCTCGGTTTCGGCCAATCAAACTTTATGACGAAATCAGGTCGATTGATTGGTCGATACAGAGCACAGCTCGGTCTCGGCCAATCAAACTTCATGACAAAATCAGGAAGTGTGATTGGTCGAGACTGAGCACAGCTCAGTCTCGGCCAATCAAACTTTCTGATTTTGAGTACAAATTTGGAGAATGCGCTTAGAATGTTTTGTAAGCAAAGTCACTGGCAAACATGTACAAATACTACAAACATACAGAAAGAACTGTGTTTCGAGAAAGCACCATAATTATTTGAGTGTGTAAAAATATAAAATGGTGCAAAATTTGTTCACGAGTTATCAACTTGTTTTAAGGCATCTTCCAGTCGACTGGTTATCTGAAACAGAGAGAAGAGAGATGACCGGTCAGTGTTGGTCAGAGAATGGCTATGATTGATTGATTGATTGATTCGGTTGTTCTTAAGTCTGTTCAACAGCAAGGTTGTATGTGGTTGTGACTGGAGAAATAGGGCTTACGGAATGTGTGACCAGTGTATCTCCTCATATCAAATAGCACACTCCAGTGCCCTGATCTATATTCCTTGTTAGAAGCACGACGGGTATTTCATTGATAGAATGGCGAGCAGTGCAGATCCTGATCAGACTGTGCACAGGCTGATCTGGATCTACACTGGTCGCAAGACACATAAGACTTATTTTATTAATGCCCTTGTATGGGAAGCAATGCATATTGATCAGACACTGAAATCGCAATAAAAACATTATCGGGGTATAAACTTGGAAAAGTTGCGGGAATACTGGACGAAGGCCGGAAGGCCTTGTGACGTCGTCCAGTATTCCTGCGACTTTTCCAAGTTTATATCCCCGATAAATTCAACAAAAAGGCCATTCATTCCTTATAATTCCAGCATTTGAAATCAATTCATCAAGAAAATGTGTTTATTTTCCGTTTTCTTAAGACTTATTTTAACTGCGCCTCACGGTTACGGAAAGTTTACTGGGATATAAATTTTGGACAGAGACTTGCTACGGGCCAATCAAATGTTAGGGAATTGTGTAAATATTTTTGTGCTGGAATTATTCAGCAATGAAGTGATCTTGAAAGTGAAAAAGTGAAAGGATTTAATGTCCCAGCAACAGCTATTAAAGGTCATATAGAGACGGGACCACAGTTTAAAGTCTCATCCGACAGACCAGTGGGATGGAAATACTATGACAGTATTTTTGATGCCCTAGGCGAGATTGAACCCACAACCTCCGGATGGGAAGTCCGGTGTTCTAACGCCTCGGCCACAGCCCATCCCATGAAGTGATCTTGATCCAATGTTATACACCTTTACTACAATGAATCACTCGTTTAAACCGGTCTCATTTGAATCAACAATGTATGCATTGGGTTTATAGTCTGTGACGTCTGAAAGTGTTAACCCCGACATTGTTGAATTAACAAATTGTTGTGTTACATTTTTGTTTAATAATTCTCATGAAAAATATGTTTTGACAGCGCATGAGAATCGTCTCCAATGGAGACGATTCTTATGCACTGTCAACACAAGTTTTTGCTTAATAATGTAAATAATAAGCAAAAACAGCATACAACAATATTTGGTCCGCCTTTTAAGGATCAAACGACTGTCTCTTTAATAAAACTAAATTTGAGTGTGCAGGCATGTTTGCATAATGTCTTTAAACTCCTGACAACACATGTTTTTGTGAAACAAATACAACTAACAATGGCTAGCCAATCCCATCGCTGGCAGCTTTGATAATAAAAAAAGAAAGAAAAAAAACAAATTACTTTAACATTTTTGCTTTACAAATAAGTCCTCATTGACCTTGACCTTGGGCAGTTGGATGTGGGTAGTATGCAAAACAAAGCACCATCACTAGACACACATTGTGGCCAAATATTATCAAAATCGTTGAAGCGGTTCATAAGTTACATACGAAAACAAGAGGGCCATGATGGCCCTAATTCGCTCACCTGACTCCATGAACACCAGACGAGAATGTGACATTGAGTTCATATGTTTTAAAAAAATTGTGCTATTTTTAGATGGCGGTCATCTTGGATTAAGCGTTGACTCTCTCATTTTACCAAATCTGAAAATGCTTCACCCAAGGATCTGAACTTCCTATGAAGTTTGGCCAGCATCGGCCATGTGGTTCCTGAGAAAAAGACGTTCAAAATCTCGAATAAATGGACATTTTGGTGGCCATCATGGATGACATAATCATCCGATTCCGACAAATATTGCACCAGAGCAATCGCCTCATCTATACCTTCAATTTGATATATGACCTGAGCATATTCGGTCAAAAATAAAATTTGACCCCAATTTGACCCCACGTGCCACGCCCATTTTTGACCCCGGGGTCACCATTTTAACAACTTTGAAAGAGCATTGCACATCGATCATTCCTACCAAGTTTCGTCGAAATACGGCTAGCGGTTCATGAGAAGATTTTTTAAGAATTGACTCTATTTTTAGACGGCGGCCATCTTGGATTAGCGATGAATCCATTTTAACAAATCTGAAAAGGCTTCACCTATGGACCATAACTTTCAAGTTTGGCTACCATGGGCCAAGCGGTTCATGTGAAGAAGAATTTTGAAATCTAATAACAGAACGACCTTTTGACCTTTCGGCGGCCATCTTGGATGACATAACCATCCGATTTCGACAAGAAATGCACCAGAGTGATCGCCTCATTGATACCTTCGATTTGATATATAACATGACCATATTCGGTCAAAAATAAAATTTGACCCCAATTTGACCCCACGGGCCAAGCCCATTTTTGACCCCGGGGTCACCATTTTAACAACTTTGAAAGAGCATTGTACATCGATCATTCCTACAAAGTTTTGTCGAAATCCGGTTGGCGGTTCTTGAGAAGAAGATTTTTGAAGAATTTGTGCTATTTTTAGACGGTGGCCATCTTGGATTACGTAATGACGTCATTTTAACAATTTTGTAATCCCCCTACCTAAGGACCATGACCATGAAGTTTGGTGACTATAGGCCCAATGGTTACCGAGGAGAAGACGTTTGAAAATGTTCACGGACGACGGACGACAGACGACGGACGACGGACGACGACGACGACGGACACATTGCGTTAACAATAGCTCACATGAGCTTCGCTCAGGTGAGCTAAAAAAAAAAAAAACCACTGTTAACATTTTTGCCTTACAAATAGGTCCTCAATTGACCTTGACCTTCGGCGGTCGGATGTGGGTCGTATGCAAAACAAGACGCACATTGTGGCCAAATATTATCAAAATCGGTGAGGCGGTTCATAAGTTATTGAAAAATGAAAGGTGTTACTAACGTACACACATACGCACACATGTACATGTACTAATGCTATATCGGTGAGGGGATAATAAGACACAAGAGTGCTGAAGGTCACAACATACGCCTGTAAGCATTATAGGAATGAATGGCCTCTTTGTGGAATTTATCGGGGTATAAACTTGGAAAAGTCGCGAGAATACTGGACGAAGGCCGGAAGGCCTCGTCTATTATTCCCGCGACTTTTCCAAGTTTATATCCCTGATAAATTCAACAAAAAGGCCATTCATTCCTTATAATTCCAGCATCTGAAATAAATTCATCAAGAAAATGTGTTTATTTTCCGTTTTCATAAGAATTATTTTAACTGCGCCTCACGGTTACAGAAAGTAGTTCGGCGTGGGAGTTTACTGGGATATCAATTTTGGACAGAGACATGCTACGGGCCAATCAAATGTTAGGGAATTGTGTAAATATTTTTGTGCTGGAATTATGAATATATAACACATAACACAGCAGACGACAATATTCGGATCCCGAACACTAAGCTACTTACACCTCTATGAAAGTCAATTTGTCCCTGCAGGTATGTCTTCGTGACGGCTTTAAAGTCCGCATTACGGGACGTCTGGAAGTGCGAGATCTCCGCCATTGTCCCGAATGATATCACGTCTGCTCGTTGTCTCATCGTCTGCGCCACGGTGTCCATCATCTTCCCGTCCTGATTCAGTTTCCAACAATCCTTCGCTTTCGCCACCGCACCCTGGTGTAGCAAGTGATGATACATAGAGGAACTTACGTGGCTGATTATTTAATATCAGGGCTCCAGATAAGGAATTAGTAATTGAGTATTGTCACTCCATCATTTCTGTAGCAATATGGTATTTCAAAATTGTAATTGGGTAAAATAAAATCACACTATTGTTTACACATCAACAGACAGCAGTTGTTGAATAGTTTGCTTTGAAATGAAATACCAAGATGTGTTTTAAGCAAATACACAGATTATCTGGAGCTCTGTAATATGATATTTATTAACTCATTTCATGCTGGCGATTCCCTATTTTGCTGATAGAAAAATCTGATATGTTTTCTCGTATCTCCATAAAAGTATATGGTGTGGCCACCATTTGGTTCAAATGAGTGGTCACAACATATACTTTCGATGAGAAATGAGAAAAATTGCAGATCTTTTTTTAGATTTTAATATATCCATATATGGGTATTCTGCATGGAATAGGTTTACCAGTTTACTTACTTCATAAGAAACAAAGCTATGCTCGGCAACAAGTTTAATAAATATCATATTAACTCATCCCAAATGTTAGAGATTCCATTCATTGCACAAGCAAACATCATACATTGAAACTACTGATCATTTCGCATGTTTTATGTAACAAGCTCATTTGCATATTTATTACACTAGTGTATTATGATTTGTATTGCACTGTGTTATTACACTAGTGTATTATGATTTGTATTGCACTGTGTTATTACACTAGTGTATTATGATTTGTATTGCCTGTGTTATACTCCAGTGTTATGATTTGTATTGCACTGTATTATTTTATACACCTTAGTGTTATTATGATGTATTGCACTGTGTTATTACACCGTGTAATTAATATTTGTATTTGCACTGTGTTATTAGACCAGTGTATATGATTTGTATTGCACTGTGTTATTACACCAGTGTATTATGATTTGTATTGCACTGTGTTATTACACCAGTGTATTATGATTTGTATTGCACTGTGTTATTACACCAGTGATATTGATGTATTTGTACTGTTGTTATTACACAGTGTATTAATGATTTGTATTGCACTGTGTTATTACACCAGTGTATATGATTTGATTGCACTGTTGTAATTACACCATGTATTAATATTTGTATTGCACATTAGTGTTGTTACACCAGTGTATATGATTTGTATTGCACTGTGTTATTACACCAGTGTATATGATTTGTATTGCACTGTGTTATTACACCAGTGTATTAATGATTTGTATTGCACTGTGTTATTACACCAGTGTATAATGATTTGTATTGCACTGTGTTATTACACCAGTGTATTATGATTTGTATTGCACTGTGTTATTACACCAGTGTATTATGATTTGTATTGCACTGTGTTATTACACCGTGATAATGATTTGATTGCACTGTTTACACCATGTATATGATTTGTATTGCACTGTGTTATACACAGTATTATGATTTGTATTGCAGTGTTATACACAGTGTATTAGATTTGTATTGCACTGTGTTATTACACTATGATTTGTATTGCACTGTGTTATTACACTAGTGTATTATGATTTGTATTACACTGTGTTATTACACTGCAGAAGCCTATGTTATGCAATAAACCATTATACGTGGCTGTGACTGGAGAAATGGGGCTTATGGGATTTGTGACCAATGTAGCTGATCAATTAGCAAACTTCAAGTAGTTTGATAATGATCTGTACTGCATATGCAGCCTATGTTCAATAAATGTAAATCCAATAATTGTTAACAAGAACACATTGTTATTGTGAAATCATAATTTTTCACTTACAAAACATTTTAGTCATACAAAGTTTAGTGAAACGGGCCCCTGATCTGCGCTGGTCGCAAAGCCCATAAGCCATATATCTCCAGTCACTCAACCACAATAATGTATAAAGACCTCAAACATACATTCATCGTGTGTATCTGTAGCCTATTTCACCAACATTGCAAAGTATACTTATCTACCAAAGTATACAGTCAAACTTGTGTATCTGTAGCCTATTTCACCAACATTGCAAAGTATACTTATCTACCAAAGTATACAGTCAAACTTGTCTTAAGCAAGCGGCAATGGGAAAGTCCAAAATTGCTTGCTTAACACAGGTGGGTGCTTAATGGAAGTTCATCTTGGACCGACTTATAACTTGTTCCATATAGATTTATATGTACAATTAATGTACAGTCAAACTGGTCTTAAGTTCATATCATATGTACATCATGATATCCAGTGTTTACTTTAATTTCGAATACTCATTGATCTAAGCGGCGCTTATGTCAATTAGAAATGCCAAACACGCGTCTTTGTATAAAAAAAAAAGAAAGAAGAAAAATCGGGATTTCTGAAGACCCCCCCCCCCCCCCCCACCCCACCCCGCTACTGGATAATGTGTAAATACAATGTGCACAATAGCACAATAGAATGGATTATCAAACGGAACGTTTAATAATTTGATGTGTCAATCGCGTGTTGTTACAAGATGTACCAGTTCGTCCGAAAACCACCAGTTTGTCTGGTGTATGTAGTTAGGCCACGGTCAGCATAGCTCGGCTCATAACAGCAGTCCCCATGCCACGCTCGCTATAACTTGCACATTATGATGCATGCAAATTAATCCTTTAAAATTCACTTAAAATATCATTTATGAACTTGGATGTGCATAAATTCTGTATATTTAGTGAATACCAAACTGAATTATCATAAAAACCGGGTTACGTTAACATCGATTGTAAAAAGTTGAAAAAGGACGAAACTACGTAGGTACGAAATAGCCGAAATTGTCCGTGATATTTACAGACTTTTTCATGTTTTCTGACAATACAGTTAGCCATATTTGGTTGAAATAAACGCGCGTTTGCGTGTTTGCATGTGTTTGTTTGTCTGGTTGAGAGTATTCGGAGGGAGTTAACTATACCGGCCTTTACTTGTTATCAGCGATTGGCTGTACTGTATAAATAACTTGGCCACGAGAATAACACGTGTTTTGAACTGACAACTATAGTAGCCAGAAGCAATGTTTGGCCACAGGTGGAAGACTCGGACCTATGACACCGAACAAATGCCTATTAAAAAAAATCCCATTACCCCACCCACTTGGTCTCGTGCATTACCATCTTCTATAAAGAGAAGATGGTAATATACGAGACCAAGTGGGTGGGGTAATGGGATTTTTTAATAGGCATTTTTTTGGTGTCATATGTCCGAGTCTTCCATCTGTGTGTTTGGCTAGGGGAAACTATCGACCCGTGACTTTTATTGTCACAGCGGGTAGGCATGATTTTAGTGAATCGCGTAATGATGTGATGAAAATTTGGTCAAACAATCGGGTGTCATAAAACAAATTGAAATGGTATTGTAAACTGTTTGGCAGGCCTGCAATTAGCGAGATTTAGGTCACTGGGTGGGAAATGGGGATTACCTGAACGAATTTGGTTCCAGCTTTTTTTTTTAGAATTTCCGATATTTTCCGAGAATGGTCGCTAAAACGATGATTTCGAGTCAAAATGGAAGATTTTGCATGGCCGTTGGCCGCGTTAGACAGGTTCACGCTTAATACAGGTGCATTTTAGAGTAAGTTTCATTGGGGGGAAATAAAATGGCCGCTTAACGGAGGGAGACGCTTAATACAGGTGGCCGTTAGTACAGGTGCGACTGTACTTTGAGGGAGTAATCATTTATTTTTCCTGAAATGCATTATTTCATATAGAACTAACAAATGCATATATTTCATGATTAAAAGTATGCAGAATTATTATACTGAATTTATTACATTATCACAGCCAATGTAATAAATTCAGTATAATACAAATTAATAGATTTATCCTATAATTGAAAATTTCTCCCTCAAAGTATACTTTGCTACAAAAGTATACTTTGCAATGTTGGTGAAATTGGCTACTGGGTAGTTGACTGTGCAATGATGAGCCCCTTACCTCGTGAACTTTTAAAATATCGGGAAACTGGCCCAAGATTCCCTTGTACTCGTTCAGGATGTCAATCAAAGGTTCAAGGTCATTTCTCGGCTGAAACAAACCAATGTCAAGGTCAAGTTTATTATAAAATCATTTTGCTTAATTGGGAAGAATGATCGCATGGGGCATCACAGTTTTGGAATATGGCCATAAAGCCTTTTCTTACACTTTTCTTAGTCTTTGTACAGTCTGATCAGGGTCTGCACTGGTCACCATTCAGTCGGTGTATGTTTTGTTTGTTTGTTAGGGTTTAACGGCCTATCAACAGCTATTAAGGTCATTTAAGGCCGGGTCAATGGGCTTAGTACTAAATACCGTGTATTACCTGTACAAGTACATGTACATGTTCAAGTACATGTACAAATGGGGGGAAAATCCCAAACTCAGAACTGAATATTTACAATAAACCAGATGGTCGCGGCCCGCATGTTGAGCCCGCTGAGGCATATGATGGTCTCAGAGTGTATTTATTTGAAGTTTGATGCCCAGTAAGCATACAAAGTTTCAAGCAAGTCTCACTTACGGTTACAGAGACAGTAGGTATGTGAAAACCTTAACGCAAATTTTGACAGAAACTTAACGCAAACTTCTAAGTCATTTGACCTTGACATAGGGGCAGAGGGGCCGCATGAGTGGGACACAGAATGAATATATGGATGATGACTAATAAGCATATGAAGTTTTAAGTCAATGTGACTTAGGACTGCAGAGATATAAGGTATTTAAAAACTTTAACGCAGATTTCGGAACGCAAACTTCTAAGTCATTTGACCTTGACCTTGGGCACAGGGGCCACATGAGTGGGATACAGCATGAATATATGGATCATGACTAATAAGCATATGAAGTTTCAAGTCAATGTGACTTAGGACTGCAGAGATATATAAGGTATTTAAAAACTTTAACGCAGATTTCGGACGCACGGACGCAGACGGACGGACGGACGGACGGACGGACGGACGTTCTTACAGTACTATACTTATGTGGCTTATCACATGTTAAATATTAGCCACATAAAAGGATTTTTAGCCACATAAAAGGAATTTTTAGGTGGCTAATTGTAACCAACCCTAACCTTTACTAAGTCCATAACCCTGTGGGGCTAGCCACATAAGTATAGTAGTCAGGGCGGACGGACGGACGGACGGACGGACGGACGGACCGAACGGACGGACTGACAGACGGACGGACGGACGGACGGACGAACTTACATTTCGGACCTTAGGGGGTACTTGCTATATAAAAGATCAAAGGAAATACCCCGTAAGACACAATAGGCTTACGGGGTACGGAATAAGTTCCATTGTCTTCTATTGTCTTAGGCCACATCCCCTACCCCATAAGTACCCTAATGTGTGCCCGGACGGACGGACGGACGGACGGACGTTCCAACATTTTGGGTTTATGGGGTATTTCCATTGTTTGAAGAACAATGAAAAAGCCCCTAAACAACAATAGAGTTTATGAGCTTACGGAATATTACAAAGGAATCTTTTGTTCCTAACCCCGCCCCTAAGCTCTCAAACCCCCGGACATTGGCCCGGACGGACGGACGGACGGACGGACGGACGGACGCACGCACGCACGGACACCCGGACGTCATTGTGATCACTATGTCTCGCTTTCTGCAAGCGGGCTCGACAAAAACTATATATTCAGCCCTGAAATCAGAATAATCCTGATCTGATGTCAGGTCCTCGCCACAGCAGAATCACTTGGCCCCCTCCCAAAAGCAGTAGTATCAGTAAGATCTTACTACTTTTAAATGAGCAATAACCCTAATCAACTCCCAGGAAACAAACGAGCCAAAGATAAAAACGTACCTGAGGGTCAAACCAGGCAAATCGTGATTCCTATAAGGAGGAACCGCTACCGTTAATTTACGCCGTCGCGTTCACCTGACCAACCACCCACGTCAGTCAGAGTAACACTGATCATCCTTCTAACAAACAGTAAGGGCCCGTATCAAACTGCATGAGTGTGCTAACATAACTGCAACGACTGTCTGGTTCACCAAACCTGCCCAAATTTTACGGTCATATAAACAATGCAAAAACAATTTTATTTTTCGATAACATTAAATTTTATCAAAATTTAAGAATGAGCCTTCTTTTTATTTCGTGAAATTTGGTCCAATATTGATTTTATTGTGTAAAAACAATTTCCACATGTTAAATCCCCATAGAGTGAAGATGTCTATAGGGATTTAACATGGGGAAATGTTTCTAATTTCAGAAATACTGGACCGATTTTCATAATGTAACTTTTGTTTTCTTAGTTAGATCATTTCCAAGCTCCTCCACCAGGTTCTCCACCTCTTTTTCCCCATGTTAAATTCCCATAGAGAACTCATATATACTCATAATATTTGACCAAATGTCACGAAATAAAAACAATGCTCATTCTTATTTAATATGATAAAAACAATTTTATTTTTAGTTTTTGCATTGTTTATATGGCCATAAAATTTGGGCAGCTTTCATGAACCAGACAGTAGACCGATTACAAATTACACCAGTCCTATGCAGTCATATATGCGAACTCACTGTATTCTTGGGGCAGGTTAGACCAATGTGTATGTGTTAGTGTTTACAACATACCTGTTTTTCGAACATTTCACCAATCTGGTTATACGTATCACCTGTGTAGTCTATTGCACTCGTTAACGCTCGCGAACCTGAAATATAGGTCAATGTACTCGTACGCTGGCTGTTGATTGGTCATTTGGAGGCGAGCTCGCAGCTGAGTTAACATTTAAATCAGCACACAGTAACTGTGTGCTGATTTAAATGTTAACTCAGCTGCGAACTCACAACAAAAATACACTGTAGTATAGTGGTAAAGGAGAGCATTAATTAGCTTTAAAATTAAATATATTTATTAACTCCGTGTGATCAACTGTAGCTTTTGTGACATTTGACAGACAAGTGGCCATACATATTTCGACCAAATTCTAATTTTCCAATTCATGCTCAGAGCTCCAGTTAAGGCGAATAATTGGACCAAATTTTCCGGGCATGTTTCTTATTTCTTCACGAAAAATGGCAAGCTGGGATTGCTTTAGAATCGTCTCATCGAGACGATTCTAAAGCACTGCCAACTTGCCAATTTTGGCTAAGAAATAACGAAAGTCTCACCAAAATGATCAAATTACGCACCTTAACTGCAGCCCTGACGTTGTGTAATGGTCAAATGAGGCTACATGTCTCCTATTGCTATCAGTTGTGACGTTCCATTTCCACTAATGCACCAATGGCATAACAGAGCTACAGTTAAGGTGCGTAATTTGATCAACTTTGGGGGAAATTTTGTTATTTCTTCACCAAACAAGAGTTGTCAGAAGACAACGAAGCTCGCCTGTTGGCAGCCTTCACTCAAACTTGGCACAGTTGCATAAAAAAAGATGAATATTATATATAATTGACCTTGGGTTAAGGGGCGTGCGGTGGACCTTGACATTGGGGTCAGTGGTGCAAGGTGGGTCGTGGGTTTGCTATAGCATAATATAGCATATTAAGATGAATGCATGTATAAAATATCAATGCGCTCCCTGAAAACAGAAGTAAAACAAACTTTAACCCAAACGTTAAGTTTATGAACGCACTAAGTTGGTGATTTTCTACAGCATGATAGCTATTCACATGAGGAATGCATGTATGAATGTGCTAAGTTTGTGACCTTGGGGAAAGGGGTGGGGGTGGGTCATGGATTTGCTGCAGCACAATAGAGGGTCATCAGATGAATGCATGTATGAAATATCAAAGCGTTCCCTGTACAGAAACAGAAGTTACACATCTACCCCAAAAATTAAGTTTATGAACATGCTAAGTTTGTGACCTTGACCTTGGGGTAAGGGTTGGGTGGTGGGTTGTGGATTTGCTACAGCATGATAGAGGGTCCAGTATACCCACCCCCCCCCCCAGTTGTGGGGGTATAAATATCAAAGCGTTCCCTGTAAAGAAACAGAATTTACACATTTACCCCAACGTATAGTTTATGAACATGCTTAAGTTTGTGACCTTGACCTTGGGATAATGGTTGGTTGGTGGGTTGTGGATTTGCTACAGCATGATAGAGGGTCATCTGAGGAATGCATGTATGAAATATCAAGGCGTTCCATGAAAGGAAACAGATATTATAAGACATTTACCCCAAACGTTAAGTTTATGAATGTGCTAAGTTTGTGACCTTGACCTTGGGGTAAGGGCTGGGTGGTGGGTCATGGATTTGATACAGCATGATAGAGGGTCATCTGAGGAATGCATGTATGAAATATCAAGGCGTTCCATGAAATGAAACAGATGTTATAAGAAATTTACCCCAACGTTAAGTTTATTACCTTCACCTTGGGGTAAGGGTTGTGTGGTGGGTCATGGATTTGCTACAGCATGATAGAGGGTCATCTGAGGAATGCATGTACGAAATATCAAGGCGTTCCATGAAAGGAAACAGATGTTATAAGAAATTTACCCCAACGTTAAGTTTATGAATGAGCTAAGTTTGTGACCTTGACCTTGGGGTAAGGGTTGGGTGGTGGGTCATGGATTTGCTACAGCATGATAGAGGGTCATCTGAGGAATGCATGTATGAAATATGAAGGTGTTCCATGAAAGGAAACATAAGTTATAAGACATTTACCCAACGTTAAGTTTATGAATGTGCTAAGTTTGTGACCTTGACCTTGGGGTAAGGGTTGGGTGGTGGGTCATGGATTTGCTACAGCATGATAGAGGGTCAACTGAGGAATTCATATACAAAATAACAAGGTGTTCCATGAAAGGAAACAAAACATAATGCTAATGTAAAATGACAGCAAATAGCGTCGATACAATGCGTGGTTACCAATTACCGACATGTTCCAATTACCGGAATTATCACGACAGTCTGATAGCGAGGAGAAAATCGCCGATTCTTTATACCGGCATATTCGTTATAACGGCATATTCGTTATAACGGCAGATTCATCTCTGACGAACTATGCCGTTGTAACGAATTCTGACTGTATGAAATATCAAGGTGATCCATGAAAGGAAACATAAGTTATAAGACATTTACCCAACGTTAAGTTTGTGGACGCCGACGACGCCGGGGGTATGCCATAAGCTCTTATGCACTTCGTGCAGGCGAGCTAAAAATGGCAAGTTGGGAGTGCTTTAGAATCGTCTCATTGAGACGATTCTAAAGAACTCCTAACTTACCATTTTTGGTGAAGAACTAAGAAAAATACCTCGAATATTTCAGAGCTCCAGTTGGGGTGAAATTTTGTTATTTCTTCATTAAAAATGACAAGTTTGGAGTCCTTTAGAATCGTCTCATTGAGACGATTCTAAAGCACTCCCAACTTGCCATTTTTGATGGAGAAATAAGAAATTGACCTCCAAATTACGCAGCTTAACTAGAGCTCTGATATTTGGTCAAATTACGCATCTTAACTGGAGCTCTGGCATAAGGGACATTTTCAAACCATTGTGTACTTTCTCTTGATATTTTGGATATAAACAAGCAAATAAAATAATATATAGATGATAACACACTCCATGGAATATGTCATGTGACTGGTGCATTCATCACCTAATTCATGGCAAAAACGATGTACAATTTTTGCAACAAAACTTACTCAGTGATGAATCCAGATTAAATGTTACTGCCAATGATTTGAAGGCATGGCCAATCTTTTGATATTCTCGTGCATAAGCTACAAAGGAAATATGAAATAATATTTATAATAATTAATAAGACAACGGTTTTCCTTCTGATGAAAATGGCACATTACTACAGGTTATTTGTATTCACTGACACCGGTATGTAATCAAAAAGACCATCTGTTTCAATGAAATATGGATGAGTCTAGTTGTCTGCCGCCCAAGCAACCATTTGTCATATTTGTTAAGTTCTATCCATGGAAACAAACCATCTACAAATAATACAGCGAGTCAGTGTGTATCTAACACTTGTACAATGAAAATTTACGACAGATGTTCACAAAAATATGCCATACTTATATACTAACTGTAGCTGATGGCAAACAAACAAAAAAACGTCACAACACCCAACACAATTTCAGTCAGAAATATAGTTAACGCTTACACCGCTATCTTATTTTTGTTGCCGTCTGCTGTTTATTTTCTATTTTCCATTTTTATCATCAAAAACATGCTTCGACAGCACTTTAGAATAATTTACATTGGAAATGATTCTGAAGTGCTGTCAAACCATGTTTGTCTTGAGAAATAAGGCAAGATATAAAAGCAACAGCAGACGACAATTGTTGTGAGTAGCGGTCTAAGGGTTAATCAGCATTTCACATTACATGATATTTGGCAGCCATCTTGAAAATATGTATGAGACAGATGGCAAAAAAGTTTGTCCATCACTGTATTCGTTACTAGCGATAAACTACTTACGGCCAAGATATTTTTTCCTGTTATCGTAAGCTACTGTTACTAGCCCTCGAACATTTTCATCCATGTTTTTCACAAATTTACAGAAATTCTCCATCTTTCCGTCGCTACAAGAAGAAAAATTACGCTAAATAATATCGGCTGCCCACTGACAAAAGGGACTTGAGGGCATTTATGGTCAGTATAGATCCTGATCATCATGCGCAATAATACAGAGATGGATCACGATCTTTATTCAGAAGCCTAAACCAAAGATCTAGTGACATAATTGTGACCAGCATAGGCCCTGATCAGACTGCGCGCATGCGCAGGCTGATCTGGGGCTATGCTGGTCACAAACATTGTAAGGTACCTTTTCTCAGCTGAGAACCACTATGGATCAAACATCATTCCACAGTTGAAATAGATTCTTTGCAAAATCGACATAATTATGTGCCGACGTCCCAAGACAACAAAATGCAGCTCATGAAGACGAGTTTGCTGCGCCATATTTCATCAAAATCCATTGCATGTTAAGGAAACTATCAAATAATACTTACTTTGGAGTGGGGCGTGCTTTCAACACTTCAGCCATTGTTGTTGTTGTTCTAACCACGTGATCATGCACCTTGCAAATTCTCCACCTATTTTTTTTAGCCAAAATAGGACATTGTGACATGAACAACTAAGTTTTAACATTTTTTTTATTGATTGAAAGGAATTTTATTTTTTTCAGAGGTAAATGCACCTGTGGTGTGGGTGGGGGGAGGAGCTTCGGTGGGGGAGGGGTGGGGGGGGGGGGGGTTAACATGACATGTACAGCCCTGAAATTACAATATTCTTTTTAGAAATGAAATCACAATATCTTGCTCTGCTGCCAGGTACTCTTAACTTATGAAACCAGTTCTGTTGAATACTTGCTAATTTTGTATTGAATGATCCTTCCAGCTATTTCGGGCTGATTGATTGGAGTTTATGTCTGTTTAACAGCAAAGTCATATGCTGTATATTCAGCACTTAAATTATAATAAAAACTTTCAGCATATAAAGACAGTGTTCTGTAGCCTATTTCACCAACATTGCAAAGTATACTTATCTAGCAAAGTATACTTTGAGGGAGAAATTTACAATTTAAGGATAAATTTATTCATTTTTATTATACTGAATTTATTACATTATCACAGCCATTTTGACTGTGATAATGTAATAAATTCAGTATAATAATTCTGCATACTTTTAATCATAAAATAATATGCAATCGTTAGTTCTATATGAAATAATGCATTTCGGGAAAAATAAATAATTACTCCCTCAAAGTATACTTTGCTAGATAAGTATACTTTGGAATAATTCCAGCACAAAAATATTTACACAATTCCCTAACATTTGATTGGCCCGTAGCAAGTCTCTGTCCAAAATTTATATCCCAATAAACTCCCACGCCGAACTACTTTCCGTAACCGTAAGGCGCAGTTAAAATAATTCTGAAGAAAACTGAAAATAAACACATTTTCTTGATGAATTTATTTCAAATGCTGGAATTATAAGGAATTAATGGCCTTTTTGTGGAATTTATCGGGGATATAAACTTGGAAAAGTCGCGGGAATACTGGACGAAGGCCGGAATTGGAAATGTCGCGGGAATACTGGACGAGGCCTTCCGGCCTTCGTCCAATATTCCCGCGACTTTTCCAAGTTTATACCCCGATAAATTCCACAAAAAGGCCATTCATTCCTATAATGTTTATGAAATCGGCTACTGATCAAATGTAAGACACCCTTACTACTCCAGCAGCCTATTTCACCGACATTGCAAAGTATATTTATCTAGCAAAGTATACTTTGAGGGAGTAATCATTTATTTTTCCTGAAATGCATTATTTCATGCATATATTTCATGATTAAAAGTATTCAGAATTATTATACTGAATTTATTACGTTATCACAGCCAAATATTGTGATAATGTAATAAATTCAATATAATAACAAGAAACGAGGCAAAGCCACGAAGGCCAGGTTTTTTCCAAGCATGGACACTTGGATAACGTAATTATACCCATTTTTTGTAGACTAGATGGCCGTGGCCTGCATGTCGCGCCTTGGGGCGAGGCATGGACACTAAAAAAATAGATATAGTAGATGGAAAAACTTTAACGAAAAAACTTTAACCGGACACTCGGACGTACGGACGGACGGACGGACGGACGGACGTATGCCAAAATGCCGACGATATCGCGCTTTCCGCAAGCGGGTGTGACAATGATGATAAACACCCATGTGAAGTATCAAGGTGAAGGGTGAAGCAGTTGCAGAGATATAGTACACGAAAAAACTTTAACAAATAAATTCAAAGTAATTCGACCTTGACAGTGATCACAGGGGCCGCACGGTTGGGGGTTAGAATGAAAATATGGACGATGATAAACACCAATGTGAAGTTTCAAGGTAATGGGCGAAGCAGTTGCAGAGATGTATAACGAAAAAGTTTTAACCAAAAAATGTAACCAGACGTACGTTAAATTTTTTTTAAGAATTTATGCTATTTTTAGACGGCGGCCATCTTGGATTAGCGATGACCTCCATTTTAACAAATCTGAAAAAACTTTAACAAAAAAATTCAAAGTAATTTGACCTTGACATTGGGCACAGGGGCCGCACGGTTGGGGGTTAGAATGAAAATATGGATGATGATAAACACCCATGTGAAGTTTCAAGGTAATGGGCGAAGCAGTTGCAGAGATATAGTAACGAAAAAGTTTTTAACCAAAAAACTCGAACCAGACGTACGTTAAAAAGTTAACGTTGAAAATGGTAAGTCAATTACGTAGAAATAATAGGTGAAGGTAAAAAAAATGGTCATATGTTGGATAGTTGTATGTGGTAGGCACCCCTTGGTTATGAAGCTGTGAAAGTTTGGTGGTCCTAGGTGGTACAGTACCAAAGAATGGACTTAAACACGAAAACTTAACATTGTAAACGCGAAAACTTAACATTGAAAATGGCTAAGTCGACTGCGCGGAAAAAATGGGTGAAATTAAAAAAAAAGTAACATGTTGGATAGTGATATGTGGTGGGCACCCCTTGATTATGAAGCTGTGAAAGTTTGGTGGTCCTAGGTGGTACAGTACCAAAGAAATGGACTTAAACACGAAAACTTAACAGTAAACGCGAAAACTTAACATTGAAAATGGCTAAGTCGACTGCGTGGAAAAAATGGGTGAAGTTAAAAAAAAAGTAACATGTTGGATAGTGATATGTGGTGGGCACCCCTTGATTATGAAGCTGTGAAAGTTTGATGGTCGTAGGTGGTACAGTACCAAAGAAATGGACTTAAACACGAAAAACTTAACATTGTAAACGCGATTAAAACTTAAAACATTGAAAATGGCTAGTCGACGGCTGCGGCGGAAAAAACTAGGGTGAAAGTTAAAAAAAAAAGTAACATGTTGGATAGTGATATGTGGTGGGCACCCTTGATTATGAAGCTGTGAAAGTTTGGTGGTCCTAGGTGGTACAGTACCAAGAAATGGACTTAAACACGAAAAACTTTACATTGTAAACGCGAAAACTTAACATTGAAAATGGCTAAGTCGACTACGCGGAAAAAATAAAAAATGGGTCAAGTTAAAAAAAAGTAACATGTTTTGGATAGTGATATGTGGTGGGCACCCTTTGATTATGAAGATGTGAAAAGTTTGGTGGTCCTAGGTGGTAATGTAACAAAAGAAATGACTCAACACGAAAAACTAACATTGAAAATGGCTAAGTCGACTACGCGGAAAAAATTGGGTCAAGTTAAAAAAAAAGTAACGTGTTGGATAGTGATATGTGGTGGGCACCCTTTTGATTATGAAGTTGTGAAAGTTTGGTGGTCCTAGGTGTACAGTAACAAAGAAATGGACTCAAACACGAAAACTTAACATTGATTGTGGACGCGCCCGCCCGCCCGCCCGCCCGCCCGCCCGCCCGCCCGACTTTCGCCAATCCAATAGCCTGGATTTTTTTTCAAAAAACATGGCTAAAAATGAATAAATTTATCCTAAAATTGAAAATTTCTCCCTCAAAGTATACTTTGCTAGAAAAGTATACTTTGCAATGTTGGTGAAATGGGCTACAGATCACTTGGCCTCAGGTGTGAATCAAGAAAACTTTGCCATAGCGTTAAGATACAGGTACCCTCCCTTCGTCCGATAATACAGACTGAAACTTACACCTCGCCCATGTGAATTGCATTCGGCGGCGTTTGTAACGTGTGGAAAAACTTGCCGCCTGTGTATTCATCTTTCTCCGCTTTCCGTTTACCCTGCTTCCATTTCTGGAACAAACACAAACAATTATTATGGTGACTGGAGAAATAGAGATATACAGAATATACAGAATACCATGCTAGTTTATTTTCATATCATGTTTATAAAGTTAAAAAAACTTAATTTAATCTTGACTTTGGACATGGGTGTCTATGGATTAAAATATGCATGATGATAAGGAAGTATATGAAGTTGCAGAGATAATGGGTACCCGAAAACTTTAATGCAAATCTTACGGACGAAAATTTCTAAGTAATTTGACCTTGACCTTGGACATGAATGCGTAATGGGTGTGGTATGGAATGAAAATATGATGATAAGAAATTATATGAAGCTTTAGGTCAATCCGACTTACCGTTGTTAAGAGATAATGGGTACCCAAAAACTTTAAAGCGGACGGACGGACGGACAGGCGGACAATATTGAGGAAGGGGCCATTTCCATTGTTCTAGAACAATGGAAATGGCCCTTTGTTATGAATAGAATAAGGGGCCAGACGGATATTTCAAAGGAACCTTTTGTGCTAAACTCCGCCCCGTGGCCCCTTACTCTCGAATACCTGCCCGGACGGACGGACGGACGGACGGACGGAAGGACAGACAACCGAATTATGAAAACTATATACCCCTCGACATACTTCGTATGCCGGGGGTATAAATAGTATGTTAGATGTGGTATATACTGGATGAAGGGAAGAAGTTTATATTGAAGTTAACCCCCATTTCCGTCTAAGGGTACTATAGATTTTGTTGAAAAAATCTCATAATTCTGTTATTATGTTGTTACCACTCCTTTGAACGCTCTCATCAAGAGTGGTAACAACAAATACTTTCAATAAAGAAAATATATGTCTTTCTCAAAGGTGACTAAAAAATTCTCGTCTCCTGTGGCTTACTATATTTGTCTTCATTCTCAATAAAAATTAAAACATGGTTTGGCAGCACTATTGAATCATTTCCATTGGATTGGAAATGATTCTAAAGTGCTGCCAAACTATGTTTTTCTTGATATAACTATATTTTTCTTCATAATTTTTCTTCATAAAAATGGGAATTAAAAAATAACAGCGACAAAATTTAATTCAGCATTATAAGGGTTAATCACATATCAAAACACTGCTATTTTCATTAGCGGGTAACATTTATCTACCTTTTCGTCTGTACAATTTAAAAAGTGATTAAAAACGTCTGATCTTGACAACACAGGGTGCCGGCAGATTCGGTCAACCCACAGCTGTAGTAACTTCATTCTCGAGTCAATAAACTCATCCTCATATCGACCTGCAAATGCAAATTACTTTTTGTTGACAATGGCCTTTGCATAGTTAACAATACTTATAATCTTGATTGATCAAACAGATTTTACTGTTTAACTCTGCATACTAGAGCTAAAAATAGCATCCAACAAATTACGAGTATGTTTCTTATTTCTCTCAGTAAATACATCTTGAAATTTCATTAGAATTGTGTCCTCCAGACTCAATTCTAATGAAATTCCGAGGCATGTTCATGATATTTACAGGGAGAAAAAATATAAATAATCATCGTCCATCATGCAAAGAAATAACAACAAAGTCATATATAAACAGGAAATGAGGGAGTAATAATTCCAGCACAAAAATATTTACACAATTCCCTAACATTTGATTGGTCCGTAGCAAGTCTCTGTCCAAAATTTATATCCCAGTAAACTCCCATGCCGAACTACTTTCCGTAACCGTGAGGTGCAGTTAAAATAAGTTTTGAGAAAACGGAAAATAAACACATTTTCTTGATTAATTTATTTAAAATGCTGGAATTATAAGGAATGAATGGCCTTTTTGTGGAATTTATCGGGGATATAAACTTGGAAAAGTCACGGGAATACTGGACGAGGCCTTCTGGCCTTCGTCCAGTATTCCCGCGACTTTTCCAAGTTTATACCCCGATAAATTCCACAAAAAGGCCATTCCTTCCTATATTGAAATTACAACACTCTTCCAGCAATGAATCTACAATATCCTGTCAGGCTACCTTTCTACACAGAGCTCCAGTTAAGGTGCGTCATTTGACCAACTTGGAGTGAAATTTTGTTATTTCTTCATCAAAAATGGCAAGTTGGGAGTCCTTTAGAATCGTCTCATTGAGACGATTCTAAAGCACTCCCAACTTGCCATTTTTGATGGAGAAATAAGAAATTTACCTCCAAATTACGCACCTTAACTGGAGCTCTGCTACACCATATCTCTTTACAGGTGTGAATGCTAGTGAGATGCACAGTTAGGGTGCATGTATGTATCTCAAAACAGGTAGATTTAACTATAAGGAACACATACCGGTACCCTCCAAGGCTCAAATTCATTATAAGGGTAAAGATACAGTTACGTCATAAGTTTTAACGATAAATAATAATAATACTAAACAGGAGACAATGAGACAAGGAGCTCAGATAGCACAAGACAACAAATAGAAGTGAAATATATAGAGAATATCAGGTTTATGTCTTTTGATATAAACTTTAGCACGCAAGGTTAGGAAACATGTATAAATTCCAATGCGAGTCTCGGAAATCCTACCAGTTCCAAGCAGAGACAAATTTGGTATTAAAATAAGCATGTACATTGTGGTTTTCAATAAAAAGAATGCAGACTGGTTTACATTGCTTCATAATAACAACATCACATGGTAGTCAAGTGACATCAATTGACCAATGAAACAAAAGCAAAAGTACATGTAGTTGTGAATTTGGATTGACCCGTATACAACGTACAGTGCCAAGAGTCTGATACAGCATTTTAACCCATTACAGGTTATACAATTTCAGTAGTATGAGTGAGTGAGTGAATAGGGTTTAACGTCCGCTTTTCTGACATAGAGGTACAAGCCTCAGGGAGTCTACACGCAGACGGGTCAACGGGGTCGTGTCCCGTATCCACCTGTCCGAGGGGGGTAAATCCCAACTTCAGAACTCAATATTTACAATCAAAATATATATTCAGTCCTAAAATTAGAACAACCTGATCTGGTGCCAGGCCCTCGCCACACCAGCATCATTTATCCCATCCCCTAAAAGTAATAGGATTAGTGCTAATCTTACTTTTATATATGGGGCATAGCCTGACTCAACTCTCACATACAAGAAAGCCAAAAATGTACATGAGGGCCAAATCCGGTATAGTGGGTTCCGGAAAGTATGAACCCAATCGTTAAGCCAGTTTAGTCACCTTTTACGACAAGCAATGGCTACTGAAGCACTATTCTCAGGATCAGTTGATCCCGCCCCGGTGCCTGCACAGGGCTCAGTAGTATGAACATTTGGTTAATTTATTTCGCTATTTTCTCTATTTCTGTTCGAAAGTATAAGTTGTTACCACTCATATGAACCGTCTCGATGAGACGGTTCAAATGAGTGGTAACAACATATACTTTTATGAAGAAATAAACAAGATAATCATATTTTTTCAATAAACAGTATACTATCCATAGACTTAAATGGGTTAATATACGTCAGTCTGAATCTGATAAATGGCCAGTAAGTTGCCAGATCCATAATGTATGTGGCAGCAAGTGTTCACAGGTACATTGATGATATAATTGGTAATGATAGTTACTATATGACGCTGATTATATCGTCATGATCACACAGTTGACAATCATTACGTTGATAGTAAACGATAAATATTGTGAAACAGGCAATATTGGTTCATGGCATTTGTCACTAGACCTATAACATCAACATGTGCATCTGTTCAGTCCAATCATGGTCTACACTGTTTGTCAGTCACTCAGTGAACGCGCCTGCTATGATTCTAACCAACAGTATAGATCATCAAGCTGCAAGATTGTGCCACAGATCAGCAGCTACACTGGCCATAAATGCCATAAGCCTGATTGTTCCAGTCACAGCCTCTGGCTGAGAAACAGTACCTTGCGGCGTATGCGACCAGTGTATCACCAGATCAGACTGCTCAATTGCGCAGTCCCGCAGTCCTGATCTGGCGATACACTGTTCGCCATTAAATCACTCATCAGAAAAAGGGCTACTGTCTGTTGCTGTCGACATACTTTTGACTTTTAAACACATTAAATCTTAACAATATTTAAATGTAAGTACATTTTCATCAATAACAAAATAGTCTCCCTCCCCAAAACAAATTATTTGATGAAATTCCATCAAATTTTGATTTTTTGGCGAAAAAAAAAGATTTTAACATGGGGCAAAATAAGTTGAAGCAGCTGCAGGAGTCGTCGAAAAACAAAACAACAGCTGTAGGAGAACAGCAGAGCTCGACTACGAGGGTTGTCGATGTACGCATAGCTTGACAAAGAAGGTGGCTGCGGCCTGCATAAAAACCTTAACCAAGGTTGACTAAAAACATTAACCAAGGGATTATTGATGTACGTCACTAGGAGATAAAGTTTTCCAAGTATGGTTGCTGTAGGCCCAGGAGTATTGCATATACAAGCTTGACTAAAAACCGTAACCAAGGGGAGATAACTAAGTAATCCAAGGATAAAAGTAGGTCAAGGTCAAATATAGGTCAGGGATTATTGATGTACATCATTAGGAGATGAAGTTGTCCAAGTATGGTTGATGTAGGCCCAGAAGTATTCCATATACAAGCTTGACTACAAACATTAACCAAGTAATTGAAGGTTAAATGTAGGTGAAGGTAAAATAAAGGTCAGGGGTTATTGATGTACATCCCTATGAGAAAAAGTTATCCAAGTATGGTGTCTGTATGCACAATAGTATTCCATCTACAAGCTTGACTAAAAACCTTAACCAAGGTTGAGTAACTAGATGGCCGCGGCCTGCATGTCGCGCCTTGTGGTGAGGCATGGACACTAAAAAAAAAGATATACCGGTAGTATAACGAAAAACTTTAACCAAAAAACTTTACCAAAAACTTTAACCAAAAAACTTAACCAAAAACTTCAAAGAAATTTGACCTTGACATTGGGCACAGGGGCCGCACGGGAGGGGGGTAGAATGAAAATATAGATGATGATAAACACCCATATGAAGTGTCAAGGTAATGGGCAAAGCAGTTGCAGAGATATAGTATAACGAAAAACTTTAACCAAAAAACTTAACCAAAAAACTTAACCAAAAACTTTAACCAAAAAAATTTAACCAAAAACTTCAAAGTAATTAGAGGGGGTAGAATGAAAATATAGATGATGATAAACACCCATGTGAAGTTTCAAGATAATGGGCAAAGCAGTTGCAGAGATATAGTATAACGAAAAACTTTAACCAAAAAACTTAACCAAAAACTTTAACCAAAAAACTTAACCAAAAAACTTAACCAAAAACTTTAACCAAAGAACTTAACCAAAAACTTCAAAGTAATTTGACCTTGACATTGGGCACAGGGGCCGCACGGGAGGGGGTAGAATGAAGAAAATATAGATGATGATAAACACCCATATGAAGTTTCAAGGTAATGGCAAAGCAGTTGCAGAGACATAGTATAACGAAAAACTTTAACCAAAAAACTTAACCAAAAAACTTAACCAAAAACTTTAACCCAAAAAATTTAACCAAAAACTTCAAAGTAATTTGACCTTGACATTGGGCACAGGGGCCGCATGGGAGGGGGGTAGAATGAAAATATAGACGATGATAATATAAACACCCATGTGAAGTTTCAAGGTAATGGGCAAAGCAGTTGCAGAGATATAGTATAACGAAAAACTTTAACGAAAAACTTTAACCAAAAAACTTAACCAAAAACTTTAACCAAAGAACTTAACCAAAAACATTAACCAAAAAAATTAACCAAACAACTTAACCAAAAACTTTAACCGGACACACGTACGTACGTACGTACGTACGAACATACGTACGTACGTACGCCAAAGTGCCGACTATATCGCGCTTTCCGCAAGCGGGCGCGACAAAAACCTTAACCAACGGGAATTAAGTAAGTAATTTAAGGTTAAATGTAGGTCAAGGTCAAATATAGGTCAGGGGTTGTTGATGTACATCACTAGGAGATGAAGTTGTCCAAGTATGGTTGGTGTAGGGCCATGAGTATTCCATCTACAAGCTTGACTAAAAACCTTAACCAAAGAGAATTAAGTAAGTAATTCAAGAGGAAATGTAGGTCACGGTCAAATATAGATCAGGGGTTATTGATGTACATCACTATGACAAAAGGTTGTAACTAAGAAAACAAGTTAGATTTTGAAAATCAGTCCACAAATTCCAAAATTATTTTTAAAAATCTATTTTTAGCCCCCACGTATGCACAATAGTATTCCATGTACAAGCTTGAGTAAAAAGCTTAACCAAGGGGAATTAACTAAGTAATTCAAGGTTAAATGTACGTCAAGGTCAAATATAGGTCAGGGGTTGTTGATGTACATCACTAAGAGATGAAGTTGTCCAAGTATGGTTGGTGTAGGGCCAGGAGTATTCCATCTACAAGCTTGACTAAAAATGTTAACCAAGGGGAATTAAGTAAGTAATTCAAGAGGAAATGTAGGTCACGGTCAACTATAGATGAGGGGTTATTGATGTGCATCACTAGGAGATGAAGTTGTCCAAGTATGGTGGGTGTAGGGCCAGTAGTATTGCATATACAAGCTTGACTAAAAACCTTAAACAAGGTTGACTAAAAACCTTAACCAAGGGGAATTAACCAAGTAATTCAAGAGGAAATGTAGGTCAAGGTCAAATATAGATCAGGGGTTATTGATGTACATCACTAGGAGATGAAGTTGTCCAAGTATGGTGGGTGTAGGGCCAGTAGTATTCCATATACAAGCTTGACTAAAAACCTTAACCAAGGCGTGACGGTGACGCCGACGCCGACGCCGACGCCGGGGTGACAACATAAGCTCTACTTATTCTTCGAATAGTCGAGCTAAAAATTGGAAAATTGACTCCGAAACCTCGCTATATAGCTTGGAAATGATGTAACTAAGAAAACAAGTTAGATTTTGAAAATCAGTCCACAAATTCCAAAATTATTTTTAAAAATCTATTTTTAGCCCCCACGTTAAATTCCCATAGGAAAATCGTATTTTCACTATAAAATAAATATTCGGCGGAATTTCATCAAATAATATTTTTTTGGAGAGGGTGACTTTTTTTATCGATGAAAAAGTACTTATCCCCAATTCTCATGGATTTGTGCCCCTATAAAACAAGTGAATATGCATATTCTAAGAATATTGTTAATTGAAAATTATTTTAAAAAGTACATGTATTTAAACAAATTATGCATAAAATGTGATATATGTTGATTTTTCTAGGTGAATCTGGAATTCACCATATTTAAATTTGATGCATCTAGGCAGCAACACTTCTTTATTGCATGAGTGATCAAGGAATGTCACTCAAATGTGTAAATAGTTGTAGGGACTTGCATTAACAACTTTTGGTGAATTCCTTATGTGCACTCATAGTCAAATGTTTGAACTTTATGTTGATGTATACATTTTCAGGAATTAATCACAATATAACACACAATATGAATGTATGTGCATAGGGGCACAAACAGTGACTACATTTAAATATTTTTAGGATTTAATGTGTTTAATAGCCAAACGTTTGTCGGCAGCAAAATGTGGAACCGACAGTAGACCCGGATGCATGCAACTGTACAAGTATCCAGAATAATCACATTGACTGATTTGATTTATTGGTGTTTAACGGCCTATCAACAGCTAAGGTCCTTTAAGGACGGGCCAGCGGGTTCGATCCAGCATGTAACGTGCTGCACTGAATAATCGGAACTTCAGTTTGCCACACAGGTTCTAAGATCAGCCACGGCCATACAAAGTCACAGTCATCACCACAGTTGTTTGTTTGTTTGTTTGTTTATTTGTTTGCACACCACAGTTGTATGTAACTGCCAACAATTGCTGCCACGCCCCCATATCCCAACATGCCACTAACCTGCCCGAGCTACCGACGTTGGGTTGAAAGCATTAAGCGCCCCTGAAAGTGTTAAATCATGCCAGCCATGGTTAGTAGAGGACAGAAACTGAAAGATGAGATCATGTGAAGAAGAGTTGTAGATGGATCTCATAAAATCTTCATAGATATGTGACACATCACTACAAATGGGGTTTATTGATGTATAACCCATTAGCAGTTCATACACACTATGTGATCAGTCAGTCTCCTGTCCTATTTGCTACTGAGTTGGAGATACACTGAGTTGTCAACCCTTTCACCTCCAAGTAACTGGAAAGGACTGTGATATGTTAATTTTGCAACCAATCCAACTGTCACAAAATGATTTTCAGACTAGTCCATTTATGAAAATTGTGTTCTCAAAAATATGAAAGTTACTTGCAAACAGTGCAGATCCTGATGAGACGGCTCGTCACGAGCCGGCTCATCTGGATCTACACTGTTTGCCAATACAACTTTACAGGCATGTGGTGTTGAAAGGGTTAATCAAAGAGTTTCCCTCACAAAGGCAATAAGCCCCATAGTATCCTGGCAAGTGTTGTGTTATTTTAGCAAGAAGATGTCATGAGAGCAACCACCACACATTGTTCTAGCCATGCTGAAGCTCAAAGGAACAAAGATTACAAAACAGTCTACCACACAATATATCTAAACAAGAAAATACTGTTTGTAAGGCACAGATGATGCCATTGTGAAATCGTTCCATAAACATTTGCTATGTTTGATTACAAATAACTGGAAAATGGGACTGTTGCGCAAGTACCTAGACAAAAATGTGTTATTGCAATGTCTTCGGTATGTCGCTGAATGGGAGTTTGTCAGTAATCGGACGCCTATTTTGACCACAGGTGGAAGACTCCGACATGTGACACAAACCAAAATGCCCATTAAAAAAATCCCATTTCCCCACCCACCTGGTCTTGTACTGTACAGTACGTTATACGTTATATATATATATAATATAATGTACAGTACGGGACCAGGTGTTTGGGATAATGGGATTTTTTTTAATGGGAATTAAATTTTGTGTCACAGGTCTTCCACCTGTGATTTTGACATGAAGCTTTTACGCTTGTGCAGGGTGCAGCACCAGTGGACAGAATGTGGAAACGCACAATAAAGGCTATAATTGCTGTTAATGTTGTAAGAACCACTATTTCTGACACGGGGCCATTCAGGCATTACTGTGGCTTGGAACACATCAATTGGAAGATTCATCCAATTAATTGCAGTGAAATCACGGAAACGTTTGTTCAATTAACCCTTAGAATGCGGGTAACGAAAATTGGTGTCTACTGTTGTTTCATATTTTGTCTTCTCTCTCAATAAAAACATGGTTTGACAGCACTTTAGAATCATTTCCATTGGAAATGATTCTAAAGTGCTGTCAAAGCATGTTTTTGATAAGAAAATTGAAAATAAACAGCAGACGACAAATTTTAATTAAGCATAGTAAGGGTTATTATCCCGTCAACACAGTGTGTATGTGCCGTGAAACACGGTGCCGTGAAACATTTTTGATATCCAGTCAATACAATTTTTGCATTTTACAGCCATTTGTAGGTGTTGACGGGATAAATAGAATACATGTAGTAGGTTAGTGCCGTAAATGGGAAAAAATATCTGGCACGGCACGGAAACGGGATGTGCTCGGCAGAGCCTCGCCCATCCCGTTTCCTGAGCCTTGCCAGATATTTATTCCCATTCACGGCACTAACCTACTATTCTCTATATATGCGCCTTCCAGTCAATGAGTTTAGACATACAGACAATGTAGCAGCAACAAGTATGATTGAATCTAGGAAATATCCTGCAAAGTTGATTCTAACGCTCAACTGGCGACTATATTGTGATGTTAGTAATTAGTGGTAGAAAAAAATCCACTTCACTCCATTTGAAGCAGTCTTTTGAAATGAAATGCGACTATCTCAATAATTCTCTCATCAAACCTACCACCAAATATTCTTCTATGAGCCGCGATCAGACAAAATCACCCATAGAGCATGTGAAATATCCACCGAAACACATATCCTATACAAATGAGCAATTATGACCGTATAGACGACAATATGCTGACTATATTCCGCTGTTCTCAAGCGGGCGAGACAAAAACTGTTGGCACACAAATACCCCAATAGCCAATTAGAGAAACTCTGGCGAACTTCTTAACCAGACCAAAGGACACACAGTCGGCTACAACAAGGGTAGGGGCATAAAACAGGTAAATTTGTAAATGTCAGCAAATATCCAAACGGTGCGGATTGCGCGCCGTCTAATCTGGATCTACCATGTTTGCAACCATTGAAATTGTAGCCAGTCTGGAAAGGCTTAATTGAACTTAATTCTACATTTAGTCTTAAATATTTATCCTCTGTTGACCTCATTCCGATTAACAGTCATGTGATAAGGGCAACTTTGTCTGATCTTGGCCTTAATGATAATTAACACCACATCTGAGAAAAATATACCAGAACGTTTAATAGTCCCTCTTTTTGGAGTCTCTACAAAGGAAATGAATTGATTCATTCACGGCACGGTTAATGAATGTTTGATATGTCTATTAAATCGGGTTTAATGTCCATTTAACAACACGGTCATATCTAGATGGATGACTTTATATAACCAGATATGAGGAGGAAAGTCAGCGCTAGCTAAATCCACAGAATCCTAATGTGGTGCCAGGTACACTGAGACTAATCCTGTATGTAGCTGAGACTGGAGAAATGGGGCGTATGGGTTTGCAACCAGTGTAGATCCAGATCAGCCTGTGCATCTGCACAGTCTGATCAGGATCTGCACTATCCGCAATTTCATGAACTAGAGAAAGTGAGCAGGGAATCACGTATACACACTTCCGCCGCCTGGACCGACAAAAATAAAAACATTACAAAGGGATGGACGGACGGAATTATGAAAACTATATACCCCTCGACATATGCTGGGGGTATAATAAAACACCCGTCATGCATAGAACAAGCAACATAGATTGGTATCAGGCTACAGGAGTGTGTTATTTGATCAGGAGCTACCCTGATCATAAATCTCATAAGCCCCATTTCTCCAGTCACAGCCACATTTTTTGTATACAAACAGGAGTTACTATGATCTATTCCGAGAATGAGAATCGGCTCTATATGTGGCCGATTCTACACTCACACAAAGCATGGTTTGTCCGGACTACTGCCATGGACAGACACTCTTCTTCACTATACTAGCTGCCTAGCACTAGATGACAACTTAACCTTTACACAGCTATCTTAATTTTTTGTCGACTGCTATTTAATTTTCTATTTTCCATTTTTATCATCAAAAACATGCTTTGACCGCACTTTAGAATAATTAACAACATGCTTTGACAGCACTTCAGAATCATTTCCATTGGAAATGATTCTGAAGTGCTGTCAAATCATGTTTTTATTGAGAAATAAGGTAATACATAAAAGCAAGAGCAGACGACAATTGTTGTGTGTAGAGGTCTAAGGGTAAAAGGCACTGTGATCACATGGTGTCAACATGGTGCTGTTTCATTCATGGAATGGTCAACAGTGCAGTTCCTGATCAGACGTACTGCGCATGCACAGGCTGATCTGGATCTCCACTGGTCGCAAACCCATAAGCCATATTTTTCTCCAGTCACTAATCAACAAATCACACTATTAAATTTGATTAACTCTTTGCATGCTGGGAAACTTGTGGGCTATAAATAGTTCAAAACTAGCGGACAAGAATTCATCATATTTTCTTGTATTTCTCCCGTAAATATCATGAATATGTCTTGGAATTTCATTAGAATTGAGTCCGGAGGACTCAATTCTAATGAAATTTCAAGACATATTTACAGAGAGAAATAAAACATATGCATGTACTCCTAATTCATTTGGCGGATATTTTCGCCACTAGCATGCGAAGAGTTAAATTCCAAAGCGCTTGCCATATATTCAAGTCTTTACTATCAGAAACTGTGATAAACACGGGAGATAATTTTGTTATGCATATTTGCATCTGATTCAGAATATAAATCAAATTAAATTATTTTCACACATCTGTTTCATCGGTGTCTGAACAGATGGTCAGTATGTTGGTGTCATATGGGTATTTTGGTGGATTTTGGGTAGATTTGGGTGGATTTCGTTGGTTTTCGGTAATTTACGTGGGAGGTGACGTAAAACTGTATATTGATAACAATGCACCCAAACCACCAGATATACCGAAATAACCCATCAAACACCTAAATATGAACCATTCTTTAAGAACTTGTGATCTGTTACATCATTTTCAGCACATATCCGAGATCCAGTGTCTTTACAACAGAGCTGCAGACAAGTTTTTTTCTCTAAAGAGTATTATACGCCCAGTAGCCTATTACTATAACTAGAACTGTATATCCATCAGCATACTGTATATACATGTACATGCAACCGGGTGTGTGATCATCTGTAGCCTATTTCATCAACATTGCAAAGTATACTTTTCTAGCAAAGTATACTTTGAGGGAGTAACCATTTATTTTTCCTGAAATGCATTATTTCATATAGAACTAACAAATGGATATATTTCATGATTAAAAGTATGCAGAATTATTATACTGAATTTATTACATTATCACAGCCAAATTGGCTGTGATAATGTAATGAATTCAGTATAATAAAAATTAATAAATTTATCCGAAAATTGAAAATTTCTCCCTCAAAGTATACTTTGCTGGAAAAGCATACTTTGCAATGTTGATGAAACGGGCTACAGATGTCAAATTCAATGCATATTTTACTTTTATCAATGTATTATAGGTTTTCTCCCTTATTAAATAGGGAAATGATAAAAAAAAATATAATTAAATCACTTATTTGAGCTGCAAAAAGCAAACAGTGTTTGCTTTTTGCAGCTCAACTAAGTAAATTTTCAACTTTATTACATAGAGGATATTTGTTTTCTTCAGTGTAAGATCGAATTTTATTTCCTCGAGTGGACGAAAAATGTCGGATTTTCACTCGATTTTCATTTTTCGTCCACGAGATGAAATAAAATCGATCTTACACGGAAGAAAACAAATATTCTATTTCTTTTATGACTATATAACGCCCCTTTTACTGATTTTTGCATTATTTAATTATTTTATGTTCCCGCTAGATACCTCAAGTTTCAGTCGTAACCCGTGGGGTGCCTCAAATTCCAATTTTCTCTTTGACACGACGCATTACAAAGTAGTTACATTTTTGTGGAGGAGATTTATGACTAACAGAACTATCCCGTGTCTATAGAAGATACTAATTCATATTAATATGAAAAACTGAATACACTTTAACATAAATTAACAATTCAATGTGTATACTTTATGAATTTTCTACGCAAAAAAAACCACCATGGCAACAGCAAAGTGCGGAATAATATGTTACATGAATATATAATCATGAATATATAATGAGGCGAGAAAACGGAAAGTGCCGCCATCTTGTATTTTATGTTCATTCCAACTAACGAGAATAGTGTCACAACAAGTTGTTTAACAGTGTTTTGAACAGAATTTGATGCCTGCACACATTCCTATTCACTGTCGCTGTAGTGCTTTAGTCTTTGACAAGGATCACAGGCGAGGAATGAAGTGGATAATCATATCGTGTTACGAAAACTGATGTCGTCATAATTTTTAGAAACAACTGTCAGAATTTGTGGTATTTTTTTTGGATAGCGACTGGTTCGAAAACGTGAAGCTAACATTTCCGTTGAATGTTGGATGAACAAAAAATCCTGGAGAGATGAGAGACTGGTTGGCTCCTTGATTAATAATAATATTCATTCGTGCGACATGTGTAAAGTAGGTGGGTGGGGTATGTTTTCTCAGATGTTGAATTTTAGATTCTGTTTTTTGTTGGTTACAAAGTATGTCGGAGATGTTTCTTGTTTACATAAGTCTTCAAATGGCTGCAGTTGTTTAAATAAACTGTTAGCATTTTTTTGTATTATTTGATTTTGTGGCACGCCATCATCGGTCAACTTTTGGATCAGTTTTTATTCTGGCACTGAAAGGAACAATAATAAAATTAATTAATTGTTAATTCTCAAGTTGATTTTCATTATTTTTGCTCTTTGTGTAGCACTCTGTTTCGATTTTTCAAACTGAAATTACTGGTATGTGGACAACTCTGTGTTTTATCTTTCTTTTTGAGACATCCTGTCAAAATGTAGTTGCGAACGGTAACTTGCATTCTACTCCTGTACCATCCGTAGGCTGAGTTACGATTCGACTCATATGCCTTCTCTGCAGAATAGTGAATCGGATCTGATTCGCACTTTAGCAGTTAATTGTGACATATTATTTTCGGAATTTCCATCTGAAAAAAATATTAGTACATGTATTATAAAAGTAATACATACTAATAATTCTGAAACAAATTTTACTATTGTAGAAGGTTTAGACAATTATTTTTGGCCTTTACAAAAAATGGACCCCATCTTAACTTTTACGTGTTGGAATTTGGCTGCCGCTGACTGGATCACTTGTTGATAATAGCTTAAATTTGCTTTATCAGGTCAACTACATATGGGCCGCGCCATACGAAAACAGGGCTTAATGACGTCACGAAAAGCGGTAAACGACGTCGGAAAAACGACGTTCCAAATTGTCTAGCGTCGCCGTAAAAGTTCACAGTTTGCCCCCCCATTTACGTTTACTGGTGTCATTTAACATTAAGTGTGAACAGAAAACGGAAAATGATAACTTACTGAAACTTAATTCACTAATATGAGATGCGATACCTTGTACCTCGGTACACATATTATGACGTCATGACTTGAAGTCGCGTACTTGTGACGTCATTGAACGCGAATACATGTTTGACGTTATGGCCATGGTGTCGTGACAAAATATTATAGCAAGGATACTTGCACGAGTTCCTTGCAGCATCAATGACTTAGAAATGCTTCAAGCGCTGCACATTGTCACCTAACTGTCGTTCTTTGACATTTTTACTATTTTTCGTCGGTTGTCCTTATGAATTCAAAATGGTGAACGCATAATTTAACTGGCTATATATCAGAGAAGTCTTCGCTTACACTTGAGACTTTGAACAATTCTATCCAGTACTTAGCGAATGATATGCCATTTAAGCCACTCGTTTTATCATAAATGGAGGTAGACAGGCATCTATATAATGACATAAATATCCGGGGTTTGTATTGAATTTAAAATAAATGCATCGACATATTAATTGGAAATGTGATGGACATACACTTGCTTTTGTTGTCGAAAGTGCTTTTGTAGTATCAAATCATTATCACTTGACTGCATAATAATGTATATCAGGCAATGGTAATGCGATCCTCAAGAAAGACACACGGCGACAATTATAAGGTATCTGCCCGGTATCGTGTTTTGTCACAAAGTTAATGTTATAAGCGGCCTACTGCCTACTTTAAAATATGTCGTCGTACACGAAATGTTAAATGATGTCGCTATTATTCCCCAAAATTATTTCAGACAGCAGCAAACAACAGGGAAACGCCTCACTCTGCCTTATTTGAAAATTATTCATACGAAATTACGTTACTTGGGCCGCAATCCAAAACATGACGTTACATTAGCAACTGCAACACGAGCCATAAACATTATTTTCATACTTTGTCTTGGCCTAATGGGAGACACTTGGCCAGGCTATGAGATATCCAAATTTGGTTGACATGCGATAAAAGATGACAAATCTATAGGACTTGTCCGGATCAACACCCCTTGTATACGCCGTTGATAAAAATGTCGTAATTTTGACGTCATTGATCTAAAACGTCATATAAGTTTTTACCACGCGTCATAAAACTACTTCTAAAATGAACCATAATTGGGATACATTGATAATTTTGGCGGCATATGGCTTTTAAAAGATGTACAATTCAGAATACGCGAAAAAGTAAAAACTGAAAATGTTGTCATTCAGCCCGGTTTTCGCACGGCGCGGCTCATATGTAAATTTATGTCATAAGTACTTGAATATGTAATTTTCATAATATTAACACTCATTTCAGTTCAAAACTATATAAAATCTTTCACAATTAACTGCTAAAGTGCGAATCGGACCTGATTCGCTATTCTGCAGAGAAGGCATATGAGCGAAATCATAACTGTGGCTACGACTGTTCTTTTGAATATAAAGTAGAACAGTTGTGTCGCAAGCATAGATACAAGCACCTGATTCATCATGGAGAATTTCAAGATCAAGAATGAAGATTAACAATTCTAATGGAATTCCATGGATTACACAGAAAATGTCAACGTTGTCGTACAGGTTGCAAATGTCCGTTCTTGGGGCGACTGTTCTTTTGAATATAAAGTAGAACAGTTGTGTCGCAAGCATAGATACAAGCACCTGATTCAGCATGGAGAATTTCAAGATCAAGAATGATAATTAACAATTCTATGGAATTCCATGGATTACACAGAAAATGTCAACATTGTCGTACAGGTTGCAAATGTCTGTTCTTGGGGCGACTGTTCTTTTGAATATAAAGTAGAACAGTTGTGTTACAAACATAGATACAAGCACCTGATTCATCACAGAGAATTTCAAGATCAAGAATGAAGATTGCTGGATATTTTAAGATATTCAATTCATCATGTTTTATTTGTTATTTTGATTACCATTAATCTTTTTTTACTAAACATGCTAAATGTATGGCAATGGTGTTATTTGAGGGTCCTCATGTTTAATTTGTATCTATTTGCGAAAGCAAATTGTCCAGTTCCGCGATTTCCTCCTTCCTCTTTCGGTAGCAGATAACAAATGTTGCTCGGTGCGCGCATCCAGCAAGGGAGCTAATCGCAGGTGTGCAAGGGACATAATCATGCAACTATTAAAATTCCCCAGTTGGGCGGAGCCTAATTTAGTTTAAACATAGTTTATTGCATATAAGTACAATGGGCGGAGCCTAAGAAAGTAGTTCGGCAAAACTGTGAGTTTTCGAAATCGATATTTCACGGGCGCATCTGGTATTTCATGGGTGTAAGATGGATTTCGATTTCACGGGTAAAACACGGTATAAATTCATGGATAGTCATAAAAGAAAGTATTTTCACTACTCAATTTGAAAATCAATACGCATTTTCACAGTGATGTGAATATTTTGTACTCCCACTTTTGATAATAAACGTGTATTCTGCTAAAACACGCCAATACGCACCTTATCTGGAGCTCAGTTACAAGTTGAAGTAGTGAGGAGTATATGTATGTCTAAAGGCAACTTTCTTGGTTAATTCGATAACCATATAAAAGCAATAGCTAGCAAGATGGTAAACAGAAAAAATTACTTGTGACCGTGACTGGAGATATGGGGCGAATGGGATATGTAACCAGTGTAGCTCCTGTTCAACTAGTGACTCCTGTAGCCTGATAAGGTTCTAATTGCTTGTTAGAAGCATGATGTGTGTTTCAATGATGGAATAACGAACAGTGCAGATCCTGATCAGACTGTGTGGATGCACAGGCTGATCTGGATCTACACTGGTCGCAAAACCCATAAGCCCAGTTTCATCAGTGACAGCCACATATCAAGGTCATAAAATGTGCTAACGCAGCATTAGGTTATAAATATCGTTTAACTCGGTTCAATTAGATTGTTTGCCTTCAGATTCACTGATAATGTATTTTATACAGACAACTACAGTAAAAACCATAAATATTCGGACACACTTTTCCAAAAGAAGTTGTGTCCAAATGCGAAACCTGCCCAAATTTTACGGCCATATAAACAATGCAAAAACTATATATGTTTTTGGATAATATTCAATTATAGCAACATTTAAGAATGAGCCTTCTTTTTATTTCGTGAAATTTGGTCAAATATTGATTTTATTACGAAAAATTGATTTGTCTATGGGAATTTAACCACAGGCGATTGACGTCCCCTCTCCACATTCTGAGCCCCCGCCCCCGACCCCGCCCCCACCTATACTATTATAAATTTAAGTCTATATACTTAGTATAGTCGGACCAGATTGATCATCAAGAAATAAAAAGAAGGCTCACTCTTAACTTTTGATAAAAAAATTGTTTTTGCATTGTTTATCCTGGTATAAGGCAATAAGTACTTCATTCTCTTTTACTAGAACTGGCATTTACATACGTCTTGCAACACACAAAATGATATATATGACAGAGTATGGGATCACATGGTCTATTGTTTACACTGCAGTAATGGAGGTGCCCATTAGGTCTCAGGTAAGTCTTATTTTTCATCAATATGACTGCTGTTTCTTTTAATGATAACCATGTTCCATCCGTTAACACTACAAGTTCACCAATACCAAATTTAGCAGTATTACTGTAGTATTTAGTTTGAACATTCTGCAGAGAAATTTGATTCGGACAAAATCAAACGTTGTTTAAACTTGGCAGTTTGTTTGTTTGTTTATTAGTGTTTAATGGCCTATCAACAGCTAAGGTCATGTAAGGCCGGGCAAACGGGTTCGATCCCATTTTAACCTGCTGCATTGGGGGGAAAATCCCAAAATCAGAACGGAATATTTACATCGAGAACAAATATATTCAGCCCTGAAATTAGAATAACCTGACCTGGTGCCAGGTCCATACCACACCAAGTCACTTGGACCCTTCCCCTAAAATAGGATTACGAATACTCACATAAGGGGTATAACCAGATTCAACTGTCACATACAAAATTGCCAAATACGTATGTGAGGGCCAAACCAGGTCTCCAGTCGGGATTCCGGTAACAAATGAACCCCGATCGTTAAATTACCCATCGCATGCTCCCACCAGCCACCCACTTAAACTTGGCAGAAGGTTCAGACTAACTACACAAGTAATGCTGCTAAATTTGGTTTAAACATATTTTATTCGTATATTATTCAATAAGGCATCAATTGTAGTATATACAGAATTATACAAATGGGATTGGATTGAAAGCAAGCTTATATAAATCCTATCCCTCTCTCTGCTAAATTTGGTATTTGGTAACGGCTGGAACATAGTCATCAGGAAGAAACCACAGTCGTATTGGTGAACTAGAAAATGTGCTCATAGAACATGGATGCCCCACATACCGCTTTGATAATAAACAAGGAAAAATTCCATGTACAAAAGGGGAGATAATCCATGACAGGAGGTCGAATGAAAAATCAAAATAAACTTTGTGCATCTACTCATCATAAGTAAGCTACATGCCAAGCTTCAGGTCTGTAGCTATTACGGTTTAAAAGTTTTACGAGTTACAAGGCAAAATTGCCAAATTCTAAGTTGACAAGGAGGAGATAATTCATGACCCGGGGGTCAAATAAAAAATCGAAATAAACTGTGTGCATCTAATCATCATAAGGAAGCTACATACCAAGTTCCAGGTGTGTAGCTATTAGGCTTTAAAAGTTTTACAACTTACAAGACAAAAATGGAAAATTACAAGTCAAAAGGGGGAGATAATCCATGACCCCGGGATCGAATAAAAAATTGAGAAAACTTTTTGCATGTACTCATCATAAGGGAAGCTACATAAGAACTTTCATGTCTGTAGCTATTACGGTTTAAAAGTTTTACGACTTACAAGCCAAAATTGGAAAATTCTGTCGAAAATGGGGAGATAATCCATGACCCCGGGGTCGAATAAAAAATCGAAATAAACTTTGCGCATCTACTCATCATAAGAAAGCTACATACCAAGTTTCAGGTCTGTAGCTAGTATGGTTTAAAAGTTTTACGCCTGAAGTCTTACAAGGTTGGTGACGGACGGACGGACGGATGGACGGGATGGGACGGGACCTGAGACCTCATGGGCGCCACCATTACTGCAGTGTAAACAATAGACCACGTGATCCCATACCCTGTATGAATGTTGTGAGCATTTTTTTATCTTTTTCCAGGAGATGAATATTCAGAAGCATCATCCGCATTACATTGTATCTTATGCGTTATGAACATTTCTATATATATTTTTCCACGAAGATAACAAGAAAATGTGGCCCGTTGGCACTAAAATGTGCAGATTGGAGAAACCGCAGCAACCTTCTTAAACGGACCCACGGATGAACAAACAAATACACAGTCCAAACACTGTACGCCGCCCGGCTCTAACAAGACAAGTTTTGTGAAGCATCAGTGTCTGCGAACCAAAACTATTGAATTTGTTATCACCAGACATAAACCACAAATAGGAATATATGTTAAGCAGAGGCAAGTTACATTGACAACATCAATTAAACCGAATAGACCAGCGGCGATCTCAAATTAAGGCCTTATATAGTTAAGGAGTTAGTGCTCCCCTCTTTAGAACAAGTTGAAACAACATTTTTTTAAAGGGAAATTGCATGCTGAGTTCGAATCCGGTTGTTGCAGAGACGAAAAATGGTGGTAGATGTGTCATTTTAGCCGGTTTCTATGGCAACCATCTAAATTAAATGGAGAAAATTGCCAGACTACCACCTTGGGTTTAAAATGATATAGTTTTCTTATTATTCATTTCAGAATTAGGGCAGTGGTGCCAAACTAACCGGAATAGATGGGGTTATACATATTGATGACAAACATTGTTAGTGTACAGATGTTCTTTTATTTAAAAGTAATTAATTTGCATTTTTTAATACAAAAATCTCAATAAAATACGAAAATATACGTGTAAAAGACGAACTTTTCTAATAGATAGTAAAAATACACCAGCTTCTTAAATATATATATCTATATTATTTAACAAACGCAAGTCTGGACAATTTTTGTACATATATTACGTTTTATATAGTGTTTCCATGACAACGGATTACAATAAATTATATAACTTCATAATTTTTCCAGCTAGAGAAACTATACTGATGGCAATATTTTTAATACCAACATAGCATTTGATTTTTGTTTTTGCTGCAGGTGCATTTAATATTAATCAGTATATAAGTAAATTGATAATTAATTACGCAGGCGTAAAAAGGGGTGGGGCTATGTATGGCCCCACCACTTTTCAGACTGATTTTAAAAAAAACAACATTTATTTACGAAGATATCGACTTTCAAGTTTGGTGTGCCTGTGAAGAGTTGGCGAACTACAGATACACAGGTACTGTGACGATTATATTGTTGATCAGTTATGTCCCTTATCTCCACATCGTGCCATTTGCAGCAGATGATGCAATCATGACTGAATATCATCATGTCAGACAGTCAAATGTCGTCCAACACGATGAAGTCTGATATTCTTTGCTATTTCAAACCTTCATCATCTATAAATGAGACACCAAGGTATATATGTATATTATCATAGAAATACGGTCAGATTAGCCTATAGTGAGTGTATTAGCCTATAGCCTATAGTGAGTGTATAACATCGCACCTATAAATATTTATTTTGTGGGTAGACTAGAAGTCATTAAAAAAGAGTAGAAAAAATAGCCCCACACCCCCCCCCCCCAACATCACCCCCACCCCAATATGCTAGACAAAAACATAAAATCACTATTTTGCCCCACCTCCCCTGGCCAATTTTTTTTTGAGTGTCGACATAGCCATTTCTTCTATCGATCTGGCCCCACTCCCTCAACGACCACACCCCCCCCCCCTTTGCCCCACCCCAATATTGCTAGACAAAAACATAAAATCACTATTTTGCCCCACCCCCCTGGCCAATTTTTTTTGAGTGTCGACATAGCCATTTCTTCTATCGATCTGGCCCCACTCCCTCAACGACCCACCCCCCCCCCCCCCTTTGCCCCATCCCAATATGCTAGACAAAAACATAAAATCACTATTTCGCCCCACCCCCCTGGCCAATTTTATTTTTTGTGTCGACATAGACAAATGTCACAACGGTATATAGAAGAAATTGCTATGTCGACACTAAAACAAATTGGCCAGGGGGGTATGGCCAAATAGTGATTCTATATACCGTTGTGACATTTGTCTATCAAATATACTAGTTTTATCCAGCACTGAAACATGTTTACAAGATCACAAAATTAATTTATCCAAATATCATAATCTGTATAAGAATAATTATAATACAAAACATGTTCTACTTTTGGGAGCCATAAATTCATTATCATTAAAAGTGATGGGGGGGGGGGCATGACCCCGAACCCCCCTAGCGACTCCCGAGCCTCTATAATAGTAGTTAATATTCAGTCAAACACCAGAGATATCGACCTGAAGAAAGTATTGGAACATGAACTCGCAGCAGTACCTCCGGCGCTCTTCAATGATGACGGTTCCATGCGCAAGGTTAACAAGTCGGAGCTGGCGAAGAAACTGGAGACGGTATGTGATGAAGTACACACGTTACCGAAGACGACCACCGATGACAATGCCGCATACATTATTGATGGGATGGCTGTTATCCAATCTCTCAACGAATCCATGTTCAAGACATTTGATGATCTGGCAGAAGCCGTCATGAAGAAGGTATTGCGACCGTTGGCAAGCAGTGATTATGCCACTGATAATGTCACACTTGTGTTCGATAGGTATGCCAATACAAACTATGGAACGGCATCATCGAGGTGGCGGCGACATGGCACCCAGCCATCTGATAACAGGCTCGCGTGAAGTCCAAAACTACAGGCTATACCTGAAAAGTGCCGATAACAAGTCTGCTCTAGCTGTATTTGTGAGTCAGTTCATAGTTTCCAACGCGCCATCACATCTCCAGCCGACGAAAACTGTCATTGTTGCTGGCGGTTTTGAAGATGGGAAGATTATAAAGTCAGTAAGCAGTTCAGGTGTGGAACTTGTGCCAGAGCTTTTCTCAACACACGAAGAAGCGGACACCAGAATGCTGCTGCATGCAATCGACCTTGCCACCGGACACACCAGATTAGTAGTAAGATGTGACGATATGGATGTTCTGGTACTGCTACTCTACTATTACAGTCAGAATATATTGTCTGCCGAAGTGTACATGCATGCTGGTCACGTGGGGAAAATAATCACACGGGAAAGATACATTCCGATTCATACCATCAGTAACAAGTTGGGTGTGAAGGTATGCCAGTGTCTTCCGGCGATACATTCTCTGACAGGATGTGACACGACAAGCGGAATGTATAGGATTGGAAAGCGCACTGCCTACAAGAAGCTAGCGGACAACATAGACAAGCTACACACGTTGTCTGAATTTGGCATATCCTCATCAACGGACTCAGCTCTAGCCAATGCCAGACAGTTCGTTCTGCTCCTGTACCGGATGGAGAAGAGACACGTTGGATGAACTGCGATACAGGATGGCGACCACGACAGACAAAACCGGAGCTATGCTGCCTCCGACAGAAGATGCCTTCAAGAACCATGTCCTGAGGGCGGAGTACCAGACGGCGGTATGGTGCCATAGCCATGTGGGAAGTCCATCACTGAAGAGTCCCATAGAATGTGGCTGGATTAGAGACGCCAACCAAGGACTGACACCCAGAATGTACGATAAGGACTGTGCTCCAGTTCAACTGCGTGACATTACACATCTATTTTGCAGTGACAGGAACTGCTCTGTACCGCGATCATGTGCATGTCTGTTGGCTGGGTTACCCCGAATTGACATTTGTACATGTACAGACTGTTCGAACAGCACACCACAGCTGGATGTATCTGATGACAGTGACTGTGAGGGTGACCGAGATGACTAGCCAGAGATTCATGACCACTACTAGTATATCGTGATCACGATGTTTCTACGTTGTTGTACAGACTGTGAACTGGTATTCTCTGATATCAACCTATATGAGTGTGAAAGCTAGTCAGAATTAATGCATAGGTCGTAAATACATTAAGATCTCCACTTCCAAGTATTTTTCTATCATGTATATATTGTTTTTGCGTTTTTATCCTAATTTGCCAATGCTTACCCTAGTGGAGCACGAATCTAATCATAGCGTACCAAAGTACCAAACCTAGTCATAGCGTACCAAAGTACCAAACGTAGTCATAACGTACCAAAGTACCACAATTAGTCATAGCGTACCGAAGTGATGGTGAGCTCACTGATCTAAGAAATTAAATAAATGATGTATATTAAACATTTCAGGTGTAGTTGTTTCTCTACAATTTCCATAACATTGCGTTGTTAAGAATGATGGAATTTTGCATCATGCTCAGTGGTTTCCGTTGGTCAAATAACCACCTAACAGTGAACAGTTGTATGCTGTTGCCGTATAGTTTACTCAACAATGGGCTAGCGGCATGTATGTTACATCCTATGAGAGTGCGTTTATAACATTTCCTGACAATAAATTGAATAACCATCGATATGCAAGTTATGACTGAAATCATGAATATGCAAATTAGACTTTATATAATTTGCATAATGGGGCATAACTTTTAACGTACTAATCATTTATAGATAACATCCTAATTGAGCATACATATATATCATTTGAAATTATGTGAAACCTAATATAACTCATTAAAGTCAAAATGTATGAAATAGCCATTGTAAAATTGGTGGGTGGGGTAATGGTGCACCATTCATGTGTAATCGCATTGCTCCATATGGAACAGACAATTGCAGAAGGGTATTTATTGAGTGTAAACGTTTCAGAATCCCTCCAGAGTGCAATTTAGGCAGAGAAATTAAATAAATACCATTCGTGAAGAAGTGCAGATAAGTATGTATATGTTACCATATAAATTGAGTGGGTGGGGTAATTACCCATGCAATTCTTCACTTCAAAATATCGGATTACAACTTTACCACACGTTTCTGCATTACACAGTCATAAACTGGTCACGGGACATACAAAAACACTATATGGGAATACAAAGAACAATTCAGGCTGCTATGCCAAATTAAATATTTATTCAGCATGACTGATGGTCACCATGGGAAAGTGGCTATAAAACATAGCTACCACCAATTTTCGCCTCTGCAACAACCGGTTTCTATCGTCTAATATACATATCTTCTTAAAAAAACATGTTGCAAAATGTTCTAAGATGGGGAGGGGTCATCGACATACAGTGCGACCCCGTTAGTACACGGAAGTCCGGCGACATACAACCTTCCGTGTTGCTTATCCGAACCGTGCTATATCCGTTCTCGCCCAAGACACATCATAATGTCAACAAAAAATACATGTACACTGTACACTGTGACTGCGAATGAACGACGCCGCCAACGCCTATAATATGCCATAAGTTTTCACTGTTATCTTCGCATATAATAAATATATTGAATCCAAGAATTGTTAACGTCATGTTTTATTTATTCATCATGTTCATGTAGAATGTAGATCTACGCAGGTCTGTGCAATCCATTATTGTGAACGCGTGTAGAAAAAAGTGTAGTAATGATGACGCAATGACCCAATGACCGATATCCTGTTCCATCAGCTGCAACATCACGGACAAGCTCGTGCGTTGCAATCTGTGTTTACTCATATGGTGAGCACAGGTGGAAGACTCGGACCTATGACACCAAAATAAATGCTTAAAAAAATCCCATTATCCCACCCACCTGGTATCGTACTGTACATGACGTTAATAATAGAACGAGATCAAGTGGGTGGGGTAATGGATATTTTTGTAATGGTCATTTTCTTTGTGTCACACGTCCGACTATTCCACCTGTGGGTTTGAGTACAGACCTGTATAGACATGTTTTGCCAGACGTGTTATAATATTGCGCCAGTTCCTGAGGTAATCAGGCTTATCACGCGAGATTTTCGACGAAGAATAATAGTGTACATTTTCTGTAAACGATATCGAATGTTGACGAATATTAAATTAGTAATTATTACGCATTTGCTCTGAAAATGTTATCAACTTTCCGATATATTAGCAGAAAAAAATCAAATCATTCTCGGTGAAAATCTCAGTTACCGTATATAATAAAGTTGATTATCTCATGCACTGGCTCAATTATGACGTAGCGAAACAAGGCCAGTTGTCACGTACACATTTGTGTACATGCGCCGGGGGCGTGGGCAGTGCTGTAACAATTTAGTTAATCTGGGTCGAGTTAATCTGCGCGACTGATACGCGATCTCCGATTGGTCAGCCTTTACACCTAATTAATATTCCACCAATGGTGAGCGCGAACGCATGCCGGAAAAATGAAATCGAGCACATAACAATTAGCACTGCTTTGTTACTGGTCTTACTGATCTTATTCCCAGTTTGCTCGGATTAATTTACGAAATGTGCAAACGTGATCAGCTGCACATTCAAAAAAAATCGTCCATTTTGGGTCTAATTTGGGAAAGAATCGCAAATTTAACACGATTTCTGACAATAGTCGTGTTACAAATTTAACACGATTTTGATATACAAATAGGAAAAAAATTCGGGAGCCAAGGCACAACCGTGTACTAACCGAATTCGTGTTATAGTGAAGCGTGTACTAACAATGTCGCACTGTATTATGCCAAATGACCGCCGCTCTAGAAGGCGAGTTAGAAGTGCAAGAACAATGGTTTTGTCAGCACATATAGCCTTACCGAAATTCACCGAAATACGTGAACCTGAGTTATCAATTAAAATAAACGTCAACATGGATCCATACAAAACCATCAGGTTATATAGAGTTTATTCAACTACCATTTTGAAATACCAAATTCACCCCCCCCCCCCCCCCCAACGGGACATTTGTAAATCCGATAAAGAAACAATCTTAGACCAGCGTATAACGTTGTCAAAGTATGAGCTGTTTCTTCGCCGGAAATGAAGTTAAAACGTGGTGTCAGTTACGTATTGCGAACGTCTACGAGGAAATATTTAATTCAAGGAAATAAATCCTACGCCAGAATCACGGTAAATCACTGGGGAGCATGTACCATCAGTGGATCGTGGTAATTTATTTTTTCCGACAAAAATGTATATAACCAATACTGAACATGTGGGATGTAAAGGTATTGAAGTGTACATGATAAAACATATCTGCAAACGTTGCTTTAAAATTGTCAATGTGTCTGTTACTTGTATCCTCTTTAATTTAATCAAGATTTCCACTTAAAATAATCGACATTTTATTTTCTTTAATGGATAAATTTGATACTATAAGAATTCACTGATAATATGAACACTACAATCTGTTTATGTGAAACTACATTTATAATATAGTTGTTCCCAAACAGGATTTCTGTGTGAAAGTTATAGTGTCTAAAATTTGGGCAGGTTTCGTGAAACAGACAGTATAGGCACTGCCTACTGTCTGTTTCACGAAACCTGCCTAAATTATACGGCTACATAAACAATGCAAAAACAATATCTTTTTCGATAATATTAAATTGAAGCAAAATTTAAGAATGAGCCAAATTTTTATTTTGTGAAATTTAGTCAAATGTTGATTTTATTGCGAAACAACAATTTCAAAATGTTAAATACCCACTCAATAGGCACAAAATGTTCTTTACAGGAATTAAATAAATGTATAATTGTGTCACTATTCCACCAGTTCTAAAAATTACAAGTGCCCGCTATACAGATATAAACATTTAGTGATATTTATTTTACTGAAAATGCCAATCAATACGCGGGGTAATGGCGAATGAATGTTTATTTTGCCAGAACATGTCTCAGATGATGTCTCTGATATAAAGAACTGTTTGTGCCTACTGAGAGGGTATGTACCTTTAAATCCCCATTTTATTGCGAAATCAAAATTTCCCCATGTTAGATCCCCATAGACATCTTCACGGAGTGAAGATGTCTATGGTGATTTCACATGGGGAAATCTTTTGAATTTCAGAAATACTGGACCGATTTTCAAAATTTAACTTTTGATTTCTTAGTTAGATCATTTCCAAGCTATTTAGTCAATTTCCCACAGCTCCTCCGTCAGCTTTCCCCCATGCTAAATTCCCATAGACAAATAAATTTTTCGTAATAAAATCAATGTTTGACCAAATTTCACAAAACAAAAAAGAAGGCTCATTCTCAAATTTCAATAAAATTTAATATTATCGAAAAAGATATTGTTTTTGCATTGTTTACATGGCCGTAAAATTTGGGCAGGTTTTCGTGAAATAAACGGTAGACATGGCTAATCTTACTTGAAATGTTCTTGTCACCGAGTGGTACAACGATGCAGTGTATTGAAAAGATTTGGACTTACACTACCACCGGAACTAATCTTACCAATATTTTTTAATTTATTTTTTATTTCAAAATACTTGAATATTGTGCATGAAATCATGCAGCTTGTGTGGTTGAGCCTGAGCTGTGATAAGCTCATGCTCAGCCATTCAAACTGTTTGATTGCGAGTTGAGGTTGCCAAAAGATGTTCAGAAACGCTGACATCTTGGCAAGATTAACACAGGCGGTGGTGTACTGTTTAACACTTTCGGCACCACAGGCTGGTACAGTGGTATTGGCAAACAGTGTAGATCCAGATGAGCCGGCTCGTGACGAGCTGTCTCATCAGGATCTGCACTTTTTGCAAGTAATTTTCATATTTTTTAGAGCAAGATTAACGCAGGCGGTTCTGTATGACAACTAGAAAATGTATTCATAGAACACGGATGTCCCACATATCGCTTTGATATTAAACGAGGCAAAATTCCAAGTCTAAAAGGGGAGATAATCCATGACCCAGGGGTCAAATAAAAAATTGAAATAAACTTTGCGCATCTAATCATCATAAGGAAGCTACATGCCAAGTTTCAGGTCTGTGGCTAATACACTTTAAAAGTTTTACGAGTTACAAGGCAAAATTGCCAAATTCTAAGTCAAAAAGAGGGAGATAATCCATGACCCGGGGTTCAAATCAAAAATCGAAATACGCTTTGCGCATCTACTCATCATAAGGAAGCTATATACCAAGTGTCAGGTCTGTAGCTATTACGGTTTAAAAGTTTTACGACTTACAAGCCAAATTTGAAAATTCTAAGTGAAAAAGGGGAAATAATCCATGACCCCGGGGTCGAATAAAAATAAAATAAACTTTGCGCATCATAAGGAAGCTACATACCAAGTTTCAGGTCTGTAGCTAGTTGGTTTAAAAGTTTTACGACTTACAAGGTGGGTGACGGACGGAAGGACGGACAGGACGGATGGACAAGGGTAACACAAAATGTGTCCACTATCGCGGTGGGACATAAAATGAACATTATATAAAAATTACATTACCCCACCCAACTGTTGTTGTACATGTTATGGTTATTTTTAAAGGGGATGTTTCATTTACCTGTGATTGGAGATTCTCTGGTGCTGCACTCAGCGCCCGCGTAAAATGTTTCACGTTGAAAAATGCACCAGTTTGCTGACAAGATGCCACTCAGCTCTACTTAGAGCTATCGCATAAATGCATTTTTTATCTAGTAACCGGTGAATATTTCTTGCGCCGGATACTAGATGAAGATGTGTTTATGTAATGTCAAATACATGTAGCTGAATGGGAACTCGTTGGGAATCTGGCACCTATTTCGACATGGAACATTTTATGCCGGTGCGGGCGCAGCATCAGTGACATTGGGCAAAAAGGGACACATGTGTATTTCTTACATTTCAGTCAGTAGTTTACAGAAATATAAGGGTGAATTACACCACTCAGCAGCAGTAGTTTACACCACTCAGCAGCAGTAGTTTACACCACTCAGCAGCAGTAGTTTACACCACTCAGCAGCAGTAGTTTACACCACTCAGCAGCCACTCAGCAGCAGTAGTTTACACCACTCTCATGCTTAACATATATGGAGAAATGACGTCAGTAATGCCGCAATGACGGGTTTCCTTCGACCAATCAAGTCATGTTCTCGGACACACCCTTTCAATTGTTAGACAGTCACCATCACTACAGCCCGCCTCCAGAAATGAATTTGCATATCTCTTGGCTATATTTTACGCTTGATTCGCTTCGTTTTGATGAAGAATCACGTGTGAATGTAAGAAAATGTTTATTTAACCAGGTGATTTGATTATCTTGAAATAATGCCCTCGTGATAGGGTCCTCACTGGTTTGTTGAGTGTAAGGACCCAATCACTCGTGCGTTACCGGTATTTCACGATAATCAGTTCACCTTGTTAAATAAACGGTAAACGGTATTAAATTGGATAAGTTCTCAGTGAAGATATAGCAGCTACCATTGTGCAATCTTACTGAAAATTGTCTTTTCTTGGAGCAGAGCGCCATCGTAAAACATATCAAGTTGAAATAGGAACCATATTCCTGAATAATTCCTATTCAACTACATACAGAAGATACTGCATAAACACGAAAAATGTGTTTATGTGATAGCTCAAATAGAGCCGAGTGACATCTCAACAGGAAAACGGTGCACTTTTCGACTTGAAACATTTTACGCCAGTGCGGAGTGCAGCACTAGTGAGTGTTTAGGGGATACAGTACCTACCGTTGTACAATCTTACTAATTGTCTTTTCTTGGAGCGGGGATATCGGAACACAGGTGTATTTAATTGGAAAAGTTCAGGGGGTAAGACACAGTACCTACCGTCGTCTAACCTTACCTGATATTGCCTTGTCGGGAAGCGGGGGTATAGGGACGCACGTGTATTTATTTTCCATCTGTGCATACAACCAATCAAAGTGCTTGTACCGTCGACTCACTTGAATGTTACTGAACTGAAATGTAAGAAGAAAACAAGAAATCATCATCTGTAGACAAACATGTGGCCAAGTATTATCAAAATGCTGCAAGAGGTTAAAAAGAAATCTTGAAAAATGTCGAAAATATATTAAGCCCATTTGCCTTACAAACAAGGTGAAAATCACAAATAAGTCACCTTGTGACATGGGAGTTATGCGAGGCCAAGCAACAGCTGTTGCTTGGTCTCACATAACTCCCATGTCACAAGGTCAAGGTCACTTATTTGTGATTTCAACCTTGTTAGTAAGACACACATTGTCGCCAAATATTACCTACATCTGACAAGGGATTAAAGTAATTTTGTGAAAACAGAAAGTGTTACTATAGGAATGAATGGCCTTTTTGTGGAATTTATCGGGGTATAAACTTGGAAAAGTCGCGGGAATACTGGACGAAGGCCGGAAGGCCTCGTCCAGTATTCCCGCGACTTTTCCAAGTTTATATCCCCGATAAATTCCACAAAAAGGCCATTCATTCCTTATAATTCCAGCATTTTAAATAAATTCATCACGAAAATGTGTTTATTTTCCATCTTCTTAAGAATTATTTTAACTGCGCCTCACGGTTACGGAAAGTAGTTCGGCGTGGGAGTTTACTGGGATATAAACTTTGGACAGAGACTAGCTACGGGGAAATCAAATGTTAGGGAATTGTGTAAATATTTTTGTGCTGGAATTATAAATGAATACTAACATACTTTATCTTTAAATGTATTGATTGAAATATGTGAATTCACCTGACAATTGTCGCCGATTAAATATATTAAGATGATATGAATTTGGTTTTATTTTCTCAGCGTATTTGTAAACTTGTTAATTGGTTCACAGCCAAGGGAAACGGTTGGATTGACTGGGGGCCGTCTCCAAACGTCTTTAAATTTGCAAATGTATTCTGTTGGACAAAAATTAAGAATGACATGATAAATAGAATACCAGGCTAGCGTCTTTTGATATTGGCTGGAAAATGGAATGAATCGCTCGGCAAGCATTCGTATGAAGCAACCATCATTGAAGCAAAGTGTATCTTTCTTTGACCTCATTCCTTAAATAAATATTCGCCAATGATCAAATCAAGTGGACTGTATGTGGTTTACAATGCAGGGATTCCGCTGGGGAAAATAAAAAAATCGCCACTTCAAAAAAAAATCAATAAAAAAAATCAACAAACCAAAAAAAGGAATAACCAATAGGATAAAAATAAACAATTGGTAATAAAAAATTACAATTTTCGAACTCTTGCATACTTCATAAGCCGTGGGTATAATAAGATTAACAAGGCATCGTTATTACGAGGCTAATCCCCTCGCTGGCAGCCTTGATAATAAAACGCATTTTCCTTCTAAACTAGGTGAATATAAGTTCTCAGTCACCTTGACCTTGGGCAGTCATATGCGGGTCATATGCAAAACAAAGCACCATCCCTAGACACACATTGTGGTCAAATATTATCAAAATCGGTGAAGCGGTTATTGAACTATAAGATGTGGCCCGTCGGCACACAAATGCCCCCGGTGGCAAATTTTAATATACATGTATGATAAAGTTCAAAGTTGTAAAAGAGCCGCATGGATGTGTCGCATTTGTGCACTAGAATGATGTATTGAAATATTATAGTGATCCTGCAAGCGATATAGAAGATATGACAGAACTGAGAAACTCCGGCGAACTTCTTAATGTGTGAAAAAGTTCAAAGTTGTCAGTCAAAAGCTCAAGGTCATATTAAGGGCAGCTTGCTGTGTTGAAATATTTAAGTAATCCTTTGAAGGTTATAGAAGTTATGACATAATTGATAAACTCTGGCAAACTTCTTAACGTGCCGGACACAAGGACGGATAGACTCACGGACACAGTCCAAACACTATATGCCTCCAGCTCTACTGAGACCGGGGGCATAAAAATGAAGTGTTACTAACATATGTACATGCACATACGTACATGGACTAACGCTATATCCCCTCTTGCATATCGGCGAGGGGATAACAAGGGCACCGTTATCATTAAGCTAATCCCCTCGCTGGCAGCCTTGATAATAATTTTTTTTTATAAAAAAAACAAGAGTGCTGAAGGTCATAATATACGCCCGTCCAGGCAAGGCCAGTCAACAAGGGGAGATAACTCATGTTGACGTGATAAACATGTAAACCAAATTTGGTTACGATCTGTCAAGTAGAACTCGACTATTATCAAAAACAATAGGTTTCCTCGTCTTGCCGTGATAAACATGTATACCTAATTTGGTTATGATCGGTCAAATAGAACTTGAGTTATTGCGTGGACAAGGATACAGAGTGCGAAGATTAAAAATGGCCGCCAAGGGGAGACAAGTCATCGGAAATTTTCAAAATCAATAGGCTTCTTCGCCTTGCCGTGATAAACATGCATACCAAATTTGGTTTTGATCGGTGAAGTAGAACTTGAGTTATTGCGTGGACAAGGATACAGAGTGCGAAAATTAAAAATGGCCGCCAAGGGGAGATAAGTCATCGGAATTTTTTAAAAATCAATAGGCTTCTTCGTCTTGCCGTGATAAACATGCATACCACATTTGGTTACAATCCGTCAAATAGAACTAGTTATTGCGTGGACAAGCTGTGCCCGCCTGCCCATCCGCCCGCCCGTTCAAGATGAATACATAATACGTCTCGTTTTTTCAAACGGGCGTATAAAAACAAACAGACAGATGGACGTATGATCAGTAGCGAGGGTAATTGAATGAATGTGGAATGATTTATAGTCACTTAGTAATGCATTTGTTCCATATGAAGATATTAGCTGAAGGCAAACTGAATTTATAGGTGTTTTGAGATACTCTTACAACATTTTTTGAATAAATAAACACAGACGGACAGACGTACGATGTATATGTGCAATAGGAAGATATTAGCTGAAGACAGACGGACAGACAGGGCGAAACATGGCGATTCTCAGTATTCCCGCGACTTTTCCAAGTTTATATCCCCGATAAATTCCACAAAAAGGCCATTCATTCCTTATAATTCCAGCATTTGAAATAAATTCATCAAGAAAATGTGTTTACTTTCCGTTTTCTTAAAGAACTAGAAATGGACGCTTGTCGACAAGCGCATGTGTATCCCCCTCCCCAGTTACACAAGTAGTTTGAAAAAAGGGTGTTCGAGTTATGCTCCGGAGACAAAATCAGTGACAGAAAAAACAAAGGGAGATAACTAAACAAGAGGGCCATGATGACTCCATGAACACCAGAGGAGAATGTGACATCGAGTTCATGCGTTTTAAAAAAATTGTGCTATTTTTAGATGGCGGTCATCTTGGATTAAGCGATGACTCTCATTTTACAAAATCTGAAAATGCTTCACCCAGCATCGGCCATGTGGTTCCTGAGAAAAAGACGTTAAAAATCTTGAATAAATGGACCTTTTGGTGGCCATCATGGATGGCATAATCATCCGATTCCGACAAATATTGCACCAGAGTGATCGCCTCATTGATACCTTCAATTTGATATATGACATGACCATATTCAGTCAAAAATAAAATTTGACCCCAATTTGACCCCACGGGCCACGCCCATTTTTGACCCCGGGGTCACCATTTTAACAACATTCAAAGAGCAATGTACATCGATCATTCCTACCAAGTTTCGTCGAAATCCGGCTGGCGGTTCATGAGAAGATTTTTTAAGAATTTATGATATTTTTGACGGCGGCCATCTTGGATTAGCGATGACCTCCATTTAACAAATCTGAAAAGGCTTCACACATGGACCATAACTTTTAAGTTTGGGTACCATGGGCCAAGCGGTTCATGTGAAGAAGAATTTTGAAATCTCTAATAAAAGAACGACCTTTTGACCTTTCGGCGGCCATCTTGGATGACATAACAATCCGATTTCGACAAAAAATGCACCAGAGTGATCGCCTCATTGATACCTTCAATTTGATATATGAAATGACCATATTCAGTCAAAAATAAAATTTGACCCCAATTTTTTGACCCCATGGGCCACGCCCATTTTTGACCCCAGGGTCACCATTTTAACAACTTTGAAAGAGCAATGTACATCGATCATTCCTACCAAGTTTTGTCGAAATCCGGTTGGCGGTTCTTGAGAAGAAGATTTTTTAAGAATTTGTGCTATTTTTAGACGGCGGCCATCTTGGATTACGTAATGACGTCATTTTAACAATTTTGTAATCCCCCTACCTAAGGACCATGACCATGAAGTTTGGTGACTATAGACCCAATGGTTACCGAGGAGAAGACGTTTGAAAATGTTCACGGACGACGACGACGGACGACGGACGACGGACACATTGCGGTAACAATAGCTCACATGAGCTTCGCTAAAAATTAGTGATGCAAGAGTTGTCATTCTTGTGTGACACACCTTTAGGGTTGTGGTCTATGCATGTGTGAAGTTTCATGAAAATATTCCAAAGGGTGTTCGAGTTATGCTCCAGACACGAAATCAGTGCACGAAACAACAAAGGGAGATAACTAAGACATTAACGACGCAAGAGTTGTCATTCTTACGTGCGACACACCTTTGTCGTCTTCTATGCATGTGTGAAGTTTAATAAACTAGAAAATGTGTTCATAGAACACGGATGTCCCACATATCGCTTTGATATAAATGAGGCCAAATTCCAAGTCAAAATTTTCTTTTACCTGAGAGTTAAAGTTTTTGAAGCACCAAGTATGTGACCTTGACCCTGGGCTTGGCGGGGGCAGGACAAATGTGGATTTGGCACAGGGCGGTAGAGGACCATTAGAGCAATGCATATAAATATGAAGTGATCCGTGAAAGAAAACAGAAATTATAAGATATTTATGAGCGTTAAAAGTGAAGCACTAAGTATGTGATGTTAACCCTGGGCTTGGCGGGGGCGGACGACGTGGATTTGGCACAGGGCGTTAGAGACCTTTTTTGAGCAATGCGTATATGAAATATGAGTGTCCGTGAAAGAAAACAGAAATTATGATATTTACGAGCATTGTTTTTGAGCAACCAAGAATGTGGACCTTGACCCTGGGCTTTGGCGGGGGCAGGACAATGTGGATTTGGCACGGGCGGTAGAGGACCATTAGAGCAATGTATATGAAATATGAAGCTGATCCGTGAAAGAAAAACAGTAAATTATTAAGATATTTACCCGAGTGTTAAAGTTTTTGAAGCACTAAGTATGTGACCTTGACCCTGGGCTTGGCGAAGTGGATTTGGCACAGGGCGGTAGTGAACCATCACAGCAATGTGTATATGAAATATGAAGCAGATCGGTCGAAGGATGAAGAAATTATGAGACATTTACCCGAGTGTTAAAGTTTTGTGATGGACGGACGGACGGACGGACGGACGCGAGGACGGGAGGACGGGACGCACGTTCCTACGAATGAATACTTGTTGGGTTTTTACTGTATAAAAATACCCAACAAGAGTACCCAACACTATCCTAACCCTACCCAATAAGATCCCCGTACGCTTACAACAAGTACCCATTCGTGTGTGCGGACGGACGGACGGACGGAGGACGGACGGACGGACGAGGGTAACACTAAATGCCCCCTCCACTATCGTGGTGGGGCATAAAAATATTCCAAAGGGTGTTCGAGTTATGCTCTGGATTCAAAATCAGAGCACGAAACAACAAAGGGAGATAAGTAAACAAGAATTCCGCGGAATCAGATGCCTCGCCTTGTCCCGCCTTGACCTCGAGCCTGGGCCCGAAAGCAATTTTCACTGGCCCGAATATATTATACAATTATTGACTAGTGAGCCATAGAATATCAGATTATATTCTATGGCTCACTAGTCAATAATTGTTTTAGTATATGATAATAGTCTGTATATAGCACTTACGACCTTATGCTACTAGACAAAAATTTAAAAAGAATTTGAAAAAAAAATAATAAAAATTAAAAATTAAAATTAATGCTTGCTACTGGAGCCCAGAATTTTTTTAATAGTCCTATATTTATCTACATATATCTGCACAGGTCCACATAATGCCACAATATTTTCAACACAGTTTACGGAAATGTAATATACAAACAAAATAATAATAATAATGCTCGCTACTGGACCCAGAATTTTTGTTAATAGTTACGGAAATGTAATAATGTACCTGTATAAATTACCTGTAATAAGTTAGTGGTCAGTTAAAAAATTGAAAAAGAATGTAAAAAAAAAAAAGGGAAAAAAAAAAATTAAATTTAAAAAAAATAAAAGAATAATGCTCCCTACTGGAGCCCAGAATGTTTTTTAATAGTCCTATATTTATCTACATATCATATATATACAGGTCCACATATTGCCACAATATTTTCAACACATTTTACGGAAATGTAATATAATCATTTACCTGTATAAATTACTTGTAAGTGGTCAGTGGTCAGTCAGTTGCACATGCTAGCACATGCACAGGTGAATAGTCTGTATACGACCTTATGCTACTAGACAAAAATTGAAAAAAAAAAAAAAAATGAAAAAAAAAAAATTGAAAAAAAAAAAAAAAAAAATGAAAAAAAAAAAAAAAAAAAAAAAAAAAAAAAAAAAAAAAAAAAAAAAAAAAAAAAAAAAATGAACAAAAAAAATGGAAAAAAAAGAATGAAAAAGAAAAAATGAAAAAAAAAATGGAAAAAAAAAGTTTAAAAATAATAATGCTTGCTACTGGAGCCCAGATTTTTTTTAATAGTCCTATATTTATCTACATATATCTGCACAGGTCCACAAAATGCCACAATATTTTCAACACAGTACCCAATGTATACTGAGCAAAACTAGAAACGTCCCTCCATGTTTAAGGAAAGATTCATCAACAACCAAAAGGGTTACTTTTAAAAATCAAAATGGAAAAACAAGTTCATTCATTTCTGTATCAAAGCCAATAAATTGCATTTGGATATCTTGTTAAATATTCGAGAGATAACCGGCCAAGGGCGGTAGGGGTCAAAATCAAAAAAATCACAAAACTCAGAAATGTGTTACTTAATGTTTAGAGATGGAATTTCAATAAGTAATGTGGCAAATTCAGTAAATCTCGGTAGTACCGAGTGTGGCCACCATTTGCATGAATGCATGCAATGATCCTACGCCGCATCGACGTGACGTAACGCAATACCAGTGCGTTGGGCAAATTCCTCCATTCCGTTGTAACGCCCGTGTAAGATCGCGAACATTGTCAATCTGATGGTTAGCTCGTGCTTTGCGGCCCAGCTCATCCCATATGTGCTCAATGGGATTGAGATCCGGGGAGACCGTGGCATGACGTCGACGTTGTTTTGCTGAAAGTATTGAGTGGTGACCCTGGCTACGTGAGGGCGGGCATTGTCGTGCATCAATGTCACACCAGGACCATGCTGACGGATAAATGGTAAGGCATGTGCATTTAGCACATCTGCAACATAACGTTGTGCATTGATGTTGCCCTGTACAACAACCAAATCTGTCTTCCGGTTTCCCATGATCCCACCCCAGACCATTACGCTCCCTCCCCCAAACCTGTTCTTCTCAACAATGCAACAATCGGTGAATCTTTCATTTTTACGCCTGTATACCCGTAATCTTCCGTCAGCATGACTAACTGTGAACCGAGATTCATCGGTGAACAAAACTCGGTTCCAGTCAGCCCTTCTCCAGTTCAGATGACGTCGCGCCCATAACATCTGGCAGCACGGTGACGTTGGGTCATTATCTGACCAGTGTACGGGCGGCGTGCCCGGATTGGTTGGGCGTTACGACGTAACCGTTGCGAATGGTCTGCCCTGAGACACCGTATCGCCTAGCAGTGACTGTGGCTGCCAATCGACGTTGACATAAGTGCGTCAACGTAATGTAACGATCGGCTCTAGCCGTCGTTACACGAGGCCTACCAGGTCGCTGCCAGTCGTGAACAGCCCCAGTCTGCTGGTACGGGCTGCAAGACGATCAATCGTCTTCCGACAGCAACCAAACCGAGGCGCGACCGCCCTGGCGGCCAACCCACCCGCAAGCATCCCAATTGCATATCGAAAACAGTGAAAAATTAAAAAAAAATTTTAATTTTCCGAATAGCCCCTATCGCATGAATGGTACGACATGAACTGAATCACCTTATCGATGACAAGTATAGCGTGCACGTGCAAAAAGTGGAAATCAACGTTCCGGTCACTGGCCGCTATGTAAACCGTTGTGTATCGGCTAAACTCTACACGATCGTATTCTGAACATCGCCACGGTTTAAAATACATGTACTTTGAACATGTGGTACATACAGACAGAGCTACACCGGCTATAAAACAGGGACGTTTCTAGTTTTGTTGAGTATAGTAATTTACCTGCATAAATTACCTGTGGTCAGCAGTGGTCAAGCACTGGACATTTGCACATGCAAGCCCATGCTAGCACATGGTTCTCCCAGTCTCTATTGTTCTCTCTACAGGTAAGGTGTACAGAGCACACGAGAAAAGGTGTACAGAGCAGACGAGAAAATGGGTCTTCATGCATTATTGTCCAGTTTGTAGCGTGCGCAAAACAAAAAAGGGAGATAACTAAAAAATTAGCTACGCAAGAGTTGTCATTCTTGTGCGCGACACACCTCCGGGTCGTGGTCTATGCATGTGTGAAGTTTCATGAAAATATTCCAAAGGGTGGTGGTCGAGTTATGCTCCGGACAGGAAATCAGTGCGCGAAACAAAAAAACAGATAACTAAAAAATTAGCTATGCAAGAGTTGTCATTCTTGTGCACGACACACCTTCGGTTCGTGGTCTAATTGAATGTGTTAAGTTTCATAAAAATATTCCAAAGGGTGGTCGAGTTATGGTCAATCAGTGCGCGAAACAAAAAAGGGAGATAACTAAAAAATTAGCTATGCAAGAGTTGTCATTCTTGTGCGCGACACACCTTCGGGTCGTGGTCTATGCATGTGTGAAGTTTCATGAAAATATTCCAAAGGGTGGTGGAGTTATGCTCCGGACACGAAATCAGTGTGAGAAACAAAAAAGGGAGATAACTCAAAAATTAGCTATGCAAGAGTTGTCATTCTTGTGCGCGACACACCTTCGTGTCGTGGTCTATGCATGTGTGAAGTTTCATGAAAATATTCCAAAGGGTGTTCGAGTTATGCTCCGGACAAGAAGTGTCTGCGGCGCAAGCGGACGCGGCGCGCTGTCAAATCCATAGTATCCCCCGACGGAGTCCGGGGGATACAATTATTTTAACTGCGCCTGACGGTTACGGAAAGTAGTTTGGCATGGAGTTTACTGAGATATAAATTTTGGACGGAGACTTGCAACGGACCAATCAAATGTTAGGGAATTGTGTAAATATTTTTGTGCTGGAATTATAAGTTATTGAACAAGAGTTGTCAGAAGACAACGAAGCTCGCCTGTTGGTAGGCAGCCTTCACTCAAACTTGGCACAGTTGTATAAAAAACATGAATATTATATAACTTGACCTTAGTTTAAGGGGTGTGTGGTGGACCTTGACATTGACGTCAGAGGTGGAAGGTGGGTCGTGTATTTGCTATAGCATAATATAGCATATTAAGATGAATGCATGTATGAAATATCAATGCGCTCCCTGAAAACAGAAGTAAAACAAAATTTAACCCAACGTTAAGTTTATGAACGCAATAAGTTGGTGATTTTCTACAGCATGATAGCTATTCACATGAGGAATGCATGTATGAATGTGCTAAGTTTGTGACCTTGACCTTGGGGAAAGGGGTGGGGGGGGGGTGGGTCATGGATTTGCTGTAGCACAATAGAGGATTATCAGATGAATGCATGTATGAAGTATCAAGGTGTTATAACAAGAGGGCCATGATGGCCCTAATTCGCTCACCTGACTCCATGAACACCAGAGGAGAATGTGACATTGAGTTCATGTGTTTTAAAAAAATTGTGCTATTTTTAGATGGCGGTCATCTTGGATTAAGCGATGACTCTCATTTTACAAAATCTGAAAATGCTTCACCCAGCATTGGCCATGTGGTTCCTGAGAAAAAGACGTTAAAAATCTTGAATAAATGGACCTTTTGGTGGCCATCATGGATGGCATAATCATCCGATTCCGACAAATATTGCACCAGAGTGATCGCCTCATTGATACCTTCAATTTGATATATGACATGACCATATTCAGTCAAAAATAAAATTTGACCCCAATTTGACCCCACGGGCCACGCCCATTTTTGACCCCGGGGTCACCATTTTAACAACTTTCAAAGAGCAATGTACATCGATCATTCCTACCAAGTTTTGTCGAAATCCGGCTAGCGGTTCATGAGAAGAAGATTTTTTTAAGAATTTATGCTATTTTTTAGAAGGCGGCCATCTTGGATTAGCGATGACCTCCATTTTAACAAATCTGAAAAGGCTTCACCCATGGACCATAACTTTTAAGTTTGGCTACCATGGGCCAAGCGGTTCATGTGAAGAAGAATTTTGAAATCTCTAATAAAAGAACGATCTTTTGACCTTTCGGCGGCCATCTTGGATGACATAACAATCCGATTTCGACAAACAAAGCACCAGAGTGATCGCCTCATTGATACCTTCAATTTGATATATGACATGACCATATTCGGTCAAAAATAAAATTTGATCCCAATTTGACCCCACGGGCCACGCCCATTTTTTACCCCCGGGGTCACCATTTTAACAACTTTGAAAGAGCAATGTACATCGATCATTCCTACCAAGTTTCGTCTAAATCCGGCAAGCGGTTCATGAGAAGAAGATTTTTGAAGAATTTATGCTATTTTTAGACAGCGGCCATCTTGGATTAGCGATGACCTCCATTTTAACAAATCTGAAAAGGCTTCACCCATGGACCATAACTTTTAAGTTTGGCTACCATGGGCCAAGCGGTTCATGTGAAGAAGAATTTTGAAATCTCTAATAAAAGAACGACCTTTTGACCTTTCGGTGGCCATCTTGGATGACATAACAATCCGATTTCGACAGAAAATGCACCAGAGTGATCGCCTCATTGATACCTTCAATTTGATATATGACATGACCATATTCGGTCAAAAATAAAATTTGACCCCAATTTGACCCCATGGGCCACGCCCATTTCTGACCCCGGGGTCACCATTTTAACAACTTTGAAAGAGCAATGTACATCGATCATTCCTACCAAGTTTCGTCGAAATCCGGGTAGCGGTTCATGAGAAGAAGATTTTTTAAGAATTTATGCTATTTTTAGACGGCGGCCATCTTCGATTAGCGATGACCTCCATTTTAACAAATCTGAAAAGGCTTCACCCATGGACCATAACTTTTAAGTTTGGCTACCATGGGCCAAGCGGTTCATGTGAAGAAGAATTTTGAAATCTCTAATAAAAGAACAACCTTTTGACCTTTCGGCGGCCATCTTGGATGACATAACAATCCGATTTCGACAGAAAATGCACCAGAGTGATCGCCTCATTGATACCTTCAATTTGATATATGACATGACCATATTCGGTCAAAAATAAAATTTGACCCCAATTTGACCCCATGGGCCACGCCCATTTCTGACCCCGGGGTCACCATTTTAACAACTTTGAAAGAGCAATGTACATCGATCATTCCTACCAAGTTTCGTCGAAATCCGGCTAGCGGTTCATGAGAAGAAGATTTTTAAGAATTTATGCTATTTTTAGACGGCGGCCATCTTCGATTAGCGATGACCTCCATTTTAACAAATCTGAAAATGCTTCACCCATGGACCATAACTTTTAAGTTTGGCTACCATGGGCCAAGCGGTTCATGTGAAGAAGAATTTTGAAATCTCTAATAAAAGAACAACCTTTTGACCTTTCGGCGGCCATCTTGGATGACATAACAATCCGATTTCGACAGAAAATGCACCAGAGTGATCGCCTCATTGATACCTTCAATTTGATATATGACATGACCATATTCGGTCAAAAATAAAATTTGACCCCAATTTGACCCCACGGGCCACGCCCATTTTTGACCTGGGGTCACCATTTTAACAACTTTGAAAGAGCAATGTACATCGATCATTCCTACCAAGTTTTGTCGAAATCCGGTTGGCGGTTCTTGAGAAGAAGATTTTTTAAGAATTTGTGCTATTTTTAGACGGTGGCCATCTTGGATTACGTAATGACGTCATTTTAACAATTTTGTAATCCCCCTACCTAAGGACCATGACCATGAAGTTTGGTGACTATAGACCCAATGGTTACCGAGGAGAAGACGTTTGAAAATGTTCACGGACGACGACGACGGACGACGGACGACGGACACATTGCGGTAACAATAGCTCACATGAGCTTCGCTCAGGTGAGCTAAAAAGACATTTACTCCAACGTTAAGTTTATGATGTTGATCTTGGGGAAAGGGGTGGGGGCTTGGTCATGGATTTGCTGTAGCACAATAGAGGATCATCAGATGAATGCATGTATGAACTAGATTGGTCAGTAAGCGAGGCTTACGGAATACCCCCCGCGTGGGCCCAGGTACCCCTAAATATGTAAAATTTTCCAAGTGTGGGCTTGTGACCTTGACTCTGGGCTTAGCGGGGGCGGCACGAACGTGAATGTGAAGCAGATCCGAGCAAGGAAATAGTAGTTATAAACCGATTTCTCTGATGTTAAGTTTTGTAAAGAGACTACGTATGTGATCTTGACCTTGGGATCAGCGGGGATATGTCACAGCATGATAGTAGAGCCTTAGAGGAATGCATGCATGAAATATTAAGAATTTTAGATGAAGTTATAACATATTTCTCTAATGTTAAGTTTTGTAAAGAGACTAAGTATTTGACCTTGACCATGGGATCAGCGGGGGTTGGACGGTCGTGGATTTGGCACAGCATGGTAGTAGAGCCTTACAGGAATGCATGGGGGGGGGGGGGACGTTTATTAGGAGGGGGGCGTTAATTCGAGGTTATACGGTATGTATGTGACGTTGACCTCGAGATCAGCAGGGATTTGTCACAGCATATGAAATATTAAGAATTTTCAATGAAACAAATAGAAGTTATAACATATTTCTCTGATGTTAAGTTTTGTAAAGAGACTAAGTATGTGACCTTCCCCTTGGGATCAGCGGGGGTTGGACAGTCGTAGATTTGTCACAGCATGATAGTACAACCTTAGAGGAATGCACAAGTGAAATAATAAGAATTTTCAATGAAGGAAATAGAAGTTATAACTTATTTCTCTGCTGTTAAGTTTTGTAAAGAGACTAAGAATTTGACCTTGACATTGGGATCAGCGGGGGTTGGACGGTCATGGATTTGGCAAAGCATGGTATTAGAGCCTTACAGGAATGCATGTGTGAAATATTAAGAATTTTAGATGAAGGAAATAGAAGTTTGAACAATATTTCTCTGATGTTAAGTTTTGTAAAGAGACTAAGTATTTGACCTTGACCGTGGGATCAGCGGGGGTTGGACGGTCGTGGATTTGGCACAGCATGGTAGTAGAGCCTTACAGGAATGCATGTGTGAAATATTAAGCATTTAAGATGAAGGAAATAGAAGTTAGAACAATATTTCTCTGATGTTAAGTTTTGTAAAGAGACTAAGTATTTGACCTTGACCTTGGTATCAGCGGGGGTTGGGGGTTGGACGGTCGTGGATTTGGCACAGCATGGTAGTAGAGCCTTACAGGAATGCATGTGTGAAATATTAAGCATTTTAGATGAAGGAAATAGAAGTTATAATAATATTTCTCTGATGTTAAGTTTTGTAAAGAGACTAAGTATTTGACCTTGACCTTGGGATCTGCGGGAGTTGGACGGTCATGGATTTGGCACAGCATGGTAGTAGAGCCTTACAGGAATGCATGTGTGAAATATTAAGCATTTTAGATGAAGGAAATAGAAGTTATAACAATATTTCTCTGATGTTAAGTTTACAGACTAAGTATTTGACCTTGACCTTGGGATCTGCGGGGGTTGGACGGTCGTGTATTTGGCACAGCATGGTAGTAGAGCCTTACAGGAATGCATGTGTGAAATATCAAGCATTTTAGATGAAGGAAATAGAAGTTATAACAATATTTCTCTGATGTTAAGTTTATGGACGCATGGACAGACGGACAGACGTTCTTACATTACTATACTTATGTGGCTTATCACATGTTAAATATTAGCCACATAAAACGATTTTTAGCCACATAAAACGATTTTATAGGTGGCTAATTGTAACCAACCCTATCCTTTACTAAGTCCATAACCCTGTGGGGCTAGCCACATAAGTACCCTAATGTGTGCCCGGACAGACGGACAGACGGACGTTCTTACAGTACTATACTTATGTGGCTTATCACATGTTAAATATTAGCCACATAAAACGATTTTTAGCCACATAAAAGGATATTTTAGGTGGCTAATTGTAACCAACCCTATCCTTTACCAAGTCCATAACCCTGTGGGGCTAGCCACATAAGTACCCTAATGTGTGCCCGGACGGACGGACGGACAGACGGACAACCTGACTCCAGTATACAACCCCCACAACTCGTTGCGGGGGGTATAATAAGACATTTTCCCCAACGTTAAGTTTATGAATGTGCTAAGTTTGAGACCTTGACACTGGGGTAAGGATCATGGATTTGCTTAGCACGATAGAGTATCATCAGATGAATGCAAGTATGAAATATCAAGGCGTTCCATGAAAGGAAACAGATGTTATAAGACATTTACCCCAATGTTAAGTTTATGAATGGACTAAGTTTGTGACCTTGGGGAAAGGGGTGGGGGGTGGGTCATGGATTTGCTATAGCATGATAGAGTATCATCAGATGAATGCATGTATGAAATATCAAGGCGTTCCTTGCAAAGAAACAGAAGTTATAAAAAGATATTTACTCCAATGTTAAGTTTATGATGTTGATCTTGGGGAAAGGGGTGGGGGGGGGATTTGCTGTAGCACAATAGAGGATCATCAGATGTATGCACGTATGAAATATCAAAGCGTTCCCTGTAAAGAAACAGAAGTTACACAACATTTACCCCAACGTTAAGTTTATGAACATGCTAAGTTTGTGAATTTTATGAATGTGTTAAGTTTGTGACCTTGACCTTGGGGTAAGGGATGGGCGGTGGGTCATGGATTTGCTATAGCACGATAGAGTATCATCGGATGAATGCATGTATGAAATATGAAGGCGTTCCTTGTAAATAAACTGAAGTTACACAACATTTGCCCCAATGTTAAGTTTATGAACATGCTAAGTTTGTGACCTTGACCTTGGCGTAAGGGTGTGGGTGTTGGGTCATGGATTTGCTACAGCATGATAGAGGGTCATCAGATGAATGCGTTCCCTGTAAATAAACAGAAGCTATACAACATTTACCCCAACGTTAAGTTTGTGAACATGCTAAGTTTGTGACCTTGACCTTGGGGTAAGGGATGGGCGGTGTGTCATGGATTTGCTATAGCACGATAGAGTATCATCAGATGAATGCATGTATGAACTAGAAATGTGGCCTTTCGGCACACGAGTGAGTGAGTGAGTGAGTGAATAGGGTTTAAAGTCCGCTTTTCTGACATAGAGGTACAAGCCTCAGGGAGTCTACACGCAGACGGGTCAACGGGGTCGTGTCCAGTATCCACCTGTCGAGGGGGGTAAATCCCAACTTCAGAACTCAATATTTACAATCAAAATATATATTCAGTCCTGAAATTAGAACAACCTGATCTGGTGCCAGGCCCTCGCCACACCAGCATCATTTATCCCATCCCCTAAAAGTAATAGGATTAGAGCTAATCTTACTTTTATATATGGGGCATAGCCCGACTCAACTCTCACATACAAGAAAGCCAAAAATGTACATGAGGGCCAAATCCGGTATAGTGGGTTCCAGAAAGTATGAACCCAATCGTTAAGCCAGTTTAGTCGCCTTTTACGACAAGCAATGGCTACTGCAGCACTATTCTCAGGATCAGTTGATCCCGCCCCGGTGCCTGCACGGGGCCCTTGGGGTAAGGGCTTGGTGGTGGGTCATCGATTTACTACAGCATGATACAGGGTCATCTGAGGAATGCATGTATGAAATAACAAGGTGTTCCATGAAAGGAAACAGAAGTTATAAGACATTTACCCCAACGTTAAGTTTATGAATGTGCCAAGTTTGTGACCTTGACCTTGGGGTAAGGGCTTGGTGGAGGGTCATGGATTTGCTACAGCATGATAGAGTGTCATCCGAGGAATGCATGTATGAAATAAAAAGGTGTTCCATGAAAGGAAACAGAAGTTATAAGACATTTACCCAACGCTAAGTTTATGAATGTGCCAAGTTTGTGACCTTGACCTTGGGGTAAGGGCTGGGTGGTGTGTCATGGATTTGCTACAGCATGATAGAGGGTCATCTGAGGAATGCATGCATGAAATAACAAGGTGTTCCATGAAAGGCAACAGAAGTTATAAGACATTTACCCAACGTTAAGTTTATGAATGTGCCAAGTTTGTGACCTTGACCTTGTTGTAAGGGTTGGATGGTGGGTCATGGATTTGCTACAGCATGATAGAAGGTCATCTGAGGAATGCATGTATGAAATAACAAGGTGTTCCATGAAAGGAAACAGAAGTTATAAGACATTTACCCAACGTTAAGTTTGTGGACGCCGCCGACGCCGCCGACGCCGCCGACGCCGCCGCCGCCGCCGCCGCAGACGACGACGCCGGGGGGGTTTGGGGGTATCCATAAGCTCTTATGCACTTCGTGCAGGCGAGCTAAAAACGTACCTTGAGGTCAAGGATGCCGTGCAAGTTGTTGAAATGGAAGTAATTATATAAGACTCGGCCTACATAGTCCGGTCGACCGTGGGTATGGAAGGTGTTCGAGCCAATTCCAACCCTTAAATTATAAGCTAAATCGAATTGACAGTCGAGGCTAAACTGATTGCAAATATGTATTAAGTTGTTAGGTTTTCTCATGAACCGATTAGAAGTGTAATTGAAGGAGTCAGTGGAATAAGGGGGCTAACTCCCTCGCGGAATTAGCCCCCTTATTTCACTGACCCCTTCGATTGTGTATAATTACCTGAAACTAATGCCCCTCCGACCACTTGCAGAGTTAAATAAGACGGTGATGAAACCAAATGGTAGTTCTAAAATGGGGAGACAATCCAAGGCCCACGAATGCCCCCGCTGGCAGCCAAAGAAAAGAAGGCATATTTGAATGTGGATTTGTCACAGGGTGGCAGAGGACCATTGGAGCAATGCGTGTGTGAAATGTGAAGCAGATCCGAGCAAGGAAACAGAAATTATAAGCTATTTACCCGAGCGTTAAGGTTTCAAACGCACCAAGTCTGTGACCTTAACCCTGGGCTTAGCGTGGGGCGGCACGAATGTGGATTTGTCACAGGGTGGCAGAGGACCATTGGAGCAATGCGTGTGTGAAATGTGAAGCAGTATCCGAGCAAGGAAAACAGAAATTATAAGCTATTTACCCGAGCGTTAAGGTTTTCAAACGCACCAAGACTGTGACCTTAACCCTGGGCTTAGCGGGGGCGGCACGAATGTGGATTTGTCACAGGGTGGCAGAGGACCATTGGAGCAAATGGCGTGTGTGAAATGTGAAGCAGATTCCGAGCAAGGAAACAGAAATTATAAGCTATTTACCCGAGCGTTAAGGTTTCAATACGCACCAAGTCTGTGACCTTGACCCTGGGGCTTAGCGGGGGACGGCACGAATGTGGATTTGTCACAGGATGGCAGAGGACCATTGGGGGCAATGCAAATCGTGTGTGAAATGTGAAGCAGATCCGAGCAAGGAAACAGAAATTATAAGCCATTTACCCAGCGTTAAGGTTTCGGGATGTACGTACGTACGTACGTACGTACGGACGCCGGTAACACTATATGCCCCCCTCACCATTCGGTGGCGGGGGCATAAATATGAAGGCGTTCCATGAAAGGAAACAGAGGTTATAATAAATTTACCCCAACGTTAAGTTTATGAATGTGCTAAGTTTGTGACCTTGACCTTTGGGTAATTTGGTGGGCAGTGGGTCATGGGATTGCTACAGCATGATAGAGGGTCATCTGAGGAATGCATGTATGAAATAACAAGGTGTTCCATGAAAGGAACAAGAAGTTCTAAGACATTTACCCAACGTTAAGTTTATGAATGTGCTAAGTTTGTGACCTTCACTTTGGGGTAAGGGTTGGGTGGTGGGTCATGGATTTGCTAAAGCATGATAGATGGTCATCTGAGAAATGCATGTATTAAATAACAAGGTGTACCATGAAAGGAAACAGAAGTTATAAGAGATTTACCCCAACGTTAAGTTTGTGGACGACGCTGACGCCGACAACGCCGGGGGTATGCCATAAGCTCTTCTGCACTTCGTGCAGGCGAGCTAAAAATGAAAGATGTTATGCACGTACATGGACTAACACTATAACCTCTCTTGCATATAGGCGAGGGGATAAGTAAGTGCCTGATTGACACTGATTGCAAATATGATAAACCCCATTTCTCCAGTGACAGCCACAATCATAGAGACTAACCGAGGGGGTGAGAGTGTAGGCGATGTAACTTTTCATGCCCTTGTATTTGCTCTCCTTCTTTGGTGACGTTATACAGCAAGTGAACGGCTGGTCCGACGAATGCCAGGCCACACCTTCGTCTGTTTCCTATAAACAGACATTTAATTGATCAATTGATTATTTGATCAATTGACTGTTGGAGTGATTTCAAGGCAGACATAAACATAGGCCAGGTTTTTTCCAAGCATAGACACTTGGATAACATAATTATACCCACTTTTTGTAGACTAGATGGCCGTGGCCTGCATGTCGCGCCTTGGGGCGAGGCATGGACACTAAAAAAAAAGAAAAAAAGTAGAGTAGATGGAAATAAAAAACTTTAACCAAAAAACTTTCTGAAATGTCAAAATAAGTCGATTATTCTGAAAAGAAGTTCAAGGTAAAAAAAATAATACATGTTGGGTAGTGGTATGTGAGGTGAGCACCCCTAGAAGATTTGCAAGTATGTTGGTTATAGGTGATATAGTACGTGAAAAATAGATGTCAACACGAAAAATAAACCTTGAAAAAGTAAATTACGTGGAAAAAATAAGTCAAAATAAAACTAGAAATGTGGCCTGTCGGCACACGAATGCCCCCGCTGGCAGCCAAAGAAAACAAGGCATATTTGAATGTGGATTTGTCACAGGGTGGAGCAATGCGTGTGTGAAATGTGAAGCAGATCCGAGCAAGGAAACAAAAATTATAAGCCATTTACTCGAGCGTTAAGGTTTCAAACGCACCAAGTCTGGAACCTTGACCCTGAGCTTGGCGGTGGCGGGAGGAATGTGGATTTGTCACAGGGTGGCAGAGGACCATTGGAGCAATGCGTGTGTGAAATGTGAAGCAGATCCAAGCAAGGAAACAGAAAAAATAAGGCATTTACCCAGCGTTAAGGTTTCGAACGCACCAAGTCTGTGACCTTGACCCTGGGCTTGGCGGGGGCGGCACGAATGTGGATTTGTCACAGGGTGACAGAGGACCATTGGAGCAATGCGTGTGTGAAATGTGAAGCAGATCCGAGCAAGGAAACAGAAATTATAAGGCATTTACCCAGCGTTAAGGTTTAAAACGCACCAAGTCTGTGACCTTGACCCTGGGCTTAGCGGGGGCGGCACAAATGTGGATTTGTCACAGGGTGGCAGAGGGACCATTGGAGCAATGCGTGTGTGTTAAATGTGAAGCAGATCCGAGCAAGGAAACAGAAATTAAATAAAAAGGCATTTACCCAGCGTTAAGGTTTCGAACGCACCAAGTCTGTGACCTTCAACCTGGGCTTAGCGCGGGCCGGCATGAATGTGAATTTGTCACAGGGTGGCAGAGACCATTGGAGCAATGCGTGTGTGAAATGTGAAGCAGATCCGAGCAGGAAACAGAAATTATAAGGCATTTACCCAGCGTTAAGGTTTCAAACGCACCAAGTCTGTGACCTTGACCCTGGGTTCTTAGCGCGGGGGCGGGACAAAAATGTGGATTTGATTTGTCACAGGGCGGTAGAGGACCAATTGGAGCAATGCGTGTGTGAAATGTCAAGCAGATCCGAGCAAGGAAACAGAAATTATAAGCCATTTACTCGAGCGTTAAGGTTTTGTATGTACGTACGGACGTACGTTACGTACGTTACGTACGTACGGACGCCGGTAACACTATATGCCCCCCTCACCATTCGGTGGCGGGGGCATAAAAAGTCACATGTTGGATAGTTGTATGTGGTAGGCACCCCTTGGTTATGAAGTTGTGAAGGTTTGGTGGTCCTAGGTGGTACAGTACCAAAGAAATGGACTTAAACACGAAAAGTTAACATTGTAAACGCGAAAGGTTAACATTGAAAATGGCTAAGTCGACTGCGCTGAAAAAATGGGTCAAGTTCAAAACAAGAAACGAGGCAAAGCCACGAAGGCCAGGTTTTTTCCAAGCATGGACACTTGGATAACATAATTATACCCACTTTTTGTAGACTAGATGGCCGTGGCCTGCATGTCGCGCCTTGGGGCAAGGCATGGACACTAAAAAAATAGATAGAGTAGATGGAAAAACTTTAACGAAAAAACTTTAACCGGAACACACGGACGTAGGACGGACTGGACGGACGTATGAACCAAAATGCCGACGAATATCGCGCTTTCTTTCCGCAAGCTGGGTGCGACAATGATGATAAACACCCATGTGAAGTATCAAGGTAATGGGTGAAGCAGTTGCAGAGATATAGTACACGAAAAAACTTTAACAAATAAATTCAAAGTTAATTTGACCTTGACATTGCGCACAGGGGCCGCAACGGTTGCGGGTTAGAGTGAAAATATGGACGATGATAAACACCATGTGAAGTTTCAAGGTAATGGGCGAAGCAGTTGCAGAGATATAGTATAACAAAAAAGTTTTTAACCAAAAAATTTAACAACCAGACGTACGTTAAAAAGTTAACGTTGAAAATGGCTAAGTCAATTACGTTAGAAAATAATAGATGAAGGTTAAAAAAATGGTCACATGTTTTGGATAGTTGTATGTGGTATTGGCACCCCTTGGTTATGAAGCTGTGAAAGTTTGGTGGTCCTAGGTGGTACAGTACCAAAGAAATGGACTTAAACACGAAAAACTTAACATTGTAAACGCGAAAAGTTTAACATTGAAAATGGCTAAGTCGACCTGCGCGGAAAAAATAAAAAAATGGGTCAAGTTAAAAAAAAAGTAACATGTTGGATAGTGATATGGTGGGCACCCCTTGATTATGAAGCTGTGAAAGTTTGGTGGTCCTAGGTGTACAGTACCAAAGTAATGGAAATTTAAACAAAAAACGAAAACTTAACATTGAAAACTGCGAAAACTTAACATGAAAATGGCTAAGTCGTTATTCGCGAAAAAACGGAAAAAATGGGTCAAGTTTTAAAAAAAAAGGTAACATGTTGGAATAGTGATATGTGGTGGGTACCCCTTGATTATGAAGCAGTGAAAGTTTGGTGGTCCTAGGTGGTACAGTACCAAAGAAATGGACTTAAACACGAAAACTTAACATTGAAAAACGCGGGAAAACTTAACATTGAAAATGGCTCAAGTCAATTGCGCAGAAAAAAAAATGGGTCAAGTTAAAAAAAACAAAAAAAAAAGTAACATGTTGGATAGTGATATGTGGTGGGCACCCCTTGATTAGGAAGCTGTTGAAAAGTTTGGTGGTCCTAGGTGGTACAGTGACAAAGAAATGGACCTCCAAACACGAAAACTTAACATTGAAAATGCTAAGTCCACTGCGCGGAAAAAATGGGTCAAGTTAAAAAAAAAGTAACATGTTGGATAGTGATATGTGGTGGGCACCCCTTGATTATGTAGCTGTGAAAGTTTGGTGGTCCTAGGTGGTACAGTAACAAAGAAATGGACTCAAACACGAAAACTTAACATTGATTGTGGACGCCGCCCGCCGCCTGCCCCTGCGCGGCATTTCGCCAATCCAATAGCCTGGATTTTTTTTTAAAAAACCTGGCTAAAAAATTAACTGGAGACATAAAATATGCTGAAAATAAATTAATCGCTCGGCTTCTTTGTTGGGTAAGTACTATTTTTTAGAGAAAATGTTCATGCCTTTATCGGATCAAATCACAAAATAGAAAGTGAAAATGCTCAATATCCCGACAAAGGATAAAGTCATAGAGAGACAGGACCTCGTTTTCTCAATTCTCTTACGAAAGCAAACTATGAAAGTGTTGTTTTATGTGTAGGGCAGAGATTGAACCGCTGCACTACACAGAGCTCCAGATAAGCTGCGTATTTGTGCAAATACCCAAATTAAAATTGTCAAAAACCCAATTGAAACCAGAAGTAGTGAGTATCAAAAAGCAATGTGAACAATTGTGGTACCTTTATCATGCTGCAGAAAACAATAAACAGACCACAAATATAGCATATTTTTCTTATTTTTCCATAAAAACACATCTTGGTATTTCATTAGAATTGTCTCCAATGAGACAATTCTAATGAAATGGAGCAATGACTATAATTAGACATTGCCATGGACCATTGCATACAAATAGAATTATCTCTTTCATTGCTTAAAACTTTAACAATATTGCCAGACTCTCACATGAGAGCAAAAACATATCGGTTTATATACAGTCAATTTACTAACTAGAGGTGACAGCTAATGCCATATGGAAGTTACAAAGTCATGTGATTTTGCGATTTTTCATGAAATATATTTACGGAAACTGTGATATTTTCTGTAAATGACGTCGAAAGATGACAAAATTATCAAAGCAAATGCATAATTCAATTCTGCATTTGCGATAAAAATTACGTCAACTTTCAACGTCATTCATGTAAACTATTGTAAATTTTTGTAAATAATTTTCATGAAATATCGCACATGTTCTTAGGTACAAAATCATGTGGCGTGTCTCATATTAACACTGGTTGAGACAAGTTCATTAATCATATCAGAAACATTTTTATTTTTTCAAAAATCTTAACAATACTGACAAACACTGCAGATCCAGATCTCCAGTGTTTGCACATGTTTGGTTTTATGGTCTGTGAAAGGCTTAAATATCGTCTCACAAGCAGGGAAAGATACAATGGTTCAATATTTAAGCACAAGGGTGTGAATTTTCAGGATATATACTAAAATCAGGATTGGAGCTTCCTGATAACTGCAGAAAAATAGTAATCTTTCAACATGGGAAGCACACTTTTACTTTTACGCATTTGTGGGTAAAAATAATGTTTATCATGTCATTTTCACGAGTTGGCATTTGGAACTGTTCCGAAGCATAATACTTACCATGATTTGTATGAGGTCTGCCTCGGAGACATTCCCAGTGAACGGACTCGTCATATATGATTCCCCGCCAGCCTTGGCAAACGTGGAAAATCTGCAACAGACGGATGGATTGATTGATTGATTGGCTAATTGATTGCTTGATTGACTGATTGATTGCTTGACTGATTGATTGATTGCTTGATTACTTGATTGAGTGATTGATTGATTGATTGATTGATTGATTGATTGATTGAGTGATTGATTGATTGATTATGGGTTGTTTGTTGTCAGAAGTGTTGTGAGAAATAAATAAATAATTTAATAAAATATTTCATTTTCAACAATACAAGAATATTACAACAATTATCTGTGACACTACCTCAGGGAGAGAACTTAACCATGTCACCCCTAAATAACTGGAATGGATTTTGATATGCTAATTTTCTGTATTTTCTGCCAATCCAATCGTCACAAAATGGTTTTTAAGCTAGTCCATTTATGAAAAGGGGTTGTTTTGTTATCAAATATATGAAAACTACTTGCAAAAAATGCAGATCCTGATGAGACGGCTCGTTACGAGCCGGCTCATCTGGATCTACAATGTTTGCCAATACCACTATACAGGCATGTGGTGTTGAAAGGGTAAATGCTTATCCACTTGCCAATGGAAAGTTCAAACTAGAACAAGAAAGTAGGGGTTCACAGATGCCAACCGAAGCCGCCTCAACCGATAAACAAACAAGAACTGCATCTGTCGAACGCGGATGCCACCTGCAGCATATTTGAGAAACTGTGACAAAGTGGTTAAGTCATTTAAGTAACCTGGTGAAGGTGAAAAGGCGAAGGTCATATAAATTATGAAAAGGCAGGTGTGGTACACATACCAATAAATGAAATGTTGAAGTATTGAAGCGATTAAGCAACTTATGTAGATGATATGGCCATTTTGAGAAACTGTGACGAACTGGTTAACCAAAATTGTTAAGTCATTTAAGTAACCTGGTGAAGGTGAAAAGGCAAAGGTAACATAAATTATGAAAATGGCAGGTGTGGCACCCACATACCAATGAATGAAGTGTTGAAGTATTGAAGCGATTAAGCAAACTTATGTAGATGATATGGCCATTTTGAGAAACTGTGACGAACTGGTTAACCAAAATTGTTAAGTCATTTAAGTAACCTGGTGAAGGTGAAAAGGCGAAGGTCATATAAATTATGAAAAGGCAGGTGTCGCACACATACCAATGAATGAAGTGTTGAAGTATTGAAGCGATTATTGCAACTTATGTAGATGATATGCCATTTTGAGAAACTGTGACGAACTGGTTAACCAAAATTGTTAAGTCATTAAGTAACCATGGTGAAGGTGGAAAAGGCGAAGGTCATATAAATTATGAAAAGGCAGGTGTCGCACACATACCAATGAATGAAGTGTTGAAGTATTGAAGCGATTAAGCAACTTATGTAGATGCTATGGCCAGTTTGAGAAACTGTGACAAAGTGGTTCACCGAAAAGTGTGACGGACGGACAGACGGACGGACAGAGAGACAGACAGAGAGACGGACAGACGGACGGACGGTCCAAACACTATATGCCACCCGTTTCTTCGAAACCCGGTGGCATAAAAACTTTAAAACAAAATTTCAAAATGTTAAGTTTATGTGCGACAGATGGACAGGCAAGAAAGGCCCAGGGCACGAAAATTCCACTCATCCGCTCGTATTGACGAGTGACATTTCCGCTCGGGCAAGTAGAAAATCCATGTCGGTCGTCCGACCGGACGAGTGACAATTTCCAGTCTTGGCTAACAACAATAATCCATCTGTCACATAATGTGGTTCAACTATGTCATGTAGTAACGATAGTAACATTACCAAATGGTCTGTGAAGTCGTGTTTACGTTGTTCAAAGCAAATGACGTTTTATTATTCTAGGGAGATCACTAACAGTACTAGCTCTGTATGTGTCTATTCTAACGGACACGTCGATGTTGGGCTAATAATTTGGTAGCTGGCCGACAAACAGGTTTGAAGTTACATTGATTATAAACAACTGCGGGTGAGGAGAATGATAAATATATAACTAAGCATACTATTTTAACTATTATTACGGATCTGATTTAGTAGAAAGTACTGACAATTGTCCGGAAATCGTTTCGAAAATCAGGTCGGAAATTAGCGCTTTGTGACGAGTTGAGATCGGGCGAGTTACATTTCTTTAGTTGTGCATGTCGTGTCGTAATAAATGTAAACCCCGCATTGTCGGAGTCGAGTTATTCGATAATATTCGTGTGTTTCCGTTATGGAGTCCGTATAATAGACAATGCGAGTATGAATATCCCGAAAGTTGCCGAATATTAATGTACGTCGTCTGCAAAAAATAAACAAACATGGCCGACATTAGAAATTTCTTCCAAGGCGGGGGTGATCAAGAAAAGAAGGACATATGCAGGACTAGTGATACTTGGCACAGGACGAGTGGAGATTTTTGGGTACTCGTCCTGCGGGATGAGTGAGAAAATTGAAAATTTTCGTCCCCTGAGGCCAATATTATATATACCCCTTGGCATACTTTGTAAGCCGGGGCTATAATCATGTTGGGCAAGTGTTTGATTGATTGTTTGTTTATTGGTGTTTAATGGCCTATCCACAGCTAAGGTCATGTAAGGCCGGGCAAACGGGTTCAATCCCGTTTTAACCTGCTGCATTGGGGGGTAAATCCCAAAATCAGAACGGAATATTTAAATCGAGAAAAAATATATTCAGCCCTGAGATTAGAATAACCTGACCTGGTGCCAGGTCCATACCACACCAAAGTCACTTGGCCCCTTCCTCTAAAATAGGATTACGAATAATCGTAATACTCATATAAGGGGTATAACCAAATTCAACTGTCACATACAAAATGCCAAAGATGTATGTGAGGGCCAAACCAGGTCTCCAGTCGGAATTCCGGTAAGGATGAACCCTGATCATTAAATTACCCATCGCATGCTCCCACCTGCCACCCACAATTTGGGTGAGTGTAAAACAAGTGAATTGCATGCGATCTACAACAGTCACTCACCACACGTAGCCTAAATTGACTGATTTGGCGTGTGCTAATTTTTGTTAGTTCCAACCTTACTACATACCTGTTAAAACTCTTTTTCACAGTGCCATATTTGGACATGTCCCCTGTGGGCGACGACGGAGGCTGTTCACGTTTAGGCCTCGCTTGTGATAGGCCAAAACTACCCTGACCTGGCAACTCCTGTGTGTAGAAATGAGAGGATTGACTTACAGAACGCACAGGTTGAAGTAACGGACCGAGGTCTATAAATACATTAAATATGCCTAAAAGCATCAATAAATGAAAAAAAAAAGCTAAAACAATTGTTTTTACTCCCTCCATATAGACTCCATATGGAGTCTATATGGAGGGAGTAAAAACAAATTTTCATTTATTGATGCTTTTAGGCATATTTAATGTATTTATAAACCTCGGTCCGTTACTTCAACCTGTGACAGAACGGTGTTTAATTCCTTACATGCGGATGATACACAATTTCTTTCCGAAACATAACAACAATGTTTTTAATTATGCACGCAAGTATGGTATATGGTGTTACCACTCATTTACCGCAAACGGTTCAAATGAGTATTAACAACATACACTTTTGAATAGACAAGAATTCCACCACGGAAGCGGTGTCACGCTTGCCGAGGCATTTGACCGTAACATGATCATGATGCTAAAGTACACATCACAAAAATTGTCAGAGAAGTGCATGCTTAAACAAGAGCTGTTAGAAGACAACGAAGCTCGCCTGTTGGCAGCCTTCACTCAAACTTGGCACAGTTGCATAAAAAAACATGAATATTATATAACTTGACCTTGGGTTAAGGGGCGTGCGGTGGACCTAGACATTGGGGTCAGTGGTGCAAGGTGGGTCGTGGGTTTGCTATAGCATAATATAGCATATTAAGATGAATGTATATATGAAATATCAATGCGCTCACTGAAAACAGAAGTAAAACAAAATTTAACCCAACGTTAAGTTTATGAACGCACTAAGTTGGTGATTTTCTACAGCATGATAGCTATTCACATGAGGAATGCATGTATGAATGTGCTAAGTTTGCGACCTTGACCTTGAGGAAAGGGGTGAGGGGGTGGGTCATGTATTTGCTGTAGCACAATAGAGGATCATCAGATGAATGCATGTATGAAATATCAAAGCGTTCCCTGTAAAGAAACAGAAGATACACAACATTTACCCTAACGTTAAGTTTATGAACATGCTAAGTTTATGACCTTGACCTTGGGGTAAGGGTTGGGTGCTGGGTTTTTGATTTGCTACAGCATGATAGAGGGTCATCTGAGGAATGCATGTATGAAATATGAAGGTGTTCCATGAAAGAAAACAGATGTTATAAGACAATTACCCCAATGTTAAGTTCATGAATGTGCTAAATTTGTGACCTTGACCCTGGGGTAACGGGTGGGCGGTGGGTCATGGATTTGCTATAGCACGATAGAGTATCATCAGATGAATGTATGTATCAAATATTAAGGCGTTCCATGAAAGGAAACAGATGTTATAAGACATTTACCCCAACATTAAGTTTATGAATGTGCTAAGTTTGTGACCTTGACCTTGGGGAAAGGGGTGGGGGTGGGTCATGGATTTGCTATAGCACGATAGAGTATCATCAGATGAATGCATGTATGAAATATCAAGGCGTTCCCAGTAAAGAAACAGAAGTTATAAAAAGACATTTACTCCAACGTTAAGTTTATGATGTTGATCTTGGGGAAAGGGGTGTGTGTGTGTGTGTGGGGGGGGGGGGGGGGGGGTCATGGATTTGCTGTAGCACAATAGAGGATCACATGAATGCATGTATGAAATATGAAAGTGTTCCCTGTAACGAAACAGAAGTTACACAACATTTACCCCAACGTTAAGTTTATGAAATATCAAGGCGTTCCCTAAAAAGAAAAAGAAGTTATAAAAAAGACATTTACTCCAAAGTTAAGTTTATGATGTTGATCTTGGGGAAAGAGGTGGGGGGGGGGGGTCATGGATTTGCTGTAGCACAACAGAGGATCATCAGATGAATGCATGTATGAAATATCAAAGCGTTCCCTGTAAAGAAACAGAAGTTACACAACATTTACCCCAACGTTAAGTTTATGAACATGTTAAGTTTGTGACCTTGACGTTGGGGTAAGGGGTAAGGGTGGGTGCTGGGTTGTGGATTTGCTACAGCATGATAGAGGGTCATCTAAGGAATGCATGTATGCAATATCAAGGCGTTCCATGAAAGGAAACAGATGTTATAAGACAATTACCCCAACGTTAAGCTTATGAATGTGCTAAGTTTGTGACCTTGACCTTGGGGTAACGGGTGGGTGGTGGGTCATGGATTTGCGATAGCACGATAGGGTATAATCAGGTGAATGCATGTATGAACTAGAAAGGCGTTCCATGAAAGGAAACAGATGTTAGAAGACATTTACCCCAACATTAAGTTTATGAATGTGCTAAGTTTGTAACCTTGACCTTGGGGTAAGGGGTGGGTCATGGATTTGCTATACCACAATAGAGTATCATCAGATGAATGCATGTATGAAATATCAAGGCGTTCCATAAAAGGAAACAGATGTTATAAGACATTTACCCCAACGTTAAGTTTATGAATGTGCTAAGATTGTGACCTTGACCTTGGGGAAAGGGGTGGGAGGTGGGTCATGGATTTGCTATAGTACGATAGAGTATCATCAGATGAATGCATGTATGAAATATGAAGGTATTCCCTGTAAACAAACAGAAGTTACACAACATTTACCCCAACGTTAAGTTTATGAATGTGCTAGGTTCATGACCTTGACCTTGGGGTAAGGGTTGGGTGGTGAGCCGTGGATTTGCTACAGCATGATAGAGGGTCATCTGTGGAATGCATGTATGAAATATTAAGGGGTTCCATGATAGAAAACAGATGTTATAAGACATTTACCCCAACGTTAAGTTTATGAATGCTAAGTTTGTGACCTTGACCTTCGGGAAAGGGGTCGGAGGTGGGTCATGGATATGCTATAGTACGATAGAGTATCATCAGATGAATGCATGTATGAAATATGAAGGTATTCGCTGTAAATAAACAGAAGTTACACAACATTTACCCCAACGTTAAGTTTATGAACATGCTAGGTTTGTGACCTTGACCTTGGGGTAAGGGTTAGGTGGTGGGTCGAGGATTTGCTACAGCATGATAGAGGGTCATCTGAGGAATGCATGTATGAAATATCAAGGTGTTCCATGAAAGGAAACAGATGTTATAAGACATTTACCCCAACGTTAAGTTTGTGGACGCCGACGACGCCGGGGGTATGCCATAAGCTCTTATGCACTTCGTGCAGGCGAGCTAAAAACACGAAAAAGGTCAAGGTTGAAGAAACGTCTTGGACATAAACAAGAATTCCACCACGGAAGCGGTGTCGTGCCTGCCGAGGCATTTGACCATAACATGATCGTGGGCAAGTGCTAAAGAAAGCATCACAAAAAACGTTAGAGAAGTGCATGCTTACAACACGAAAAATATCATGATGAAGAAACTTGTACAAAGTTTTTGACGCAAAGAAAATCACTAAGTGTTTCCACAACCATGTGAAGGTTAAAAAGGTCATGTTAATGGCGGCATGAGTGTGTTCCAAATGCTTACATGTATCAAATTTCCAAATATTGAAGCAATCCATCAAGTAATATTAATGTTATACGATGATGAAGAAATGTGTACAAAAAATGGCTAAATGTTTCCACAAAAATTTGAAAGTACAAAAGGTCATGTTAATAGGGGCATGAGTGTGTTCCAAATGCTCACATGATGTGTCAAGTGTCCAAATATTGAAGCAATCTGTCAAGTACCGTATTCGTGCGATTATAAGTCGCAATGATGTATATGACGCACCCCTATTTTCACTCCAAAATCTGGGGGAAAAAGTCTACATGGGTCTATAAGACGCCCTCAAATCGCAGAGTTGTAGTTGTTGTTGTTTATAAATACCAGGCGCTGTTTTTTTGGTCACTCACAAGCTTCGTACACTGGACGTTTCGGACCAATAGAATTAATCGCCAAGTTGTTGTTGTTATTTAATACTAATTCCCCGTGCTGTTTTTTATTTATTTTTCGTACCCTGGACGTTTCGGACCAATACAATTAATCGCCAAGTTGTTGTTGTTGTTATTTAATACTAATTCCCCGCGCTGTTTTCTGATTTTGTGAGATTATTGTGCAACAGCAATACGGTTAAATGGCTCTAAAAAGTGCCGTTTGAACAAGTTTGGCAATATATAGAGGATACTGTTCAAAATGCGATATGAGAAAACAAGAATTTTCGGTCGTATTTAACCCTACTGTCAGTTTGAGAAATTCTTCTCAATGTCAACACCTAATCAGAATACGACTCAATTATCGCGACAGTTTCTCACTAAGAAAACAAATCTGACCACTTCACACGAGAAATGGCTTGTGCCGAAAATTTAGTAATTGACGTTTGACACGACTGAGATTAAAGGTGGCAATAAGGCATAATAAATATATACTATATAGACCATTAACTCGGAACTTCAGTCAATTGCGTGTTCCCGATACAGGGCCGTAACGAATATGGGGCGAACTGGTTAGGGTACGAACATGCCATTTTAAAAATAGGCTAAATCAGCAAACTGGATCTGATCTTGGTATACACTGTTCGCCTTCGGTATAGAAAATGTGTACCGAATGTGACACAGGGCCGGAACGAGTAAGGCGCGAGTAAGGCGCGAACTGTTTAGAATACGAATCCATTTTTCCAATACCGGATTTTACCCCAAAGACTAACAACAACAACAAATATAGGAACGCATTTTATTGTTTTGATTTTTGGTCGTTTATTTCAATATTTCGGATGGAAAAAAATGCTCATGTATCTACATGAATTTATAAGACGCAGGGGCTTTCTGGGATACAAATCTGAGGGGAAAAAAATGCGTCTTATAATCGCACGAATACGGTAATATTAGAGTTATATCATGATGAAGAAACTTGTACAAACCTTTTGACGCAAAAAAAAAGGCTTAACTTTTTCCGCCATAAAATGTGAAAACAAATGTGAAGGTAAAGAAGGTCATGTTAATGGCGGCATGAGTGTTTTCCAAATGCTTACATGTATCAAGTGTCCAAACATTGAAGCAATCCATCAAGAAATGTTATACGATGATGAAGAAACATGTACAAACTTTTTGACGCCAAAAAATGGTCTCTAACCTGTGGGGTACTGGCGCCGGCCGTACTCGTACTCGATTCCCCGTCATCATCGTCGTCGTCGTCCCAGTCACCATCCCATGTGTCAGTGCTCTGTTGTTTTTGTATGTTGTTGTTATTGGAGACGGGCGGGATACCCCACCCATTGTTCACCGCAGTGGCGGGGTCGGGTGGGGCGGAGGGCTTGGAGGGGGGTGCTGGGGGTGGAGGGAAACTGGGTTCTGGTGGCTCAATCACCTGTAGATGAGACAAATTAAAGGAATTAGCTTTTTTCACATTTTACTATTTCAAAGCTACAGTTCATATATTGATTTTTTAAGAAATTAGTTTACTAACCCGGAGTCCCCTACACACAACAATTGTCGTCTGCTGTTGCTTTTATATCTTGCCTTATTTCTCACTAAAAACATGTTTTGCAATGATTCTGAAGTGCTGTCAAAGCATGTTGTAAATTATTGTAAAGTGCTGTCAAAGCATGTTTTTGTTTGTTTGTTTGTTTGTTTGTTTGTTGGGGTTTAACGGGCCTATCAACAGCTATGGTGATTTAAGGCCGGGTCAATGGGTTTAGTACTAAATCCCATATATTACCTGTACAAGTACATTTACATGTTCAAGTACATGTACAAATGGGGGGAAATCCCCAAATCAGAACTGAATATTTACAATAAACCAGATGGCCGCGGCCCGCATGTCGAGCCCGCCGAGGCATTTGATGGTCTCGGAGAGTGTTTATTTGAAGTTTGAATTAAGGGTTGTGGAAATATAAGGTATGTAAAAACTAACACAAATTTCAAAGTCATTTGACCTTGACCTTGGAAGTTGGAAGTAAATTGGAGTAACAATTGTGGAGATATAAGATATGTAAAAAGTTTAACGCAGATTTTATAATAACGCAAACTTCTAAGTCATTTGGCCTTGACCTTGGGGCACAGGGGCCGCATGAGTGGGACACAGAATGATTATATGGATGATGCCCAATAAGCATACAAAGTTTCAAGGAAATCTGACTTACGTTTTCAGAGATAGTAGGTATGTGAAAACTTTAACGCAAATTTTGACAGAAACTTTAATGCAAACTTCTAAGTCATTTGACCTTGACTTTGGGCACAGGGGCCGCATCAGTGGGATACATACGGACGGACGGACGGACGGACATACTGACGGACGGATGCATGGACGGACGGATGCACGGACACCCAGACATCATTGTGATCACTATGTCTCGCTTTCCGCAAGCGGGCCCGACAAAAAATTCGCTCACCTGACTCCATGAACACCAGAGGAGAATGTGACATTGAGTTCATGTGTTTTAAAAAAAATTGTGCTATTTTTAGATGGCGGTCATCTTGGATTAAGCGATGACTCTCATTTTACCAAATCTGAAAATGCTTCACCCAAGGATCTTAACTTCCTATGAAGTTTGGCCAGCATCGGCCATGTGGTTCCTGAGAAAAAGACGTTCAAAATCTCGAATAAATGGACCTTTTGGCGGCCATCATGGATGTTCTAATCATCCGGATTCCGACAAATATTGCACCAGAGCAATCGCCTCATCGATACCTTCAATTTGATATATGACATATTCGGTAAAATTTGACCCCACGGGCCACGCCCATTTTTGACCCCGGGGTCACCATTTTCACAACTTTGAAAGAGCATTGTAAATCGATCATTTCTACCAAGTTTCGTTTCAGACGGCGGTCATCTTGGATTAGCGATGACCTCCATTTTAACAAATCTGAAAAGGCTTCACCCATGGACCATAACTTTTAAGTTTGGCTACCATGGGCCAAGCGGTTCATGTGAAGAAGAATTTTGAAATCTCTAATAAAAGACAGACCTTTTGACATTTCGGCGGCCATCTTGGATGAAATAACAATCCGATTTCGACAAAAAATGTACCAGAGTGATCGCCTCATTGATACCTTCGATTTGATATATAACATGACCATATTCGGTCAAAAATAAAATTTGACCCCAATTTGACCCCACGGGCCACGCCCATTTTTGACCCCGGGGTCACCATTTTACCAACTTTGAAAGACCATTGTACATCGATCATTCCTACCAAGTTTCGTCGAAATCCGGCTAGCGGTTCATGAGAAGAAGATTTTTTAAGAATTTATGCTATTTTTAGACGGTGGCCATCTTGGATTAGCGATGACCTCCATTTTAACAAATCTGAAAAGGTTTCACCCATGGACCATAACTTTTAAGTTTGGTTAGCAAGGGCCAAGCGGTTCATGTGAAGAAGAATTTTGACAACTTTGAAAGAGCATTGTACATCGATCATTCCTACAAAGTTTCGTCGAAATCCGGCTAGCGGTTCATGAGAAGATTTTTTAAGAATTTATGCTATTTTTAGACAGCGGCCATCTTGGATTAGCGATGACCTCCATTTTAACAAATCTGAAAAGGCTTCACCCATGGACCAATACTTTTAAGTTTGGCTACCATGGGCCAAGCGGTTCATGTGAAGAAGAATTTTGAAATCTCTAATAAAAGAACGACCTTTTGACCTTTCGGCGGCCATCTTGGATGACATAACCATCCGATTTCGACAAAAAATGCACCAGAGTGATCGCCTCATTTATACCTTCAATTTGATAAATGACATGACCATATTCGGTCAAAAATAAAATTTGACCCCAATTTGACCCCATGGGCCACGCCTATTTTTGACCCCGGGGTCACCATTTTAACAACTTTGAAAGAGCATTGTACATCGATCATTCCTACTAAATTTTGTCGAAATCTGGTTAGCAGTTCTTGAGAAGATTTTTGAAGAATTTGTGCTATTTTTAGAAGGCGGCCATCTTGGATTACGTAATGACGTCATTTTAACAATTTTGTAATCCCCCTACCTAAGGACCATGACCATGAAGTTTGGTGACTATAGGCCCAATGGTTACCGAGGAGAAGACGTTTGAAAATGTTCACGGACGACGACGACGGACGACGACAGACACATTGCGGTAACAATAGCTCACATGAGCTTCGCTCAGGTGAGCTAAAAATAGTGGTGTAAGGGTTAAAAAATTGTTTGGCCCACTTCGTCATGTTAATTTGAAAGAAGTGGTGACTCTAAGCCTGCTTTCAAAATACGATACTATTACGCGACACCGAATCGATCGAGCCCACATGGTGAAAATTATATAAATCGGTTGACTCTTTCGTGAAAGTCCGTTGTTTTGAGGCCATCCGAGTACGGCCCATTAAAAACTTAGCCACCTTGTATTGCCTTTTAACAGGAAGTAAAAAAACATTGATTCAGTTATTTCTTTTTTATCACTCACAAGTATATTTTATAGACCTTGGTCCGTTACTTCAACCTGTACTCAATAAATGTTACTGTCTGTTTCACGAAACCTGCCCAAATTTATATGGGAATTTAACATGGGGAAATGTTTCTAATTTCAGAAGTAGTGGACCGATTTTCAAAATGTAACTTTTGTTTTCTTAGTCAGATCATTTCCAAGCTATCTAGCTAGATTTCAGAATCAATTTCCAAATTTTTTATTTGTTCCACTCCTCATCCAGGTTCGCCACCTCTTTTATCCCCATGTTAAATTCCCATAGAGAACTCAGTTTTTCGTAATAAAATCAATATTTGACCAAAGTTCACGAAATAAGAAGAAGGCTCATTCTTAAATTTTGATAAAACCTTATTGAAAAAAAATTTGTTCTTGCATTGTTTATATGGCCGTAAAATTTGGGCAGGTTTTGTGAAACAGACAGTAGCTTTCAGTCCAATCCAATTTACCACATTTGTGACAAGGTATTATCATGAAATCCCAATGGGGGATCGTAGCTAGTTATAATTATCTTCTGTTGAACTTATTTATAGAAATACGGCCCAAATTATGTAGTTTGGGGACTTATTGCTTGTAAAAAGAGCGAATGTAGAATGATATGATATGAACAGGAGCAATTATAGTGATTTTTATCCAGATCATAGCACATGTTTACGCAATCTGATCTGCGACTACATTATTTGCCAGATTCATATTTTCACACGTATTAACGCTATTATGAACAGTGTAGACTCAGATCAGACTGCACAGGTGTGCAGTCTGATCTGGGTCTACTCTGTTCGCAAAACTCTCAACTTTTGTGCTATTCAGTAAGAACTAGATTGGTCAGTAAGCGAGGCTTACGGAATACCCCCCGCATGGGCCCAGGTACCCCTAAAATATGAAAAAATGTCCAAGTGTGTGGGCTTGTGACCTTGACTCAGGGCTTAGCAGGAGCGGCACGAACGTGAATTTGCCACAGGGTGGTAGAGGTCCATTGGAGCAATGCGGGTGTGAAATGTGAAGCAGATCCGAGCAAGGAAATAGAAGTAAAATAAAATAAGAAATAAAATAAAAGGAAATAAAATAAGAATTTTCAATGAAGGAAATGGAAGTTATAACTTATTTCTCTGATGTTAAGTTTTGTAAAGAGACATAAGTATTTGACCTTGACCTTGGGATCAGGGGGTTGGACGGTCGTGGATTTGGCACAGCATGGTAGTAGAGCCTTACAGGACTGCATGTGTGAAATATTAAGCATTTTAGATGAAAGAAATAGAAGTTATAACAATATTTCTCTAATGTTAAGTTTTGTAAAGATACTAAGTATTTGACCTTGACCTTGGGATCAGCGGGGGTTGGACGGTCGTGGATTTGGCACAGCATGGTAGTAGAGCCTTACAGGAATGCATGTGTGAAATATTAAGCATTTTAGATGAAGGAAATAGAAGTTATAACAATATTTCTCTGATGTTAAGTTTTGTAAAGAGACTAAGTATTTGACCTTGACCTTGGGATCAGGGGGGGGGGGGGGTTGGACGGTCGTGGATTTGGCACAACATGGTAGTAGAGCCTTACAGGAATGCATGTGTGAAATATTAAGCATTTTAGATGAAGGAAATAGAAGTTATAACAATATTTCTCTGATGTTAAGTTTACGGACGCACGCACGCATGTGCGCACGCACGCACGCACGCACACACGCACGCACACACGGACGGACGGACGGACGGACAACCTGACTCCAGTATACTAAATGCTGAAATATAATTGACTACGACCCCCCCTCATTGGACAGCCAGCTGATAAATTGAACCTTAGAACATGTGCGCCCTGTGGAACCCCACATCAGTCTGCGCATTCATGGTCTGACCAGAGTATATACTGTTTGTCATTCAGTCACTAAAGCAACTTACTGTGTGACCTGCTAAATAATTAAATATATCCAGGCATGTGCTTATGAAACATTCAGAGCATGTTCTGCAGATCTTCATGCACAAAATCACGCAGTTTGATAATTCGCTGAGACTGAATCCAGCTCAGCCTCGACCAATCAAACTGCCTGATTTAAAAGGTTTAACCACAAGCCCTGGACCAGACTACACATGTCATTTGATTAGGGAACCTCTATAATTGACTGACTGATTGATTTGGTTTTATGTTCATTCAACAGCAAGGTCATATATGACTGTGACTGGTGAAATGGGGCTTATGGGTTTTGCGATCAGTGTAGATCCAGATCAGCCTGTGCATCCGCACAGTCTGATCATGATCTGCACTGTTCGCCACTGCATCAACGAAAAAACCGTCATGCTGCAAACAAGCAATATAGATCGTTATCAGGCTACAAGAGAGTGCTATTTGATCACGAGCTACACTGGTCGCAACACCCATAAGCCCCATTTCTCCAGTCACAGCCATATCGATGGTCTAGTAACATAAGGTCGCAAGTGCTATGCTAAAGCATAGCACTTACGACCTTATGTTACTAGACCATCGATATACATATATGACAGCATCTATATGGGGGAAGCACCATACAATCAGCATTTACTACAGCCAAATCTGTCAGTACTAAATACAGCATCTTGGTCAAGAAATACTAACCACACCAAATCACTTGACAACCTCCATAATTCGCCCAGTGAACAATGAGAACCATCTTCATCAACAATACAACTGGCCGAAGAACAAGGCACATGATCACGTTGTTACCACAACAACATTGTCTGGAAGTGTTGAAAGTGTGCACACTCCAAAGTAAGTATTATTTGATATTATACACTATTTACAAACTATCTATATAACACAGATTTGACAGTACGTGTCATTATCTTATCTGGTAACAAGGAAGAACTGCTTTCCAATGTTAACACTACATATGCACCTGGGTAAACAATACTCACCTTTCAAATAGTCAACAAGAGTGCCGCAAGTCACAAAATACCCCTGTCGAATATGGGCCAGACAGCGAAGATGCAGAAATGTGAAGCTGTCACCAAGGCAAGAAACATTAATGAGAATTTGAAAGTCTATAGCATTATTTCTTCATCTCGTTGTGCTAAACATGTATACAAATGTAGGCAGAGATAGAAAAGTAGAGTGTAAAGTAGAAATGATAGGGAATTGGATGCAATAATGTCGAAAAAATGGCTAAGTTAAAAAGGTGATATTTTTGTTAAAAAATAATTTTTCGGCATAATAACACCAAGGTGAACATCTTCAATATGTGTAGAAGACGTGTGTATAGTTTCAGATCGATCGACTGAACTGTTTCGGAGGAGTTGTGTACACAAACTCTGTACCATATATAGAACTGTATAGAAAAATGTAGAAAAAATGGCTAAGTTAAAAAGGTGATATTTTTGTCAAAAAATATTTTTTCGGCATAAAAACACCAAGGTGCACATCTTCAATATGTGTAGAAGATGTGTGTATAGTTTCAGATCGATCGACTGAACAGTTTCGGAGGAGTTGTGTACACGAACTATGCACTTTTTCTTCAGCCGCCCGCCCACCTGCCGCCCGCCCGCCATGCTGTAAAACATAATACGTACCGTTTTTTTTTTATTAAAACGGTCGTATAAAAATGATGGGCCAAGTGACGGCATTTACACAGATTCAAATATATCAAAGAATTAACACATTAAAAACGGGATACAATTATCGTAGTATGAAATGTTTATGAGAAAAAAAAAAATCCCTATTTTCTTTATCTCATCTCGAAAGTATGTTATTACCACTCATTTAAACTGTCTTGAGGATATTATATTATACCTTCATGAAGAAATGAAAGAAATAATGAGATTTTTGTTCAACAAAAATCATATCCTTAGACTGAAATGGGTTCAATCATATTTACTTATACATTGTATCAGCATCAATGCATTTTGTTATCAATCAGTGTGTATTTAGTCAATGCACAGCTGGCTACCTGATAAATGCTCGTGTACGTTCCTTCATATTATTGTCCATTAATTCCATTAATTCCACTCTTCAACAAAAGAATTTACAACAAAAACAATCTCTGATTATCAGATTTTACATTTTTGTTGCAGAACAGATAATGCAAATTTATGTTTGAACTTACCCCTGACTGGACAAAATCCTACAAATACAGGCAGGTGTTGAAAATGCATTTTATATGAGGGGTAATTTAACCTTTATTATCAAATGTATGTGAAGGAAGTCAACTGTAATACTAAGCAAAGTTTCAGCACAACATCTACAACATTTCTATAGTGTGTAAGTTTTGTTTCTGGACTATACTAACATGACAGGATACTATTTTCTCTCAAACAATTGGCCATATGCATATTTTAATCTTCTGTTTATTATACACTTATTGGTCTTACCCAACGTCCTGTCCGTTATATAGGGTCATATTACCCTTTCAACATCACTGGCCTGTATAGTGGTATTGGCAAAAAGTGTAGATCCAGATGAGCCGCCTCGTGACGAGCCGTCTCATCAGGATCTGCACTTTTTGCAACTAATTTTCATATTTTTTTTTTTCAGAAAAAAACACACACCCTTTTTATAATAAATGGACTAGTCTGAAAACCATCTTGTGATGGTGGGATTGGTTGCAAAACTAACACATCAAAATCCATTGCAGTTACTTAGGGGTGAAAGGGTTAAATATTCAGCAAATAGTATGCAGTAAGTAAAATATCCTATGAATGGACTAATTTATCAAATTCATGTAAAGCGGGCACTGTTTATAGATATAGACCGCTATCTTATATATTTTTTATCATCAAAAACATGCTTTGACAGCCCTTTAAAATTAATTTCAAAAAGTGCTTTGACAGCACTTCAGAATCATTTCCATTGGAAATGATTCTGTAGTGCTGTCAAACCATGTTTTAATTGAGAAATAAGGCAAGATATAAAAGCAACAGGAGATGACTATTGTTGTGAGTAGGGGTCTAAGGGTTAAGAAATAAGGAAATGAAGCTGTTTTTTATCATCTTGCATACTTGCATCTTAAGTGATAGAGCAGGAACAGTGAAAGCACAATTTTCGGATTCTTATGAAGTGGCATAACAGTTTCAATTTCACCAAAATTTTGGTGGGAGATATGGTATTATGGTATACATGACCATTCAAGTTTTTTGACACAATCACAGTTGATCTGGGATTTATTGAACCATCAAATTGGAAGTCTAGAACTTTAACAGCTATTACATCAGATATAATATTTATAGTAAATTATACTATTAAAGCTATATTCCCAGAGATGATGTGAATAAATGTTGTTACCGGAAATAACTACATTTGTCAGTAAGCGAGACGTACGGAATACCCCCGCGTGGGCCCATGTGCCCCTAAATATGTAAGGAAATAGAAGTTATAACATATTTCTCCGATGTTCAGTTTAGTGATGGACGGACGGACGGACGGACAGAAGGACAACCTGACTCCAGTATACCGCCCCACAACTTGTTGCGGGGGGGTATATATAATATGTAATAAGTGTGCAACTACTCCACCCATTTTAGAAAGAAAACTAGATTTGTCAGTAAGCGAGGCATACTGAATACGCGTGGGCCCATGTGACCCTAAATATGTAAGGAAATAGAAATTATAACATATTTCTCTGATGTTAAGTTTTGTAAAGAGACTAAGAATTTGACCTTGACCTGGGGATCAGCGGGGGTTGGATGGTCATGGATTTGGTGCAGCATGGTAATAGAGTCTTACAGGAATGCATGTGTGAAATATTAAGCATTTCAGATGGAGGAAATAGAAGTAATAACATATTTCTCTGATGTTAAGTTTAGTGACGGACGGACGGACGGACAACCCGACTCCAGTATACCTCCCACAACTTGGGGGGTATAATTACGGAAACATTTATTCCCATTATCCTATTCAGTGACCCAAACAAAAACTCATTTGACCTTGCTGCCCATGAGCACAGGGGTCGCATGAGTGGGCTATAGAATGAAAAGTGAAAGCGAAAGGGCTTAACGTCCCAGCAACAGCTAAGGTCATATAGAGACAGGACAACAGTTTAAAGACATCAGACAGACCAGTGGGATGGAAATACTATGAAAGTATTTTTGATGCCTAAGGCGAGGTTTGAACCCACAACCTCCGGATTGGAAGTCGGGTGTCCTAACCCCTAGGCCACAACCCATCCCTAGGCTATAGAATGAAATATGGAAGATGACAAATACGCATATGAAGTTTCAAGCCAATTCGACTTATGGTAACAGACAGAAAGTAGCCAAAATCCTGCACACAAATCTAAGACAGACAGATGGACAAGGTATGAGACCATTACAAGCCGGTTCAACTAAAGTGTGTTCAAATGTGACCTTTATGATATGGAGGGTTGAAAGGGTCAATCTTCAAAACTTTTTTTATTTACTCAATTATTTTCTCAGGTAAGTGAGAATACACTCAGAATACACTCACCTCAGCCCAAGCGTCTGGTAGTGGAAAATCAAAGGTCTGAAAAAATATTGCTGGATATATATTGGGTGGGATGGGGACGTTGACTGATAAGGGATTTATGGCTATTTATTGCATGGCAAGTGATTGACAAGTACAATTGAAGGGGTCAGTGGAAGAAGGGGCTAAGTCCCTTAAGGACTTAGCCCCCTTCTTCCACTGACTCCTTCATTTCTTATTCAATGTACATGTAATATTAAGTCTAATAGAAGATGAATTTCATTTTAATTAGAATTTGAAGGTTACACATAGAAGTAATGAACAATCTATTTACGTCTGAAGTAAGTTTAATTGATTATTGTTTATTCAATGTATGGCATAATTACATTGAAAATGTATTTAAAATTATACATTTTATAAAACCAGTTACGAGAATGTAATAAATGTAATGTATATTCAATAGAAATAACATATCAGACGTAACATTTGTTACATCAATCGCAAATAAAATACCAAAATGTTTTATAATTATATTTTGATTTTATTTTGAATGTCATTTTACTTTTGGGTAGTATATGGGTAAGGTGGGTTGTGACCTACTTGCTCTTCTTGGAATCCATCATATTGTTCATACGTCTAAAAATACAATGAACCATATAATACCGGTACATGTAACACATGTACATATGGAATAAAAACTTCAATTATTTGTAACAACTGACTTTGTAAATACATTAATAAATATAGATTCAAGTGCAAAGGTAGCCAACATGTGTATGTGTTTTGTTTTCTGTAATATTTTAACCCTTAGAACGCTACACACAACAATTGTCGTCTGCTGTTGCTTTTATATTTTGCCTTATTTCTCAATAAAAACATGGCTTGACAGCACTTCAGAATCATTTCCAATGGAAATGATTCTGAAGTGCTGTCAAAGCATCTTGTAAATTATTCTAAAGTGTTGTCAAAGCATGTTTTTGATAATAGCAATGGAAAATAAACAGCAGACGAAAAATAATTAATAATGAGGTGTAAGGGTTAACCCTTTGAACCCGAAAGCCTGCTATATCAGTTTATGCAAACAGTGCAGATCCAGATGAGCCGGCTTGTAACGAGCCGTCTCATCAGGATCTGCACTGTTTGAAAGTAATTTTCATATTTTTGAGAAAAACAAATACCCCCTTTTTTATAAATGGAATAGTCTGAAAATCATTTTGCGATGATTGGATTGGTTGCAAAATGAACATATTGAAGCCCATTCAGTTACTTAGGGGTGAAAGGGTTAAGATTTGTTTCTAATTTCTTTGATATTACCCCAGAAACAATATGAGTGTGTTGCTACATACACTGCATAAGTTGAACATAGATGTATGTAATGTAACAATAGGAGTGCAGGGATTCCGCTGGCGATAGCCACTTTCGCAATTGGTGATAAAAATAAACAATTGGCGATAAAAAATTACAATTTTCGAAGAAAAAAAAAAAAAAAAAATCTTATTTTTTTGTTTTTTTGAAGTGGCGATTTTTTTATTTTCCCCAGCGGAATCCCTGGGAGTGTGTTGCTACATACACTGCATAAGTTGAGCATAGATGTATGTAATGAAACTATAGGCGACAAGCAAATTTTCATGAAAATAGTTTCTGTAAATGTTGTTGAAAGTGGACGAAATCTTCAGAGCACATTTGGAATTCTGTCAAATAGGTCTATATACAAAACACATGGATGATAAGGAGGCTATAGGAACGTACTTGCGCGTCCAAATCTGTTTCTGGCTGCACGTACATGTATGCCTGCAATTATTCATTCACATCAATGTTTAAATAAAGTGGAACCTCACTGAATGGGACACATGATAGAAAACCTCAGAGAATTATAATTTTTCATCAGTTACACTGTAATTTATCTCTTGTTAATTATGTTTTATTTTTATAATTATATTTTTGATTTTATTTTGAATTTTACTTTTGGGTAGTATATGGGTAAGGTGGGTTGTCACCTACTTGCTCTTCTTGGAATCCATCATATTGTTCATACGTTTTACACACAACAATTGTCGTCTGCTGTTGCTTTTATATTTTGCCTTATTTCTCAATAAAAACATGGCTTGACAGCACTTCAGAATCATTTCCAATGGAAATGATTCTGAAGTCCTGTCAAAGCATCTTGTAAATTATTCTAAAGTGTTGTCAAAGCATGTTTTTGATAATAGCAATGGAAAATAAACAGCAGACGAAAAATAATTAATAATGAGGCGTAAGGGTTAACCCTTTGAACCCGAAAGCCCGCTATATCGGTGTATGCAAACAGTGCAGATCCAGATGAGCCGGCTCGTAACGAGCCCCTTTTTATAAATGGAATAGTCTGAAAATAATTTTGCGATGATTGAATTGGTTGCAAAACGAACATATTGCAGCCCATTCAGTTACTTAGGGGTGAAAGGGTTAAGATTTGTTTCTAATTCCTTTGATATTACCCCAGAAACAATAGGAGTGTGTTGCTACATACACTGCATAAGTTGAGCATAGATGTATGTAATGTAACAATAGGAGTGCAGGGATTCCGCTGGTGATAGCCACTTTCGCAATTGGCGATAAAAATAAACAATTGGCAATAAAAAATTACAATTTTCAAAGAAAAAAAAAATATAATATTTTTTTTTTTTTTTTTTGAAGTGGCGATTTTTTTAGTTTCCCCAGCGGAATCCCTGGGAGTGTGTTGCTACATACACTGCATAAGTTGAGCATAGATGTATGTAATGTAACTATAGGCGACAAGCAAATTTTCATGAAAATAGTTTCTGTAAATGTTGTTGAAGTGGACGAAATCTTCAGAGCACATTTGGAATTCTGTCAAATAGGTCTATATACAAAACGCATGGATAATAAGGAGGCTATAGGAACGTACTTGCGCGTCCAAATCTGTTTCTGGCTGCACGTACATGTATGCCTGCAATTATTAATTCACATCAATGTTTAAATAAAGTGGAACCTCACTGAATGGGACACATGATAGAAAACCTCAGAGAATTATAAGAATTATAATTTTTCATCAGCTACACTGTAATTTATCTCTTGTTAATTATGTTATTATTTTTAAACATGTGCCTTAGGCATGCCAATATTAGAGCTCCAGATAAGTTTTGTATCTATACCCCCATATTTCAAATTCAATCTGCGTATATTACTTTTACAAATGAGCCGCACCGTGCGAAAACCGGGCTTAATGACAAAATTTTCAGTTTTTACTTTTTCGCGTATTCTGAATTGTACATCTTCAAGTTTTAAAAGCCATATGCCGCAAAGATTATCAATGTATCCCAATTATTTTTAATTTTAGAAGTATTTTTATGACGCGTGGTAAAAACTTATATGACGTTTTAGATCAATGATGTCGAAATTACGACATTTTTAGCAACGGCGTATACAAATACCTGGACAAGTCCTATAGATTTGTCATCTTTTATCGCATGTCAACCAAATTTGGATATCTCGTAGCCTGGCCAAGTGTCTCCCATTAGGCCAATACAAAGTAAGAAAATAATGTTCATAGCTCGTGTTGCAGTTGCTAATATAACGTCATGTTTTGGATTGCGGCCCAAGTAATGTAATTTCGTATGAATAATTTTCAAATAAGGCAGAGTGAGAAGTGTTGGCGTTTCCCAGTTGTTTGCTGTTGTCTGAAATAATTTTGGGGAATAATAGCGACATTATTTAACATTTCGTATGCGAGGATGTATTTTAAAAATCTGACATTATGATCGGAAATGACGTAGTTTAACGTCTGCCAGCTCTGTGTAAGAGAATATGCCGGAAAAACCAAGAGATTATATTAAAGTTTGTATTTTAACACAAAACACGAGATATTGATGATGAGAGAAAGTCGGGATGACAACATACGAACGATACAGTCGGATAGACAACGGACATGAATGTGCGAAAGGCTAGGCCAGACATGGACGTACAAAAGTGACGTCGTCAAATGTTGTGACCCAAAGTTAAAGTATTGGTCGACTGACCACTTTTCGTGAAATACCAGACCGGTTGAACTCATTGTGTGATTAAAAAGATTTAAATATGAGGAGACATATGGCTAGATGGATCCCAATGATGGTGAACATGTAGCAGAAGGCCAGGCGAGTTACCAATTTCTCTCGAGTTTAAGGATAGTTGAAAATACATTTGTACATTTTTCAAATTGAGTGGTTACAGTGGATGAATATATTATCAAATATCCTCGATTGAGGCGTTATTCAATCCTCCATATTCGCCCAATCTTGCCCCATGTGATTTCATTTTTTAATACCGTACACGAACAGCCGCATAAAGGGAACCCACTTCAACAACATCAGCAGTCATTAATGTTACTGCTGGTATTTCAGGTGGTATGTTTGAGTGAGTGAGTGAGTGAATAGGGTTTAACGTCCGCTTTTCTGACATAGAGGTACAAGCCTCAGGGAGTCTACACGCAGACGGGTCAACGGGGTCGAGTCCCGTATCCACCTGTCCAAGGGGGGTAAATCCCAACTTCAGAACTCAATATTTACAATCAAAATATATATTCAGTCCTGAAATTAGAACAACCTGATCTGGTGCCAGGCCCTCGCCACACCAGCATCATTTATCCCATCCCCTAAAAGTAATAGGATTAGCGCTAATCTTACTTTTATATATGGGGCATAGCCCGACTCAACTCTCACATACAAGAAAGCCAAACATGCACATGAGGGCCAAATCCGGTATAGTGGGTTCCGGAAAGTATGAACCCAATCGTTAAGCCAGTTTAGTCGCCTTTTACGACAAGCAATGGCTACGTACTGCAGCACTATTCTCAGGATCGATCAGTTGATCCCGCCCCGGTGCCTGCACGGGGCCTGTGGTATGTTTGAACAAAGGTGAATTGCATTGCCTGACTTAGCTGTCGGAAGTGCATGTAGGTTAAAAAAAAGATGTTATACCGTTTATTTTGAAAAATAATAACCCATTGTGCGAGCACGAATGAAAGCATGGACATGTTCTTCTTCCATTGAACAATATGGAGCATGACATTAACATAACGGCATTTCATTTTGACGTCGTGCCCCATATCGATGACGTTGTGTTGGTAACGATAAAATTGCCAATGATATATTAATGACGAGTTGTGCATATGAAATCGATGAAGCATTTATCAATCATCATGGATGTGAATTTTCAGTTAACCCAAGGCATATGGATGTTGCAGCATAATAATACTGGTTATTCAACCAACACTGGAAATGTAAAACTCTTACAAGCAACCTATCCGCGATGATCGGTGGCTGGTAATAATGTGATGCGTTGCCTGTTTCAACATTAGCCACACGAGTGACCGTACAACTTTATAGACCTTGAGCCACCAATAACCCCCCCTCCCCCCCCCCTGTGGGATTTTTGGTGACTATGATTTTCAGATTCAGTAGCCTATTGTCTATTAATCCTGAATGTCTGCGCTCAAAAAGCCGCTGGATGAACAAATGGCGGCCATTTTCCAAGATGGCCGCCATGCCATTTTGAGCTGTTTATATTATGACTGTTAATTGATATTTAGGCAAGTACAAACCCTGTAAATAGCTACGATGTATTGCCAAATTGGTTACTGAATGGTATACAATGGACATTATACATCATTACATCATACTATACCAATAATTTCCAAAATGGCCGCCAAAATTGGCATTTTTCAACATTATTTTCAATATAACTATTATTGAGAACTATTACAAAACTGTAATGATGTTAAAATGCACTTATTTTTCATTGCATTACTTATATATACCTGTGAAAGGAACATGTAATCCCTTTAAATATCATAACTCTCAAAATATTTCAAAATGGCCGCCATAAACTACATATTTACTACTGTCTGGGAATTTCGAAGATGCTATAAAACACGCAATGGTCATATATTATAATACAAATTGACCTAAATATAGTTTGCTTAGCATTCACAGTCATGTTCCATGATACAATAATGTTGTTATACATTCAAAATGGCCGCCTAATATGTTTATTTTCATAAATCACAATAAAAAATCATGTTTTTCTCAGCAATTCAAATTGTATAAAAATGCACAAAAACATGTTTAAAACATTTGCTGACTGGTTGTGATGATTGAAAGAATCTATTATATTGGTTGATTGATTGACACAATCAGTGACAATCACAATAGTCACCATTAGGTAGTATTAATAACATTTAAATACAGTATACATGTGAATCATGTATATGATCATCAGGCATGTGTAGTGACAATTGCAAATCAAATTAGGTTCGCATAGTAGTAGGAATTTTCACTGTCTGCACCAGTTGTCTAATTAATACTTACAGAACCATTTTTAATCTTATTAATACTCAGAAATATATGGTAATAGTACGACCCTGTTACTTGTAAGTGAACAGATTGATGATTCATGGTTGCAAATGAAATCAAGGTATTACGTAATCCAGGACATCTGTCTATTATCAGTTAATTATGTTGATTATTAGCATTTGTATCATTCAACATTGATTAGTTAACAAAACCACAGCTATGTGTATAAATAGTAACACCATTGTTATATTAAATTAAATGTACAGTATATGAAGTGAGGAGGCATATATTGTACTTCATTTAATTTGATGTTACACTCGTGCTACATTATTTGGATGTATGCAATAAAATAATTCACACTGGCCAAATAAATGATGCAGCTACTACTATTTGAAGAGAGGGCTATATTGATATCATGATGGTTAAGTTAAGATAGATGTATCTCCATAGAGTATCGACACAAAACACGAGATATTCCACCACAATATACGGATGCTCCATCACAACATAATACTGTTTAATCACACTATAGTGCAGTTCTACCACGATATAAATATGTTTATTCAAACTATAAGGCAGTGCCACCACAATATAAAGCAGTTTCATCACAATATAAGGCAGATAAAACACATTATAAGGCAGTTTCAGCACATTATAAAGATGTTCCATCACAATATCAGGAACATTACTTGCACTGTAAGACAGTTCACCACAATATAAGGATGTACCACCACACTATAATGCAGTTCCAACACATTATAATACAGTTCCATCGCAATATAAGGATGTTCCGTCACACTATAAGGATGTTCCGTCACAATATAAGGCTGTTCCATCAATATAAGGATGCTCCACCACAGAATATTATGTTTCCTCACACTTAAAGACAGTTTCACCACTACTATATACATTTTTCGTCACAATATACGGCAGTGCCACCACATTATTTTAAGGCGGTTTCACCACAAGATAATGATGTTCCACCACACTATAAGGATGTTTCACCACATTATAATGGTGTTTCATAACAATATAAGGCACTTCCACCACACTATAAGGCAAATTAATTACAATATAAGACAGTTCCACCACTATATAATGATGTTGCATCACGATATAAGGATACATCACCACCATATAAAGATATTTTGTCACAATATAAGGCAGTTCCACCACATATAATGATGTTCCACCACACTAAGGACGTTCCACCACAGTATAATGATGTTTAGTGACAATATAAGGCAAATTAATTACAATATAAGACCGTTCTACCACATTATAAGGCAGTTTCACCATAATATAGGGATGTTCAGCCACACTATAAGGCAGTTATCACGCAGTATACGGCAGTTCCATTACAATATAAGAATGTTCCACCACTCTCAAAGGATGTTCCACCACGATATAATGATGCTCCATCACATTATACATATGTTTCCTCACAAAATAAGGCAGTTCCACCACAATATAAGGCAGTTTCGTCACACTATAATGCATTTTCATCACAACATAATGTGGTTCCACCACACTATAATGATGTTCCATCACAATATAAGGCAGTTGCATCACACTACATGTATAAGGATGTATCAGCACGACATAAGGATGTTCCACCAGATTATAAGGCTGCTCCGCCACCTCAATATAATAATAAGGAAGTTACAAATGATATAGACCATTATGTCCATCTCCACAATCATATCGAGCGATATATTGCTGTATACATATATATAAATTATCAATGTGGCGGCCATTTTGAAATTGCATAATTAACAAATTGATCCAACTTCATCCATTATATGTATGGTTTCATCTTATGTCGGATAGCGAAGTGAAAACAAAACATGGTTTTATTATTTTATCTTAAAAAATTGTTTTTAGCTTTCAGGATTTTCTTCCTCCGTCAGGCATATTTGATGCACGATATTAACACCATTACTGAATATTGTAAAAAAAGGAGAAGAAATCTATGTACAAATGGATAACTATTATCGTATATTAACTCCTGTGACGATAATGATCACATGCCTCGAACTATATTAATATGTGTACATTATTCCCAATCGATGCAGTCAATTAATATTTAAGAAGCTAAGAAGCGTGCTACAGACGGACGAAACATTCGACAAATAGTATCGCAGTCTGCATAGACAATACTAATAAATATGTAACTAGTTGTCTGTCCATAGCAACCGGTTTTAAGGATCTGACGTTGCATAATATTGAATACCGGTGAAATAACCATTGTAAAATTAGTGGGTGGGGAATGGTAAAAATGTGTTGTTTTTTCACTTTGTATATTTTGCAATAGACACAAAAAAATTGGGCGTATTTGCATTGGATATGTTTAATAGACACTCCTAGCTTACATTAACATTGATAATATGAAAAATGAAAAAATACCACGTTTGCATAAAGTTATTAACATGTATATTTTACCATTGAAATTGGGTGGGTGGGGTAATCAAACACGTAAAATTTGACTACTGGATTATCAGATTTTGTTTAAGTGTACATTATTAGATTCCATATTGTCCAACATCTCTGAAAAAGTGCAAAAATACTACTTTATGTAATTAAAATGATATAATTTGGTCAATTTTTAGATAAAAATGTGATTTATGAAGATGGGAAAAAGTCCGAGGGTGACCTACTTCAAAATGGCGCCATATGTTCATCCAGCGGGTTACAGAGCGCAGACATACGGCATAACACTCGCAATTAAATATAGTTTTAGGAAAAATATGTCTGCAAAAATCCCACAGGGGGGGGGAGGGTTTCGGTATCTGGCTCACGGGCTATTATGTACATATTGTGCATGCAAATCTTCTAAAATTATCCCGCGGGACCATAACCCAAACCGCGTAAATATAATACATAATTGGATGTTGCAGTTGCAGGTTATGCATATGCAGGGATTCCGCTGGCGATCACCACTTTCGCAATTGGCGATAAAAATAAACAATTGGCGATAAAAAATTACAATTTTCAGAAAAAAAAAATATTTTATTTTTTTATTTTTTTTCTCTCGAAAATTGTAATTTTTTATCACCAATTGTTTTATTTTTTTTGAAGTGGCGATTTTTTTTTTCCCCAGCGGAATCCCTGCATATGGGAAGCCCACCCCCACCCCACCCCCCCCCCCCCCCATATAAATCCGGAGGCCGAAAAACCGCCGAATGATCAATGACTTTCATATTATGATAAAGTGGTGTTATTTTAATTACTACAGACCAATATAAATAGAAAGAAGTGATAAAAAGATCACATAAAAACTTTCAATTTCTTTTCATTTCAATATGAAATACATTTCAGACACATCAATTGGCATTCAGGGATGAACTATATTCCCAAGGGGCGCTTGTCCCCCCGAATCCCCAATCCCCATCCTTCGTCGCCGGATCATATGATTGTGCCCACACGTAATTGTCACGATAATTGTTTTCTATTCCAATATTATATCATAAGGGTGTGTACGTAATTGCTTCAAATGGAGTATTTGTTTGTAGACATTGCACGTGTACATCTGCAGTAGGCCGCTTATAACATTAACTTTGTGACAAAACACAACGTCGGGCAGATTAGATTTGATAGCGTGATACCTTATAATTGCCGTGTCTTTCTTGAGGATCGCATTGCCATCGCCTGATATACATTATTATGCAGTCAAGTGATAAGTTGGTGATTTGATACTACAAATCGTGCGAAAAGCAAGTTTATTACCATCAAATTTCCAGTTAATTTCAAAACTTTTCGAAAATTCACCGACCTCACTGTGTGTTTTGTGCATTATGTATTGCTTATACACAAACAATCAAGAAGCTGAATTGAAATCACTGATTCTGAATCTATTAGAGAGATTTTGATGCATTTGTTTTGCCAAATTCAATACAAATGCCGGATATATATGTCATTATATAGCTGCGTGTCTACCTATAATCAAATGCGTGGCATTAAATGACATATCGTTCACTAAGTTCAAAAGTCTCAATTTACCAAGATAATAGGTGGTTCTATGTTCATATTTAAGGTTATTTAGTAATCAAAGTGCAGTGTAATTGAAGACTTCGCTGATATGTAGCCAGTTAAATTATGTGTTCACCATTTGGAATTCATGAGGACGACCGACGAAAAAGAGCGACAATGTCAAAGAACGACAGTTAGGAGACAATGTACAGCGCCTCAAGCATTTGTATGTAAGTCATTAATGCTGTGAGGAACTCGTGCAAGTATCCTTGCTATAATAGTTTGTCACCACACCATGGCCATAACGTCAAACATGGATTCACGTTCAGCGATGTCACAAGTGCATGATGTCATGTCATGATGTCATAATATGTGTACTGAGGCATCGCGTCTCATATTAGTGAAAGTTTCAGTAAGTTATCATTTTCCGTTTTCTGTTCACACTTAATGTTAACTGACACCAATAAACGTAAATGGGAGGGAAAAATGTAAACTTTTACGGCGACATTAGACAATTTGAATCGTCGTTTTTCTGACGTCGTTTACCGCTTTTCATGACGTTGTCATTAAGCCCGGTTTTCGTATGGCGCGGCCCAAATGTATTATTGATTTTTTTTTGTCATTTATTATTTTTATTTCTCAAAGTATTTCAAAGTACAGGCAATTCTCGTTATCTCAAAGTTGACCGGACTGAACAAAATATATCGACATATCCAAACTTCGAGATAAAAATTCGCCAAATTTAAGAGACCATTCTAGAAAAAATCCGAACAGATTCGCTTAAAAAATACCGACTTAACTTTACTTACGGGTTTTCATAAATCGCTCACTTTCTTTTAACGAAACGCGTATCCGTTGTTACTAAATACATATACATGTATATTGCATTTGCACGACACAATTTCCGGTACACAACATTTGTTTTGTTTTGCAAATCATACCCAATACACACAAATGAATAAGCGTTACATCTAAAAGTCAACGCTCGATGTCTTTTCTGTCGATGTTATTATTCAATCGCAAAATGCAAGACCGCATTTCGTCCTCAAATCACGTCGGACTTAGAAACAAATTCGGCCCAAATCGAATCAAATAAGTAAAAAGCGTTAAGAAATACCAAGTTCAATTGGCTTGATTGCCTCGCCGTTTATTTCATCTCCATGTTAAAGTGATCCGATGTCACATTGGTTAATTGGTAATTATGGTTTAATTGAATTCATGTAACATGTTTGTGCAACACTTAACACATTTTAGCGGCTGCGTTTTTGATTTCTATAGATGTGTGAAAACTTACCTGAGATAATCTCTCTGAGTCAGACTTGGCGGTGCCAGGCTCTTATTTTTCACATCGAGTTATCAGAATACAAATATGAAGGAAACATGCTATCGGGACTCGATTTCCACCTCGACATACCGAAAACCGAAATATCGACATTTCCGATACAAAGTTGTTTTTTTTCTATCGAGGACTATTTCCACTGGAACGTCTTTGTCTATTAACCCATTTCAGTCTAAGGATACAATAATTTTTATAGGAAAAATCTCATTCTTTTGTTTATTTCTCCATAAAGGTATATGTTGTTACCACTCATTTGAACCGTCTCATTGAGACGGTTCAAATGAGTGGTAACAACATATACTTTCGAGATGAAATGAAGAAAATAGGATTTTCCCCCAGAAAAAGTTTCATACTACATGTACTATAATACCCCGTTTTTAATGGGTTAAGAAGAGATTCATTTGTGATCGAAATTTTGTATCACATTGCATTCCCAGAATAGATGATTGAATGTTTCTATCTGCATGTTACAAAAATCACATAATTCTACTATATTACACCTTGCCATCAGTTTATTGGTTCTATGGTACTCACTATAGTAATAGAGTATATCGTTTTCCAGTTAACTTGAGAATTTTATCTGAAAATATGCTCGCCCATTTCAGTTCTGGTTTTATTATTTCTCCCTCTGAATATTATACAACGTTTTATTTAAAGATTTACTGTTTTTTATTTTATCAATAAGTTTTTGGTTGTTTTGTATCACGTTAATGTTTTCAGTTGTTATTTGTTCTACCCATTGTGGAGGTATGCACCTTATTAACATATAGTATTTTAGATAGTCAGCATTTCTAATTGAATATAGTTCCGTGAAATCTGGGAATCTGTAAAACTGTTTTATTCTAAAATCAAAACTGTGTTTTACTTTTTGTATGCCCCTTCCCTGCCAGTCCTTATAAAACACTGTTCTTGATTCGTTTTTAATGTGCAAGTTATCCCATAAGATCTCTTTTGATATGATAGTGTTTGTTTCCGTGAAGTTAATTTTCGACCATGATTTTCTTCCTTATTAACCCTTACTACGCTGAATTAAATTTTGTCGTCAGCTGGAAATGTTTTATTTTCAATATTTCTCGATAAAAACCTGTTTTGACAGCGCATGAGAATCGTCTCCACTGGAAACGATTCAAAAGTGCTGCAAAAACAGGTTTTGTGTTAAGAATTAAGGCAAAAATGAACTAGATTGGTCAGTAAGCGAGGCTTACGGAATACCCCCCGCGTGGGCCCAGGTACCCCTAAAATATGTAAAAATTTCCAAGTGTGTGGGCTTGTGACCTTGACTCTGGGATTAGCGCGAGCGGCATGAACGTTTATTTGTCACAGGGTGGTAGAGGTCCATTGGAGCAATGAGTGTGTGAAATGTGAAGCAGATCCAAGCAAGGAAATAGAAGTTATAACCGATTTCTCTGATGTTAAGTTTTGTAAAGAGACTACCGTATAACCTCGAAATAACGCCCCCGGAGGCGTTACATTTTACAAAAGGGGGGGCATTTATTAGCCAATAAAAAAAAAAAAAAAAAAAAAAAAAATTACCAAGGACCGCCAATTTCAAACACAAATAAGGATTTAAGGATTATTTGTGTTTGAAATTGGCGGTCATTGGTAAAATATTATTATTTTTTTTTTATGTGAGGTTTATTAGGAGGGGGGCGTTAATTCAAGGTTATACGGTATGTATGTGACGTTGACCTCGAGATCAGCGGGGATTTGTCACAGCATATGAAATATTAAGAATTTTCAATGAAAGAAATAGAAGTTATAACATATTTGTCTGATGTTAAGTTTTGTAAAGAGACCAAGTATGTGACCTTGACCTTGGGATGAGCGGGGGTTGGACAGTCGTAGATTTGTCACAGCATGATAGGAATGCACACAAGTGAAATAATAAGAATTTTCAATGAAAGAAATAGAAGTTATAACAATATTTCTCTGATGTTAAGTTTTGTAAAGAGACTAAGTATTTGACCTTGACATTGGGATCAGCGGGGGTTGGACGGTCATAGATTTGGCACAGCATGGTATTAGAGCCTTACAGGAATGCATGTGTGAAATATTAAGAATTTTAGATGAAGGAAATAGAAGTTAGAACAATATTTCTCTGATGTTAAGTTTTGTAAAGAGACTAAGTATTTGACCTTGACCTTGGGATCAGCGGGGGTTGGACGGTCGTGGATTTGGCACAGCATGGTAGTAGAGCCTTACATGAATGCATGTGTGAAATATTAAGCATTTTAGATGAAGGAAATAGAAGTTAGAACAATATTTCTTTGATGTTAAGTTTTGTAAAGAGACTAAGTATTTGACCTTGACCTTGGTATCAGCGGGGGTTGGATGGTCGTGGATTTGGCACAGCATGGTAGTAGAGCCTTACAGGAATGCATGTGTGAAATATTAAGCATTTTAGATGAAGGAAATAGAAGTTATAACAATATTTCTCTGATGTTAAGTTTACGGACTAAGTATTTGACCTTGACTTTGGGATCTGCGGGGGTTGGACGGTCGTGGATTTGGCACAGCATGGTAGTAGAGCCTTACAGGAATACATGTGTGAAATATCAAGCATTTTAGATGAAGGAAATAGAAGTTATAACAATATTTCTCTGATGTTAAGTTTACGGACGCACGGACGCACGGACAGTCCATAACCCTGTGGGGCTAGCCACATAAGTGCCCTAATGTGTGCCCGCACGGACGCACGGACGGACAACCTGACTCCAGTATACCCCCCACAACACGTTGCGGGGGGCATAAAAACAGCAGACAGTTTTCGTGTCCCGAGTAGAGAGGGTTAAATAGGGATAAAAAATAATACAAATTTGAAAATTCACTTATTTAAGCAGCAAAAAGTAAACACTGTAACACTAAGTAAATTTTCAACTTTATTACAGTATTTTCACTACTCAATTTGAAAATCAATGTATATTTCACATTGCTGTCAGTATTTTGTACTCCCACTTTTGATAATCAATGCGTATTCAGCTAAAATAAGTGAGTAAAATACGCCAATACACACCTTATCTGGAGCTCCGCAATAATATACATGGATAACGGTAGAGCATTTCTAAACTGGACACCCTGGGATCCCAGGGTGTCCAGTTGAGAGAGGTTCTACTGTATGAGATAAACAATGCTATTTCTGAGAATGGTTATATTGCACACAAACGGTTCAAACCTATTAGTTGTGATCAGAGTTCACATATCCCCCCGAGCAACAAAATGGATGGCAAAAATAAAGTGTAACAAACAAGCAACTATTTAAAATCTTAACAAAATATCAAACATTTTAACATAAATTACAAGAAATTTGACATTGGGCATGACGAATACACGGGTGGGTTTTTTAACACAAATGTTGAAGACAGTTGACCTGGAGTACAAGGGGTTGCATGTGTGGCTATAAAATGCAAATATGGATGACACTGAAGAAGCAGATGAAGTTTTAAGTGAATCTGACTTATGGTTGCAGACATTTTGTCATTTGATCTGGACCTTAGACACAGGGTCACATGGGTGGACTGTTGAATGAACTTATGGGCACCTCTCTAAACCGGACACCCTGGGGACCTCCTACCCTCTACTACAGTGGCACCTCTCTAAACCGGACAACCTGGGGACCTCCTACCCTCAACTACAGTGGCACCTCTCTAAACCAGACACCCTGGGGACCTCCTACCCTCTACTAAAGTGGCACCTCTCTAAACCGGACACCCTGGGGACCTCCTACCCTCTACTACAGTGGCAAGTCTCTAAACCAGACACCCTGGGGACCTCCTACCCTCTACTACAGTGGCACCTCTCTAAACCGGACACCCTGGGGACCTCCTACCCTCTACTACAGTGGCACCTCTCTAAACCGGACACCCTGGGGACTTCCTACCCTCTACTACAGTGGCACCTCTCTAAACAAAACCGGACACCCTGGGGACCTCCTACCCTCTACTACAGTGGCACCTCTCTAAACCGGACAACCTGGGGACCTCCTACCCTCTACTACAGTGGCACCCTCTCCTCCAAACCGGACACGCTGGGGACCTCCTACCCTCTCTACAGTGGCAATCTCTCCGGACACATGGGGACCTCCTACCCTCCACTACAGTGGCACCTCTAAACCGGACACCCTGGGGACCTCCTACCCTCTACTACAGTGCACCCTCTTTAAACCGGACACCCTGGGGACCCTCCTACCCCTCCATGGACCTCTCTAACCGGACAACCGGGGACCTCCTACCCCCTACTACAGTGGCACCTCTCTAAACCGGACACCCTGGGGACCTCCTACCCTCAACTACAGTGGCACCTCTCTGAACCGGACAACCTGGGGACCTCCTACCCCCTACTACAGTGGCACCTCTCTAAACCGGACACCCTGCGGACCTCCTACCCTCAACTACAGTAGCACCTCTCTAAACCGGACACCCTGGGGACTTCCTACCCTCTACTACAGTGGCACCTCTCTAAACCGGACAACCTGGGGACCTCCTACCCTCAACTATAGTGGCACCTCTCTAAACCAGACACCCTGGGGACCTCCTACCCTCTACTAAAGTGGCACCTCTCTAAACCGGACACCCTGGGGACCTCCTACCCTCTACTACAGTGGCAAGTCTCTAAACCAGACACCCTGGGGACCTCCTACCCTCTACTACAGTGGCACCTCTCTAAACCGGACACCCTGGGGACCTCCTACCCTCAACTACAGTGGCACCTCTCTAAACCAGACACCCTGGGGACCTCCTACCCTCTACTAAAGTGGCACCTCTCTAAACCAGACACCCTGGGGACCTCCTACCCTCTACTACAGTGGCACCTCTAAACCGGACACCCGGGGCTCCTATCCCACAACTACAGTGGCACCTCTCTAAACCAGACACCCTGGGGACCTCCTACCCTCTACTACAGTGGCACCTCTCTAAACCAGACACCCTGGGGACCTCCTACCCTCTACTACAGTGGCACCTCTCTAAACCAGACACCCCTCTACTACAGTGGCACCTCTCTAAACCGGACACCCTGGGGACCTCCTACCCTCTACTACAGTGGTACCTCTCTAAACCGGACACCCTGGGGACCTCCTACCCTCAACTACAGTGGCACCTCTCTAAACCAGACACCCTGGGGACCTCCTACCCTCTACTACAGTGGCACCTCTCTAAACCGGACACCCTGGGGACCTCCTACCCTCTACTACAGTGGCACCTCTCTAAACCGGACACCCTGGGGACCTCCTACCCTCTACTACAGTGGCACCTCTCTAAACCGGACACCCTGGGGACCTCCTACCCTCTACTACAGTGGCACCTCTCTAAACCGGACAACCTGGGGACCTCCCAAGGTGTCCGGTTTACAGAGGTCCCACTGTAATTCAGCACTCCATGAACAGTTGTTGTCATTTTCAATCGTGAAAAGACACGACAATGAAAGAAATGACAGTGAAACCCATCTAAATTAAACACAATGGGGTCGTCCGGTTGTCCGGTTTAGAGGGGTTCTACTGTAGTAGGAAGCCAAAAACTTTATTGCAAATCTCTGACAGACATACAACAGATTAACAGACAAACAAATGGACAGATATTGACAAAACTTTATAAACAAAAATATTGAACATATTTCTGTTGATATAACCATTAAAGTTAAGGACCCGTTTTATACCTTATCATTACCTGATTCAAAGGTAATTGCTTTATAAATGTAATGGAATATATGTATTACATATATGTGAACATTCTCTCGTTACTGTATCCTATACGGCGCATCGTGTTGCCACCTCGGCCATCTTAGTATTCACATGCTATCGGTCAGTTTCACCTCTTGTAGAATTTGATACATACAGTAAACATATGACAGATAATCAAATAAAATCTGATACAACATGTTGCAAGGATAATCATTTACAATGTGCTATCAATTATCTCATGCCAATGTATGCTACATGATTGATACATTGGTTAACAAGAGTGCCGCAAGTCACAAAATACGCCCGTCGAATATGGGCCAGGCAGCGAAGATGCAGAAATGTGAAGCTGTCACCAAGGCAAGAAACATTAATGAGAACTTGAAAGTCTATAGCATTATTTCTTCATCTCGTTGTGCTAAACATGTATACTAATTTAAGCAGAGATAGAAAAGTAGAGTGTAAAGTAGAATTGGATACAATAATGTAGAAAAAATGGCTATGTTAAAAAGGTGATATTTTTCGGCATCAAAACATCAAGGTGCACATCTTCAATATGTGTAGAAGACGAGTGTATAGTTTGTTTCAGAACGATCGACTGAACGGTTTCGGAGGAGTTGTGTACACAAACTCTGTACTGTATATATAATTGTATAGAAAAATGTAGAAAAAATGGCTATGTTAAAAAGGTGATATTTTTGTTAAAAAATATGTTTTCGGCATAAAAACACCAAGGTGCACATCTTCAATATGTGTAGAAGACGTGTGTATAGTTTCAGATCGATCGACTGAACAGTTTTGGAGGAGTTGTGTACACGAACTATGCACTTTTTCTGTCAGCCGCACGCCCGCCCAGCGGTAAAACATAATACGTACTGTTTTTTAAAAACGGTCGTATAAAAATGTTGTCATTTCCAAAATCCACAATGGCCATTTAACACTGTGTAAATCATTAAGTCACCCCACTCACCTAATTTTAGAACTACAGGTATGACAACCTTACCACATATAGTCTGCTAGCAACACCTTTATGATAGCAGCACCGGTACATACAAATTCATATTTGTTATTGCACTGAATACAGTATATATACATGGTATACTGTGTACAGGTAAGATAGCCCATATAACTGTGCACTCTATATAACCTGTCCAAAATCAGACTTGGCATTGGCTTGGGCTACATATAACGGATAGAACGTTGTAAATAATTCTTTTTAAAACATATTGCACTAAATTGTATTACTTTATCTGTCAAATTCTGAGCTGTTTGCATCAAACGCTACAATAAGATAGCTGCGCAAGATCGGGAGGGGGGGGGGGGGGAAGCCGGGTAGTTACAAATATGGTAATTGAAGAGGTCAGCGCTAGAAGGGGGCTTAAAGTAAGTCCTTATATTGGACTTATCCCCCTTCTTCCACTGCCCCATTCAAATGGCACTGTCTGATTAAAATAATATGCATGTTCATGTTTAATAATACTTCAGGGTGTGTAATCATATTAATGCAGTAGTAAATTGTTTGACATCACTTTCACAGTATATTTTACTTCAATAACTTTCTAACAGCAAGGACGCTTTTTATGGAACATGGGGAAGAGAATGTGACAAAGAGTGAATTTTGTTCCTCAGTTTGCAACTTAACCCTTAGACTGCTACACACAACAATTGTCGTCTGCTGTTGCTTTTATTTCTTGCCTTATTTATCAATAAAAACATGGTTTGACAGCACTAATGGAAATGATTCTGAAGTGCTGTCAAAGCATGTTGTAAATGATTCTAAAATTCTGTAAAAGCATGTTTTTGATGATAAAAATGGAAAATAGAAAATAAACAGCAGACAACAACAAAATTAAGATAACATGTTTTTTATGAGAAAAATGTAAAACACGAAATAAACAGCAGACGATAAAATTTAATTCAGCATTGTAAGGGTTACACTATCTGCTATGACCACTCATTTGAACCATCTAGTTGAGATGGTTCAAATGAGTGGTCATGTAATAGACTTATATGGATAAATAATAAATTGATTAATTGGGGTCTTAAAATAAAATAAATAATAAAGATAATCAATAATAAAATTTAGACAAAAACATTCAGTATTTGGCATGACATTATTCGTTTATACAGCTATCAATTTGAAATAGAATTTCAATTTATACAGCTATCAATTTGAAAACTTGAAAAAGATATTTGCAAATGTGATAAAGATTATTAAGTCCCAGGGAAAAGTTTCAACATACCACTTGAAATTACAGGTATCAAAAGAAATAAATCCTCTATTTCAAAATGTACAGGTGAAAATAAATAACGTATTTCAAAGTGGGGTATTTCAAAATAAATAGCGTATTACAAAATATTACTGTAAATCAAAGGAATATTCACTCCGAAATCAACATAAATTACAAAGCAGCATGTAACTGCAGTTTTCTCAGGCACAAGGTTATTTAATCATTATACATCTTACCTCAGCTTCATCTACAATCTATAGGTACAAACAAACAACAATTAGCTGGGAATTGTATATGTGGTTATGACTGAAGAAATGGGGTTAATGGGTTTTATGACCAGTGTAGATCCAGATCAGCCTGTGCATCCGCACAGTCTGATCAGGATCTGCACTGTTCACCATTCCATCAATGAAACATGAACCATGCTCCTAACAAGCAAATTATATCTATACGAGGCTACGTGATCGTTCTATTTGTTCAGGTCAAACTTCACTGGTCACAAATTCTACAAGCGCCATTTCTCCAGTCACAGCCACATGTGTCACACGCCACAACAACACTCCACACAGTCTCATCAGTGGCTACTGTGTTCGTTAACCCATTTAAGTCTATGGATACTATACTTTTTATTCGAAAAATCTGATTATTTTATTTATTTCTCCGTAAAAGTATATGTTGTTACCACTCATATGAACTGTCTCGTCGAGACGGTTCATATGAGTGGTAACAACATATACTTTCGAACAGAAATAGAGAAAATAGCAAGAAAATAATTCTCAAAATTTTCATATTGCTGTAATGGTATCCGGATTATAATAACATTCCCCATTCCTCCAACTATAACTTTAAATAAGTGTCTAAGCTCTGTCGCAGTTACTTCACTGTCTGTCTGTGTCACATGAAATCCACCGACGGGTTATTAACAATTCTTTTTTGGGGGAAGCAAATAGTTTACATGGACCGATTGTGAAAATTTAACTTCTTTTTTATCTATCTAGTCAGTCATTTGCCAATTGCTTTGTTATTCACAAGTGCTATACTCTCCTCCTCCGTGTTGTTCCATGTTAAACCGTTTGCAAAAGAAAAGTATTAAAACTTTTTACAAAAATATTTTTGAAAATGTTTTCTGGAAGTTGAATATTTTTTCAGATTTCAAGCACATGTAGCAACAGACAGTTACAAGTCAAGTATAAATAAACCCTTCCAAAACCGTCATGGCCTTTTACTCAAATCAATGAAAGAAACCAGTTGCCTATTTCATCAACATTGCAAAGTATACTTTACTAGCAAAGTATACTTTGAGGGAGCAATTTTCAATTTTATGATAAATTTATTAATTTTTATTACCGGTATACTGAATTTATTACATTATCACAGCCAATTTGGCTGTGATAATGTAATAAATTCAGTATAATAATTCTGCATACTTTTAATCATCAAATATATGCAGTTGTTAGTTTTATATCAAATAATGCATTTCAGTAAAAATAAATGATTACTCCCTCAAAGTATACTTTGCTAGATAAGTATACTTTGCAATGTTGATGAAATAGGCTACAGGTCAAATATGAGATGACCCATGACCTCTGAGCCTACACAGTGTTTGCATTGCAATGTATTGCCATCTGTAGTGTTGGAATGTTCAAGTGATTGATTAACCCGATTCTCCTGTCTGTAACGCAGGGCGACTTACAACCAGAATGCAAACGCATCAAATTTCTGTCAATTCTTCCTCACGCAGGGAGTTATGCATTTAAAAGTCAAATAAATCATATATCACAGTTTCCTTCATACTACATGTTAATAAAACATTTATATCTTCAAAACAATACGTACATGTACCTGAACAAATAAATCTCTTAACCCTTAGACCGCTACTCACAACAATTGTCGTCCGCTGTTGCTTTTATATCTTGCCTTATTTCTCAATAAAAACATGGTTTGACAGCACTTCAGAATCATTCCAATGGAAATGATTCTGAAGAGCTGTCAAAGCATGTTGTAAATTATTCTAAAGTGCTGTCAACGCATGTGTTTGATGATAAAATAGAAAATAGAAAATAAACACCAGACGACAAAAAAATTAAGATAGCGGTCTAAGGGTTAAAACGTATTTATTCACATTTTTCCAATACCATGTCGATGACATTTTCAATTTTCATGAAATTAACGTAATTACTCCCCTTTAATTTCACGGTTTGTTATTTACAGTAGGTAATTATCATTAGTAATTAGGGATATTAGTGAATCAAAACGTATCTTCTTATGGCGGTTTTATTACTGTTATTATTGTACAACTCAACACACTGGTGGAATAGTGACACAATTATACACTTATTTAATTCCTAAAGAACATGTTGTGCCTACTGAGTGGGCATGTACCTTTAATACCTCCAGCCTCGACAATTAAATGAGAGTTTGACAATAAATGTAAACATCATAGTGACTCACTAACAACATCTGCGGTGTACATGTACAAATTTATCTATTAATTACCATATCAGTTAATTACTATATCAATTAACCATGTTAACTGTTTCTGAAATTTGGCTCAATGATACTGAAAAGTTAGGAGGTGGGTAAAATGTCTCCAGAACAAATCACTATACTATTTTAACTCTTAGACCGCTACTCGCAACAATTGTCGTCTGCTGTTGCTTTTATATCTTGCCTTATTTCTCAATAAAAACATGGTTTGACAGCACTTCAGAATCATTTCCAATGGATGGAAATGATTCTGAAGTGCTGTCAAAGCATGCTGTAAATTATTCTAAAGTGCCGTCAAAGCATGTTTTTGATGATAAAAATGGAGAATAGATAATTAACAGCAGACGACAAAAAAATTAAGATAGCGGTCTAAGGGTTAACATGATATTTATTAAACATGTTGACTGATATCATAAATTCGACATAGCCTTGTTTAGCATTGTCTTGATGTCGTGCGATAAGGCACGTGTTTATCCTGTGTGAGACGAGTACAACAATACAGTTATACTACTACACACCAGGGGCCCGTTTCACTAAACTTTGTACGACTAAAATGTTTGTAAGTGCAAAAAGATGATAGTCTGTAAGTTTCACATTAACAATGTTTTCTTGTAAACAATTATTGGATTTACATTTATTGAGCATAGGCTGCATATGCAGCCTATGCTCAATAAATGTAAATCCATCAATTGAAATTTCCAGACTATCCTAAATTGCACTTACGAACATTTAGTCATGTGAAGTTTAGTGAAACGGGCCCCAGCTATTCACATTACTGTCTCAATATCTAGGCAACACCTAATCAGTTATTTGAAATTGCATGTACCAGTTGTAGCATTGCATAGACTTCTAAAGGCCTCGTACTGTTTACACCGTTTGGAGTTGCTGGAAATATTTTCACAAAATGTATCCAAAGTGGATTTTTTCAAACGCGTCTTCTTAAGCTGCATTTGGTGGTCTCGGTACTTTGGCCCAAACTTCTATCTTTTTTGCGAAGAATCGATTTCCGTGTTTACTGTAATACTGACACGGAAATTGATTCTTCGCAAAAACTACCTAAGTATGTGCCGACGTCCGGAGACCACCAAATGCAGCTCATGAAAACACGTTTGCTGCGCCATATTTTATCAAAATCGGTTGCATATTAAGGAAACTATCACATAATACTTTAATAAGTCTTTGTAACTAACAAATGTTTGTGGAATATTATGTTGCCATGTCATTTAATAAATCTGAATGTTACTTGTACAATCTTCGGCAATGTTTCACTTTTGTAGGACTAATAAGAAGTTTTTAAGTGCAGAATATAATTTTACAATAACATTTACGTTGACAGCCGATGTTGGACAATCTTTAGTGCATGTGTTCACCTACAATTATGTGTGCATGTAGGTAGGTGCAAAATGGTAACATTAGATGACCACGTTAATGTGAAAAGTAAATTAACACTTAAGACCGCTACAATTGTCGTCTGCTGTTGCTTTTAGCTCTTGCCTTATTTCTCAATAAAAACATGTTTTGACAGCACTTCAGAATCATTTCCAATGGAAATGATTCTGAAGTGTTGTCAAAGCATGTTGTAAAAAAGTGCTGTCAAAGCATGTTTTTGATGATAAAAATCGAAAATAGAAAATAAAGGGTTAATAAAAAAATCTTTGTACAAAGTTTATTGAAACGGGCCCCAGCCGATTTTGAGACACTGTTTTCATTGCAGTTGAATGTCACAGACATTAGAATCCCTTGCATCTGAATTCTAGAGTCACAACCATACAAGAATATAAATGTCAGGATATATATTGGTGCTAAGCAGCTCACAACTAATGAATATACACTAGTTGGAGTTCACTGGATGATAATATATTGACCTTGCACAGAAATCAGTATTTTAAAATCTATTATTGTCAAATATCAAGGTGTATAACAACAAGTACTGGAACTTCCAGAAGCCCTCCGATTCAAAGGACGTATTCTTTTATTCTGTCCTTATTATGTAACGTATTTTGATGAAATATGGCGCATCAAACGGGTCTTGTTAAGCTGCATTTGGTGATCTCGGTACTTTGGCCTAAACTTCTGTCGTTTTTGCGAAGAATCGTTTTCCGTGTCTACTGACATGGAAATCAATTCTTCGCAAAAACGACATTGGTAGGTGCCGAACTCCCGAACTACTAAATACAGCTCATGAAGACGCGTTTGCTGCGCCATATTTCATCAAAATCCGTTGTCTATTAAGGAAAATATCAAATAATACTTACTTTGGAGTGGCGCGCGTTCAACACTATCAGCCATTGTTGTTGTAACCATGTGATTGTGCACCTTGCACCTTGAATATGCCATTGTATTTATAAAATTCCCAAAACTTACCTGTAAATATCTGCAGTGTGAGGTTAGCAACTCTCAAGAAACGCTAATTGATCTTACCTGCATGTATGACTGATAGCGATCGATTGTGTCCCATACTGTCCCGTACCTTGCTTATAACTTGGAAATACTACAGTAAAAATCTCTAAACAGGACACACATGTATACGACTCCATTTGACGGGGTTTGGTGAAAATTACCTAATAACACTGTTTGATCATGATTTCCAATCATGTGTCACGGCGCTCACATACATCAGTGGAACCTCTCTAACCCCACCCTGTTGAGAACTCCCAGGATGTACGATTTAGAGAGGTTTCCTGGGGTGGATCCAGCATTTTTTTTTTTGGAGGGGGGGGGGGGGGGGTGGGGGGGGGGGGGGGGTGGGGGGGGGGGGGGGGGGGGGTGGGGGGGGGGGGGGGGGGGGGGGGGTGGGGGTTGTCATATTTTCGAGCTCCATGGAGTGAAGTGAGTATGCTAGGGGGGGTCCGGGGGGCATGCCCCACATGACAAATTTTGAAATGTCGAGAAATGCATTTTCCTGTGTTTTACGTAATTTAAAGTTCAGACTCCAACTGGTGGTAAACTGCAACCCCGGAACCCCCCTCCAGATCCGCCCCTGGTTTCACTGTATAAAATGCCATCTTATCTGTACATATCAATGTAATTTATGCCTTGGGATTCCATCTCCTATCTGACATATTATATTCCCGGCCTTAAATGACGTTACCCGTTGCTAGGCTGTTCAACACCAAGCAACAAACTGTACCTATTATATAGGTAGGTGTATGGGTACCGTAAGCACCAAGGTGAGTTACTTCAGACTTTGTTTGATGGAAATTGGCAATGCTTCAGGCGCGGATACATTGGGGGTGGGGTCCAGGGCTAGACACCCCACCTGCAATTATTTCTGTATCCGCGCCTGTGCTTTCATAAATGTTCGGCTGATTCAACAGAAGATGAGTGAAACGTGAAAGGGTTTAATGTCTCAGGAACAAGGTCATGTTGCTGTGACTGGATAAATGGGGCTTATGGGTTTCGCGACCAGTGTAGATCCAGATCAGCCTGTGCATCCACAGTCTGATCCGGATCTGCACTGTTCGCCATTCCACCAATGAAACACCCGTCATGCTTCTAACAAGCAATGGACATCGCATTCAGGCTACAGGAGAGTGGTATATGATCAGGAGCTACACTGACCACAAATCCCATCCCATAAGCCCCATTTTCTCCAGTCACAAGTCACACCAATAAACCAGTGACATGTTGTGTATTATTTTGGGCATTCGGAGCGTGTATTGAGAAATAGCAGCCGGATTTCATTATTTTCGGACCGAATTTTAAGGATAGTTTGCAAATCTCAATCGGTCTGAGATTTCAAAATTCGGTCCAGAACCGACAAACTGAACATTTTAGAAGCCCCGGATGTGACCTTGGTTTCAGGTCTCATCTGAAAGACCAGTGACATGATAATACAGAACATAAAGAGAGCAGAGGTTGAAACATGACCCCCAGTACAGCAACCCAACACTCTGCCACTACACTATCACCCCATCCCTCTATAGATGAAGCAAGCAGAACAGATAACCAAGGTACCAATTTGTGGTTGTAAGAGGTAACAAGGGCATCGTTATCACTAAGCTAACCCCCTCACTGGCAGCATTGATAATAAAAACAAACTTTTTGCATTATGAACAAGATGAACATAAGTCCTCAGTGACCTTGACCTTGGGCCGTCGGTCATAATTATGCATAACAAAGCTCCATCCCTAGACACACAATGTGGCCTAATATTATTAAAATCAGTGAAGCGTTTCATGAGTTATTGGCAACTGAAAGGTGTTACTAACGTACGCATGCACATACGTACATGGACTAACGCTATATCCCCTCTTGCCTATTGGCGAGGGGATAATGAATATGAACGTGTTCGGAGTATGTTCGCTATGTCGAGTGCACAGGTGGAAGACTCTGACATGTGAAACAAAAAAATTCCCATTACATATACCCATTACCCCACCCACTTGGTATTATACCGTACTATCTTCTATGCTATATTAGAAGATAGTACTGTACGAGACCAATTGGGTGGGGTAATGGATTTTTTGTAATTGCCATTTTTTGTGCGCCACAGGTTCGAATCTTCCACCTGTGGTTGAGTGCGGAAACTTGGGGTCAAATCGGCAACCCCTGTATTGATGACATTCGAACACTTACCTGTACATATGCTTGTGGTATCAAACCCGTGTTTCCAAGGTAACTTCGCGCCTCCCACCACCCTTCACCAACATCCTGAAACATACATGTACGTCATTTCTTGCATATCACATGAATGGGTCACTGGAAGAAGGGGCTAACTCCATCATGGAGTTAGCCCCCTTGTTCCACTGACCGATTCATATATAGCCATGAGAGGAGCAATCGAAAATACGGCAGTCTGCACTAATTATATGCTTATAAATGGAATGGTGCTTAACGGCCCATCAACACACAAGATTATCATTTAGGGCCAACCTTATCTGACCACAAACTGACATAGTCCATTCAATCTTATGCTCCATATCAGGAAGTGTGATTGGTTGAAGCTGAGCTGTGCTCAATCTCAACTAATCAGACTGATTGATTGCAAATAAGAATTTGGAGAACATTTGGAGAAGTTTTATAAGCATGAGCCCTGTAGCCTATTTCACCAAAATTGCAAAGTAAACATTTCTCCTGTCACTACAGATATAGCATCAGATCAGCCTGTGCAAACCATGTAGTCACATCTATGGCAACAATAATTGCTGCTTAGCATTTAGTAAATATTCCTGTAGCCGATTTCACCAAAATTGCAAAGTATACTTATCTTGTACACTTTGAGGGAGAATTTTTATATTAATTTTTATTATACTAAATGTATTACATTATCACAGCCATTTTGGCTGTGATAATGTAATAAATTCAGTATAATAATTCTGTATACGTTTAATCCTGAAATATATGCAGTCGTTAGTTCTATTTGAAATAATGCATTTCAGGAAAAATAAATGATTACCCCCTCAAAGTATACTTAGCTATATAAGAATGCTTAGCATTTTTTGTGAAATCGGCTACTGATCTGCCTATCTGTTATTAGAAGAATAGTGGGTGTTTCAATTGGCGTTTTTATTGATTGATTCATTCATTGATTGATTGATTGTGGGTTTATCATCATGTCCATTCAACAGCAAGGTCATATACATACAGGGTCACTGGCATGATCATATTGGACAGTGCAGATCATGATCAGACTGCGCAGATACGCAGGCTGGTCTGGGTCTACACTGGTTGCAAATGTCAGAAGTACCAGTTCTTTCAGTTCAAATTGCGGTCTCAACATATACTTCTGAGCACATATAAAGACAAGGCGAGTGTCTCACCCATGAAGGTCAAGGTCATCAAGGGCAATTCCACCGGAGTGACACTGGGTGAACAGCTATCAAGTTAAGGAACCTTTTGATGAAGTTTGGTAATGATCCGACTGACAAATTAGGAGATATTCAACATTTGGAATTGTTAACATTGATGATGACAACGACGCCAGATTATTGTGACTTTTATGTCTTACTTTCTACTAGCAAAGGGTAGGACAAAAACATTTGTGATTTCCACGAACAAATGGCGTATCGATACTCAACATGAAACACTGGTGACAAAGGTTAACACTTTCACCCATAAGTAACTGGAATAGATTTTGATATGTTAATTTTGATACCAACCAAATGTTACAAAATGATTTTCAGACTAGTCCATTTATGAATTACTTGCAAAAAGTGTAAATCCTGATGAGACGGCTCGTCACGGGCCGGCTAATCTGGATCTACACTGTTTACTACCGGTACTACACAGGTCTGTAGTGTTGACAGGGTTAAACAGCTAGCATTAAACAATGCTTTGGAAAATGTCAATGAAAATGTCACAAGGATATTAAACCTACTAAGCCAATTTCATTTTTGTATTCATAAAAAAATTGCACAGCAGGATCATAATCAATTGTGGTTGTGACTCGGAGTAATGTGCTTAGGTGTGTAATTTGTAGCCAGTCTAGCTCCTTATCTGACAAATGCAGAGATAGCTGCACGTTTTCCCCTTTATAGGCAACAGGTTGCACTATTTCGCTACACCACAATATGCAGTAACAAGAGCTGTAGGAGAACAGCATAGCTCGACTACGAGGGTTGTCGATGTACATATAGCTTGACAAACAAGGTGGCCGCGGCCCGCATAAAAACCGTAAGCAAGGTTGACTAAAAACGTTAACCAAGGAAAATTAAGTAAGTAATTCAAGGTTAAATGTAGGTCAATGTCAGATATAGGTCAGGGGTTATTGATGTACATCACTAGGAGATGAAGTTTTCCAAGTATGGTTGCTGTAGGCCCACGAGTATTCCATATACAAGCTTGACTAAAAACCTTAACCAAGGGGAAATAACTAAGTAATACAAGGGTAAAAGTAGGTCAATGTCAAATATAGGTCAGGGATTATTGATGTACATCACTAGGAGATTAAGTTGTCCAAGTATGGTTGGTGTAGGCCCAGGAGTATTCCATATACAAGCTTGACTATAAATCTTAACCAAGTTTGAGTACAAACCTTAACCAAGGGGAAATAACTAAGTAATTCAAGGTTAAATGTAGGTGAAGGTAAAATATAGGTCAGGGGTTATTGATGTACATCCCTATGAGAAAAAGTTATCCAAGTATGGTGCCTGTATGCATAAGAGTATTCCATGTACAAGCTTAACTAAAAACCTTAACCAAGGGGAATTAAATATTTAAGTCAAGGTTAAATGTAGATCAATGTCAAATATAGGTCAGGGGTTGTTGATGTACATCACTAGGAGATGAAGTTGTCCAAGTATGGTTGGTGTAGGGCCAGGAGTATTACATATACAAGGTTGACTAAAAACCTTAACCAAGGGGAATTAACTAAGTAATTCAAGAGGAAATGTAGGTCAAGGTCAAATATAGATCAGATGTACATCCCTATGATAAAGGAAATGTAGGTCAAGGTCAAACATAGATAAGGGGTTATTGATGTACATCCCTATGATAAAAGGTTGTCCAAATATGGTGTCTGTATGCACAAGAGTATTCCATTTACAAGCTTGACTAAAAAGTTAAACCAAGGTTGACTAAAAACCTTAACCAAGGGGAATTAACTAATTAATTCAATGTTAAATGTCGGTGAAGGTCAAATATAGGTCAGGGGTTGTTGATGAACATCACTAGGAGATGAAGTTGTCCAAGTATGGTTGGTGTAGGGCCAGGAGTATTCCATATACAAGCTTGACTAAACAACTTAACCAAGGGGAATTAACTAAGTAATTCAAGACGAAATGTAGGTCAATGTCAAATATAGATCAGGGGTTATTGATGTACATCCCTATGAGAAAAGGTTGTCCAAGTATGGTGTCTGTATGCACAATAGTATTCCATGAACAAGCTTGACTAAAAACCTTAACCAAGGTTGATTAAAAACCTTAACCAAGGGGAAATAACTAAGTAATACAAGGGTAAAAGTAGGTCAATGTCAAATATAGGTCAGGGATTATTGATGTACATCACTAGGAGATTAAGTTGTCCAAGTATGGTTGGTGTAGGCCCAGGAGTATTCCATATACAAGCTTGACTATAAATCTTAACCAAGTTTGAGTACAAACCTTAACCAAGGGGAAATAACTAAGTAATTCAAGGTTAAATGTAGGTGAAGGTAAAATATAGGTCAGGGGTTATTGATGTACATCCCTATGAGAAAAAGTTATCCAAGTATGGTGCCTGTATGCACAAGAGTATTCCATGTACACACTTGACTAAAAACCTTAACCAAGGTTGACTAAAGACCTTAACCAAGAGGAATGAAATATTTAATTCAAGGTTAAATGTAGGTCGAGGTCAAATATAGGTCAGGGGTTGTTGATGTACATCACTAGGAGATGAAGTTGTCCAAGTATGGTGGGTGTAGGGCCAGGATTATTCCATCTACAAGGTTGACTAAAAACCTTAACCAAGGGGAATTAACTAAGTAATTCAAGAGGAAATGTAGGTCAAGGTCAAATATAGATCAGGGTTTATTGATGTACATCCGTATGAGAAAAGGTTGTCCAAGTATGGTGTCTGTATGCACAATAGTATTCCATGTACAAGCTTGACTAAAAACCTTAACCAAGGTTGACTAAAAACCTTAACCAAGGGGAATTAACTAAGTAATTCAAGGTTAAATGTAGGTCCAGGTCAAATATAGGTCAGGGGTTGTTGATGTACATCACTAGGAGATTAAGTTGTCCAAGTATGGTTAGTGTAGGGCCAAGAGTATTCCATCTACAAGCTTGACTAAAACCTTAACCCGTGACGCCGACGCCGGGGTGACTACATAAACTCCAACTATTCTTCGAATAGTCGAGCTAAAAATGTATGTAATAGCACTTACACTTCGCACACCAAAATATCGAAAAAATCATGCAGGGCGTTGACGTTCATACTTCGCTATATTGTTATCGAGAGGCAATTCTGCAATATGACACAAAAATATTGCCATAGACTTACCTAATAAAGTGTGTATTAGCAAAAGTCTTAGGTCACTCTCCACGAAGTAGAAAGTAAACAAAGAATACTTCAAACGCACATTTGGAAAGACTACTCCATCATAACTCTTATGTAATGCAGTGTAATGATATGTAATTAAGAGTTATGTACTCAGAGCTAATATAATGCAGAGAGAGCTCTTGCACAAGGATATTAGTTTGTTAGAAGCCGTATGGGTGTTTCACAAGCTTAACCCTTACTACGCCGAATTAAATTTTGTCGTCTGCTGGAAATGTTTTCTTTTCAATATTTCTCGATAAAAAACTGTTTTGACAGCGCATGAGAATTGTCTCCACTGGAGACGATTCTCATGTGCTGCCAAAAAGGTTTTTTTGTTAAGAATTAAGGCAAAAATGAAAAACGGCAGACGACAATTTTCGTCTCCCGCATAGTGAGGGTTAATGGTGAACGGTGTCGAACATGGTCAGACTGTGCGGATGATTCTGTACAAAATGATTATAATATATTCTAGCAGACGACAATTTTCGTCTCCCGCATAGTGAGGGTTAATGGTGAACGGTGTCGAACATGGTCAGACTGTGCGGATGATTCTGTACAAAATGATTATAATATATTCTAGCTATGTACATGTAATAGTTAAAGTTGACATGTGCAGACAATGAAAGCATATAATTATGTAAGTGAAAACTATCACTGATAAACGAGTAATTATACCATGTAACAAGTATATTTTCACAAGTGGATTATATAGGCCGAAAGCTGAGAAAACGTGCCTTTTGACGATTGTAATAATTAGAGATCTTGGTCATTTTGCAGATTTACAGAGAATGATTAGAATCTTGCTTTACTGGTGGCAACTAACCAACTTCAGTGGCTGAATAGCGACCAGCATACCGGTAGGTGCTGATCAGACTACGCAGATGCGCATGCTGATCTGCAGCTATGCAGGCTAGTCTTTGTAAGGAGCCTTTTGTCAGCCATCAGCCCCTATATTCTCACGAGTATGTGTGCCTATAAGGTTGTTCAAGAATTACTTGGATTTTTGAGACAATTTGCACATTTAACCCATTTCTTTCGGGATACACCTTTACGGGTATGAAATTTATTAAATATTTTATTTTCGTTATTTTTCAATGAAAGTATATGTTCAAATGTCAGGTGGTCACGACATATATTTCTGAGCGCATACAAAGAAAATATTTAGGATCTACAGCATGAAAAGAGTTAATGGAGCATAGGATCAAATCTAGCACCTGTAAAACATTTAGCCTTTTCTGTCTTGAAGCGGTGTTTCCAGAGAAAATGTGAAGCATTTGATAGAAAAGCACTAAGAGAGCTAGATTTATCAGTAAGCGAGGGCACACAGAAAATACAAGATCCCCGCATAGACTCTGACCACAAGTGAGGGTCGTAGATTTGGCAGAGCATGATAGAGGACATTCAGAGTAATGCACATGTGAAATATCAAGAAGTGAAAGAACACACATTCATGAGAAATCATGAGCCCAGAAAAGCATGAGCTTTCGTAATTACACGGACGTCTAGCACACCCCATAACCGAGCACACCTGTGACATGTTAAGAGTGGATATTAGTAAAGATGTAATGCACCATGAAACAAATGACCAAAATCTATTTGCGCCCAGTGTAGTCTTAGCCTGCAGTTAGGTTGACTGTCTGTGACACAGGTGGAAGACTCAGACCGGTGATATAAAAAAATGCCCATTACAAAAAATCCAATACCCCACCCACTTGGTCTCATACAGTACTATCTTCTATATAATGGATTTTTGTAATGGGCATTTTTTGTGTCACCGGTCCGAGTCTTCCACCTGTGGTCTGTGACTGTCTTGTATACTACTAGTCATTTGTCAAATAGTCTACTGACAAACATACCAATATGTGGCTGTGACTGGAGAAGTAGGGCTTCTGACCAGTGTAGTCCCAGTTCAGCGTGCACATCCGTGCAGCCTGATCAGATTCTGCACTGTTTGATATTCATTGAAACACCCTTCATGCTTCTAGTAAATGGTATACAATAGTGTGCTTGCAGATCAGGAGTTAGACCGGTCATAAATACCATAAGCCCCATTTCTCCAGTCACAGCCAAGTCAGACCTATAGTAAGTGTGCCTGCAACGTCCAAAACTTTATTTGGGTCCGTGAACATAAATCTTTCAGAAAATATTCTTGAAATAATTAACTTCCAAACTAGAGATTATGTTTGTAAAACATGGGTATGCCCCCAGGCATACTGGACCATAACATAGAACAAGAAACGAGGCAAAGTCACAAAACAAATGGCTAAGTGTTTCAGCGACATTTCGAAGGTGACAAAGGTCAAGGTCGTATTAATGGTGGCGCGAGTGTGTGACAAATGTTCAGATGATTCAAGTGTCCAAGTATTGAAGCAATCCTTTGCGTAATATTGAAGATATTGCATGTTGGAGAAACTCTTACAAACATTTTGACGTGACAAAAAATGGCTAAGTGTTTAACTCTTTGCATGCTAGCGGCGAAAATATCCGCCAAACAAATTAGGACTATATGTTTTATTTCTCTCTGTAAATACGTCTCGGAATTTCATTAGAATTGAGTACTCAGGACTCAATTCTAATGAAATTCCAAGACATATTCATATTTACAAAGAGAAATAAAAGTAAATATGATGAATGTTTGTCCGCTAGTTTTGAACTATTTATAGCCCACAAGTTTCCCAGCATGTAAAGAGTTAAGTGACATTTCAAAGGTGACAATGGTCAAGGTCATGTTAATGGTGGCGCGAGTGTGTGACAAATTGAAGTAATCCTTCGCGTAATATTAAAGATAAAACATGTTGGAGAAACTTTTGCAAACTTTTCGGCGTAACAAAGTGGCAAAGTGTTTCAGCAACATTTCGAAGGTGTCCCAAAGGTCAATGTTGTGTTAATGGTGGCGTGAGTGTGTGATAAATGTTCAGGTGATTCAAATGTCGAAGTATCGAAGCAATCCTTCGCATAATATTGAAGATAATACATGTTTGGGAAACTCTTACAAAGTTTTTGACGTCAATGTACACGGACGAATGGACGGACAGAACCTCAAGAGCAATGCAATATGACACCCTTGCTACCGCATAGGGGGCATAATACAGTTTCATTGGCTGAGTCTGAGTAGATTTCAGCCTCAACTGATTAAACAATGTGAATCAGCTTAGGATTACATGATCAAAAAGCTTTATATGCACGATTTTTCAAGGCAGTCATACTTGCATGTTACTCATTATAATTTGGATCAAGAGACCACAATTCTCAGATGACAAAAAGCATTACAGCTATTTGTATTGTATGCTAAATGTGGACTGACCACCCGTTATTAACCCTTACAATGCTAAATTATATTTTGTCGTCAGCTGTTTATTTTCAATTTTCCATTTTTCTCATCACAAACATGGCCTGACAGCACTTTGGAATCATTTCCAATGGAAATGATTCTAAAGTGCAGTCTTTTTTTATTGATAAAGAAAACAAAATATAAAACAACAGCAGACGACATGTTTTTCAGAATTCTAAGGGTTAATAATCGTAGCATTATAAGTTTGACCCATATTTTCGAAAAAACAGACATAAGGCACAGGACCTGGTCCTTTGATTTCATGGTATATAAAAAAAGAGCTTTCAACGGGAATGTAACAATGTATGAATATATTTACCTGCTTCATAATGGAAAATAAAAGACACAAACAGTATTAGTGGCTGTGACTGGATAAATGGGGCTTATGGGTTTTGCGACCAGTGTAGATCCAGATCAGCCTGTGCATCCGCACAGTCTGGTTAGGATCTGCACCGTTCACAATTCTATCAATGAAACACCTGTCATACTGCTAACAAGCCAAATAGATCGTTGTCCGGCTACACTGGTCACAAATCCCAAAAGTCCCATTTCTCCAATCACAGCAACATTACAGGATGATGTGGTATTATAGAGACAGTCTATCAGTGTTCCAGATAAGCTTTGTATAAACGAAACATGGAAAATGGTATCGTAATAACCCTGAATATTCAGACAACATAACATTATATAAATACAGGGGCATATCAGGAGGGGGGGTTCTGGGGTTGCAACCACAGAGTTTACATAGATCACAGTTTACCACCAGTTTGAGTCTGAAATATATGGTTTCCCACAATGAAGAGTGTCTCAATAGTTATGGTTAGCATTATTGCACTCGTTTATATCTCAATGGCAACATATTTGGATACAATTTGCTTTCGGAACAGGGGTTTCCCAAAACAAATTGTGTCCAAATACTTAAGTCATTACTGTATTAATTGTACCCCGCAGATTTAAAGGTACATGCCCACTCAGCAGACACAAAATGTTCTTTATATCAGAGACATCATCTGAGACATTTTCTGGCAAAATAAACATTAATTCACCATTACCCCACGTATTGATTGACATTATTATACATTTAATATCAGACTAAATTTCCACACTGATATCAGGAGCGATAATCGTGTTTCCTTAAAACAGACATTACTATGTATGCTCTGTATTTATTTTTCGATGTGCAATAATCATACTTTATAATCTGTCGATAATATTTTTTTTTCAGGCGACGCATTTGATTAGTATAAATAAGTAAAAAATATCATGCCTCATTTGCATATGAAAATAGACTGATGTCACTATCAGTAAAATAAATATTACTCAATGATTTTAGCTGTACATCGGGCACTTGTAAGTTTTAGAACTTGTGGAATAGTTACACAATTATACACTTATATAATTCCTATAAAGAACATTTTGTGCCTACCGAGTTGGCATTTAGCTTTAAAATTCAATGATTATTTTACTTCTGCGTCTGGGTTATTGCATTTATGTTGCTATAACACAACATATACTGTTTCAGAGCTCCAGATAAGTAATTAGTAATTGAGTATTGTCACTCCATCATTTCTGAAGCAATTGGGTATTTCAAAATGTTAATTGGGTAAAATAAAATCACTCTACTGTTTACACATCAGCAGACAGCAATTATTGAATAGTTTGCTTCTAAACGAAAACATGTCTTGGCATTTCATTATAATTGTCTCCTTGGAGACAATTCTAATGAAATACAAATATATGTTTTCATGTCAAAATAAGAAAAATATGCTATATTTGTGGTATGTTTATTGTTTTCTGCAGCATGATAAAGGTACCACAAATATTTCATTGCTTTAAAAGCAATGAAATATTTGTGGTACCTTTATCATGCTTTTTGATACTCACTACTGCTGATTTCAATTGGGTTTTTGGCAATTTTATTTGGGTATTATTTAACAAATACGCAGCTTATCTGAAGCTCTGCTGTTGCCTTTTATTCAAATTTAGAGCCTTTTTATTCCTCATTTTGAAAGAGAATGAGTATTTTCAAATTGTTGCGAGTATCAATATTTTTACAATCAGCGCAGATTCAGCTAAATTGTGACTGTGACAGGATGAGAAATGTGGCTTATGGGTTATGCGACCAGTGTAGATCCAGATCAGCCTGTGCATCTGCACAGTCTGATCAGGATCTGCACTGTTCGCCATTTCATCAATGAAACACCCATCACGCTTCTAACAAGCAATATAGATGATTATAAGGCTAAAGGAGTTTGCTATTTGATCAGGCGCTATACTGGTCTCAAATACCATAAGCCGCACTTCTCCAGTCACAGACACAACCAAGGTGGTAATATGCACCTCATTAGGAGCTTTGATGGTACAATATTTGTTTAGAATAATTGACATAGGCTGCATGCATGCATAGAATGTACATTATATAAATAGCATGTGTGAAATGGACAATCGACATCAACTATTATGCTCCACGATACGAAGCCCCGCAGGGGACGTTGAATTTTTTTTATTAATTCGTTCCCACAAAATAAAAATTTGTTCCCTCAATTTAACAATTCGTTCCCACATGCCCTCAATTTAACAATTTGTTCCCACAAAATAAGAATTTGTTCCCATGGGAACGAATTGTTAATTCGTGGGAACGAATTGTTATATTGTGGGAACGAATTGTTAATTCGAGGGAATGAATTGTTAAATTGAGGGAACAAATTGTTATTTTGCGGGAACAAATTAATTAAAAAAATCCATGTCCCCTGCGAATGAATTGTTCAATTGAGAGAAGAAATTGTTATTTCGTGGGAACAAATTAATAAAAAAAATCCATGTCCCCTGCGGGGCTCCGTACCAAGACAATAGGACATGTCGATCAACATTGTCACTGACTAAAACAATTAATGCAAATGTTGCAAAATCTTTAGCACAAATTCATTTGGCCATAGCATGCATGCATGCTTGACCATGTATGACCTTGTCCTTCGGCATGCAGGCAGCATGGGTAGGCCAAGAATGGAAACGTGGATGATGATAAACAAGCATATGAAGTTGCAAGTCATTTCGAGTTATAGTTATAAAGATAAACGATTTAAAAACGTTAACACATGTTTAGGATAAATGCAGACAGACACAAGGGTGCATGCATGAACACCATTGTGATCACTATGTCTAGCTTTCTGCAAGCGGGCTTGACAAAACAGACACTTACGACAAGTACAGTCCGAAACAGGATGCACATCAACACATTCAGATCAGGGCCTGCACTGTTTGGTATTCAATCACTGAAGAAACCTTATTTCAATGAACGAAATGGTTAGATCATGATGCGAGTTTTAACCCTTTCACCCCGGAATAACTGGAATGGATTTTGATATGTTAATTTTCAGATCAATCTAATTGTCAATAACTGATTTTCAGAGTACCTGTAGTCCATTTATGAATAATTATTTTCTCTAAAACAGTATGAAAATTACTTGCAAAGAGTGCAGATGCTGATGAGACGGCTCGTCACGAGCCGACTCATCTAGATCTACACTGTTTGCAAACATAGTTACAGAGGGCTGAAGTGTTGAAAGCGTTAAAACATGCAGATTAATCAGGAATTCGAATTCTATTTTTGTACATATCATATGGTCCCTTTCCCCAATTAAGATTCATATATTTATTCAGCAATTTGTTTAGGTTTAGGTTACCTGCTGTAATACTGTAAGGGTGTCGCCATTTTTGAACGATAATTCCCCGCTCTCTGTATCTCCATCAAAGTCATAAAGGGCTCGTGCCTGGAATTGGAAAAAAGTGAAAGGTTTTAACGTCCCAGAAACAGGTAAGGTCATATTGGGCGACCAGTGTAGATCCAGATCAGCCTGTGCATCCGCAGTCTGATCAGGATCTGCACTGTTCGCCACACGATCAATGCTTCTAATAAGCCATATAGATCAGCATCAGGCTACAGGAGTGTGATATTTGATCAGGAGCTACACTGGTCACAAATCCCATAAATCAATTTTGAGCCTCAACCTAAATAACAGTGAGATGGAAATACTATTAACCCTTACACCGCTATCTTAATTTTGTGTCGTCGGCTGTTTATTTTCTATTTTACATTTTTATCATCAAAAACATGCTTTGACAGCATGCTAGAATAAAAGTGTTGTTATGTCAAACCATGTTTTTATTGAGAAATAAGGCAAGATATAAAAGCAACAGCAGACGACAATTGTTGTGTGTAGCTCTCTAAGGGTTAAAGTATATTTCCTGTCTACAGCAGGGATTGAACTCACTGTCTCTGGAGTTGACATCCAATGATCAAACCACTAGAAGTAGCCTATTTCACCAACATTGCAAAGTATACTTATCTAGCAAAGTATACTTAGAGGGAGAAATTTTCAATTTTAGGATAAATTTATTAATTCTTATTATACTGAATTTATTACATTATCACAGCCATCTTGGCTGTGATAATGTAATAAATTCAGTTTAACAAGTTTGCATACTTTTTTAATCATTAAATATATGCAGTCGTTAGTTCTGTATGACATAATGCATTTCGGGGAAAAATGAATGATTACTCCCTCAAAGTATGTTTTGCAGTGTTGGTGAAATAGGCTACAGATTACACCAGTAGCCGATTTCACCAAAATTGCTAAGCATACTTACAATTTGAGGGAGTAATCATTTATTTTACCGGAAATGCATTATTTAATATTCAACTAACGACTGCATATATGTGATGATTAAAAGTATGCAGTATTATTATACTGAATTTATTACATTATCACAGCCAAAATGTAATAAATTCAGTATAATAAAAAATAATAGATTTCTCCCTCAAAGTGTACTTAGCAAGATAAGTATACTTTGCAATTTTGATGAAATCGGCTACATACCTTAATTGCCTGAAGATGGAAATAATGACAATTTACCATGAAGATAGCGTATATGTAAACACATCACTGACACCAAATAGCCTGCGAGAAAAGAATCACAATAATATACAAGTACATGTATTGTCATACACAGACAAATTTCTCGCGTTTTGATTGGTCAGAATCAAAATATTAGCGGGTTGAGGCAGAGTGAAATAAACTCCAAAACCTAGCTGTAGGGACCTTATCTAACTCCGAAAATAAAACTTAGATTGTGAAAAAAGTTCCAGAGATTTTCAAGTTTCTACCTACTACTTGTTTATGTTGGGATGATATTGGATGATATTTCCAACGTAACGTTGTGCTGTTTAGCACCATATTTCTATGTTATACATGTTCAAATACACATATATAAGTAAATTCTGGTTAAATATAGAAATCTGTGATGTGACAAATATGTTATTAAGATTCGACACAATCAACATCCGGCAGCACCCGGCGGCATCCCACCCTGCAGCACCTCGGGTGAATATTGCTTCAGATGGGAAATATGACACAATGTTGACCGTGTAGAATTACAATAACTTACAATGTATTTTAATGATATCATTAACCAAGGTTTTACTTCAGTTCCACAACAATATCACTTACAGATGGGAATTCACCTGTATGGAGGGAGCATTACATGTTCGCCACTTAAATTAATAGCCTTCTT